>JAKWJD010001765.1:13920709-14265709 GCA_027705065.1 Solanum peruvianum
GAGTGAAAAGGATGTCTTTATACTATAGCCAGTCACATTGGTAGCATAGGAAAAAGGAATAATCCTTGTATTTTGAGGACATACCCACATTGGGAGAAATGATCAAAGCACTCCTTGCAAATTTGTCATGAACCCTTCAACGATCGGAACCTAAAATGTATGGGAAAAAGGGAGACATAGGGGTTAGTACATCACTTGTATTAAGTATGGAAACATATGCACATAAAACTTTTAAAATAGGCAAAAATGGACTTTTGTTCAAAACCATGCCAAGTTACTTGAAAAGACTTATGCACAACCAAGAAGACATAGAAGAAAATAACCATATATATATTAAGACAATAGAATATTTAACATAATAGTAACATCATAAAGTTATGTTAAGTCAAGAAGTTTATAGAAAATTAGAATTCATAGATAACATAACTCCAATATGATGTTATGACAGCAAGGCATGCAAAAGAGTTCATACATTACAACTTATGCAAGACACTTACTCCGTACCCCTTGCAAAGCTTACAAGTGCTATGATCAAGTGAAGCCTCATCACCCCACTGAATCAAGTAAAATAACCGAACGATCACAAATAATGTCTAGCATTACCTAACATAGCATCATGAGTAACGGTCATCATTTTCAGCAATTAAGACAAACAACATATTCATAAGTGAAACCAACATCATATAGAATCATCAACATGTTCATAAGTCAACATATGCACATCATTTACTTCATAAGACATGAGAACACCATCCTAGGACTTCCCTCAAGGCCAACTAGTGCAATGTATAGGTAGAGTTCCATACCCCTACCTAGACAAAGTCAACACCCTTAAGTCCTCCTAGTTAAAGTTCACTTTATTACTTCAATTTACTTTCTGGAATACTTGCCTTAACCGACATAGACCACATGATCTAATGTGGAATACGATTTTATGAAACCCTACACCGAAATGAGGTGGACTAATTGCCAAGGTAGTATTAAAACATGAACATAGAATCTGGGTTGATCCACTAGCTAGTATTCCTATGGGGGTTACATAGTTCACGAACTAGGAGACATGTTTGCGGCCATCTTTATGAATTTGTCATTGTAATCTCTATTTCATTCGTACAATAGTGAACCTACAACCTTCCCTACTTGGGAAGGGACACTCATCACTACTAGTTAACTCAGCGATAAGCTAGAGTTTTTTTTAGAAATGTCTTTCAGTCTTCCTTCAACAATCATAACATAATTTAGGTTATAAGAGACAATCTACTTGTATATTCATAGAAATTATCTAATAGGAATTTTATGAGAACATGCTTTCATAAAACTCTCATATGTGAGATTAACACATTATTATCATGGATTTCATAGTAAGGCACATAGTAATTCACAACAAACCTTATATCATTACATCTTAATCATAAACTCACATTCCACATAATCAAGACATTTCAAATGAATCATCGTATTAAAATCTACTTAATCTAATCACAAGACACGCTTCAATTGAACTTCACCATCAAGTACAAGTCATCACAATTGAAGTAAAGGTTTAAGATCACAAAGTCTTACCAATTTTTCTTCAAAATCCATCATCCCTGGTTATAACCATCAACCAAAAAATTTCATCCAATAATAGGTGTAAAAAAATCATACAATAATTAACATTATAATTGAGTGAATTGCATCAACACTAATAAATTCTTAACTAGTTCATTACCCAAGGTTAGGGAATTAGGGTCAATTCTTCACCTATTATACAATGCTAGGTTTAACATAAAGAACTACCATAATTTTACAATAATACATCATAATGTATGATAATAATTAATATAAATGACGAACAACACAATTCGAACGATCAATCTTGAATTAGAAAGAAACCCATATGAAACTCATCCTTTTGAATACCAATGGTGAAGAGTTCTGATACCTTAATATTACTTGTATATTGATGGATAAAATCTTACCTCTTTATTTCTATAGCCCTAAGACTTGGTCTTCTCTGGAGTTCATTTTTTTAGAGAGAGAGTGTGTGTAGCGAGAAGGAAAAGTACATTTATTTTGGGAATTGGAAGTGTTAAGTTTGGCTTAGGCTTAGGATAGTTTATATCTTAACTTAAATTAACTTAATTTAACACCCATTAACGCCTAATTAAACCCCTAACAAATTAAATAATTAATTGAAGTCACTTAAAACTCACAAGTTAAATTACTGACTTGACCTATGAAACTTCGACCTACGGTTTGTAGATCAGTCGACCCCTCTCCCCCTAAAAATCTATCACGTACGAAGTCCTACTATGATATTTGTCATTATGGAAACTTTCCAAAATTTTCTAAGTGTTCGACGACGGAGTTATAATCTCCCCGCTGTCCCACCTATGCCTCGTCGCCTACAATCATAGTTAGCTACTCCCTACTTTTGCAGATTTGAGTGCAATGAAAGATTCCTATCCAAGGACCCCTAGGGTGGTCCTTGTGTATTCATACCTGGACGTTTCAACCCTATACACTCTCTAACACAATTTTGACACCCATCCACCAATTTTCAACAATTTTATACTCACTAAAACTCATGAAATAGGGCAAGACACACTAGAACCTTTTCCACTTGTCTCCGAACGTGATGGACGTTCCTTGACGTTTTGATTCTCAGACATCCTAAATTACATATAAACATTATTTTTAGACCATAAAACAGTGTTACATACCTTAGAATCCTATGTGAGGCTCTTGATTTGGTCTTGGACTTTCTGAGTGTTGCAAAATCATATATGTTGAACCATAAAAAACACAGAAAAACCTCTAAGCCCTAAAAAATATACCAACAAAAACTTAAAAACCCTCACACAATAAAAAAAGCTAGACAAAACCCTTAGCCTAACACCCTACACCAAAAAATTCCTCTAATCTCTAAACCTTAAAATCCCTTAATCTAAAAACCCCTATGTCCTAGATCGTAAAAAGCTAGATGAAACTTTTATCCTATGACCCTACACCCAAAAAACCCTAAACCCTAAACCCTAACCTCAAACTCTAAATCCTTAACGTAAAACTCTAAGTGACCCTAAACACTAAAACTTAAGAAACCCAAAAACCAAAAATTAAACCCTAAAAATAAAATCAAACCCCTAAAATCCTAAGATTTTAACTCTAAATTTGAAAAATATAAAAAAAATTGGAAGTCGTAAACCCTAAAAAATCCTAAGAAAGCATACCCCTTAAAAACATAAAACAAACCCCAAGAACCATAAACCTTAGAAAACTCTAAGCTCTAGACAGTATGAAGCCCTAAATCCTATATTCTATACCCTAAAAATAAGCAAAACCTCTAAACATATACAATCCTAAAACACCTTAATCTAAAAAACCCAAAAGACCTTATAATAAAAACCTAAGTTAAACCCTTAACCTAAAATCAAAAATCTTTAAAAAAACCTTATCCCTACATACTAAACCCTAACCTAAACATCAAATCCTAACCGTAGAACCCAAAGTAACTCTTAACTCCTATCCTTAAGAAACCCTATTGATCCTAAAGTAAACCCTAAATCAATTTTAAACCCTTACAGAACCCTAAGCTCTAAAATTTAAACCTTACTAAACCCTAAGAAACACTTAGAATAAAACTCTAAAAAATGTAAAAATCATATACCAAATAATTTATGCTCCAAACCCCATTAAGGCCCAAGTATGATATGTTAAAGCCAAAAAAGAGTAAATATCATAAGCCCTAAACCATCTACCTATCTAAACCTAAAAAAAAAACCAAAAAAACACAAAGCCCTAAATCCTAAAACCCTATATAAAATACTTAACATGAAACCCCTAAATAAAAATAAACCTTAAGCCCTAAATCCATAACCCTATCATAAAACCCAAAATTGTAAACCTAAATCATAAACCTTATGAAATCCTGAATCCTAAAAAATCTAAAACCATTTTTAGTCCATACAAAAACCTAAGCTTTAAACCCTAATACTGAAAATACATAAAACTTAACCTAAAAAAACCTAAGCCTTGCAAACCTAACCCTAAAAAACACTAAGAAACACTAAAACTTTAAAAACTCAAAAAATGAGACAAACTCTGTGCCCTAAACCCTATCAAGCCTAAATTTTATCTCGTAAACGATAGAAAAACACAAACAACCCCTAAATCCTAAACCACAAACCTATAAAACCCTAAAAATAAAATTAAGCCCTTAACACCTAAACTGTAAACCTAAAGAAAACACTAAGCCCTAAACCCTAAACCCACACCAAAAACCCTAAATTCTAAAAATACGTAAACCTTTAACATTAAAAACACAAAAATCACCCTGAGAAACACACGACCTTAAAACCCCTAAAAAATACAAAAACCGCTAAATCTAAAAAACCTTAGGCCCTACACCCTATCAATCCTTAAATCTTATATTTTGAACCGTAAAAACAAAAAAAGACCCTAAGCCCTAAACCATAAAGCTATAAAACCCTAAGAAACCTTAACCTAAAAAAATTAAACCCCTAAATCCTAAAGCCTAGATAAAACCCTTAACCTAAAACCCTAGATCTAAGAAAACCGTAATCCCTAAACCCTAAAACCCTCCCTCGTTCATTGTGTTCTAGATATTTTTTGTTTTCGAATATAATAAATTTAGTTGTAACTGTAAGTTGGCTAACTTTAGTAAGTAAGTAAAAACTTAACCCACCATAGGTTGGAGGTAAGGCATAGGCCCCCTTCTTTGTAAATAATTTTTATTTATGAAATTATAAGACCTTGGATTTTTACTTTATAACAACCCTTAAAATGGATATGTTAAGTAATTCTTAATGTGTCTAGAATCCTTACTATTAGACCGCGTTCACACAGATTGATGCGCGTAGAACCAGACCTTTAAAACCTTGCGACAGCCATTCCAACTAAATTGGGGAGTTAGTTGAGCTAGGAAAGGTTTGGTCTAGCCATGTAGTACTCCCGAATATAAAGATTTACTCAGATGAGTCTTCACCGAACATAAAAAGGGGAAATCTTAAATTTGGAGGTTATAGGGGTAAAATAGTCTTTTTCCAGGGTAAGGGTCATATCTTAATTATCCTAAGTATGTAATTAATTATTTAATTAATAATGTATAAGGTAAGTTTGGGTAGAAAGGGCCAAAATTCCCTATTGAGCAAAATCTTGCTCCACCCGGGTTCGAACAAAAGTGGGAGCAATGATTTAACTTGATTATTTATATTGGTGAATTAATTTAATTAATTAATATTTAAATGATTATTTAATAAAAAGTAAAATCATATTTCTATTAATTAATAAATTAATTAATGGTGAGGTTTGTGTCGGGTCGACCCAGAGGAGTCCATTTTAACGATGGAGACGTCACGGTTTCGAACCTCGACGAAACCAACATTTAAATGATTAAATTGAGTTTTATAATCTTATTTTGTAAGGAAATTATGGTCATTTCAGGAAACTAATTAAATAACATTTTTAAAATTTGTAAGAGTCCTAGTCGACTAAGTCTAAACTACTTCACCGAATCCTAAGCCACTAACCTGTTTCACGTTTATCTCTATCTCTCTCTCTCTCTCATATCACACTTTCTTTATGGCTGCAAAACGTGAGAAAAAATCAGAAAACAAAAGTTCTTCACACACGAACAATTTGCACGCAAAACACAAGCGAAAAAGCAATCCAAAATCCTGAAGAAAATCGTAATACGCTAGTCGTGTAAGGTGTGAGTTTCGGGATTGGACGTGAATTTTGAGAAGATTAGGGCAGCAAGTTCAAGTGTTGAACAACGTTAAAATCATGTATGGGTTTTCTTACTGTTGGTCCCTTTCCCAAGAGACCTTTAAGACTTAGATAATTCTATTCCGAAACTAGGATTTTTCCTCATTACATGTTCCCTTTAACTAGCTCCTATCACTGATTTTAGGTTGGTTTGTTAGCTGGTAAATTAGGTATGAAGTACGATTTTCCTGAGAATATATTCATGATTATGTGTTCGAAATTGTATGAAGGATGAAGTATGTCTTCCGAAATTTCGTGAAAAAAGTATATACATGTTGTGACATGATTTTTAATTTTAAGCCTTAAAAATGATATGTTTTTATGGTTGAATTTTATGTGCGAATGTTTGTGTAAATCTTGAGGTGTAGAAGTGGTATAATGTTACAGGATTTAATGGTAATTCATTGCATAATATAATCATAAAAATATTACACTTAAAGATGCACCAAATGATCCACGAAATACCTTAAAAATTAACATATAAATGATGATAAAAAGAAGTTGAAAATAGTGAACAAATTTCTAGCATTTGGTAGGTTGGGTTCATCCGTACAAAATGGTACAAAATTCAATGAAAAATGAATGTCAAAATAAGTGAGGTCACTAAGTATTGAACCCAAGACATTATTACATTAAAGCTACAAATAAATCAACAAAACATTAAGAGGAAAATTGATTAGAAGAGACCAAAGATCCAGCTTGCTGGAAATTTAGAGTCTCGACCAAGGAGGAGGAAAATTATCAATGTTTTTAAAACAATTCTTAAATGTCAGGTCATTGGGTATTGAACCCATCACTTCACCAAATGAAAAATATATAAAATTTTTATGACAAAAATGAAAGGAAAAATAGAACATGTGAGTGGGGATTGAACCCACAACCTCTTGAATAGATGAATAAGTTAGGAAAAAATAAAATGTGGAGAGTGGGGATTAAATCCACAACCTTTTAAATCTATAAGAGAGTTAGGAGAAAAATAAAGGAGAAAATAAATTGTGGAGAGTGGGGATTGAACCCACAACCTTTTGAATGGATGAGAGAGTTAGGAGAATAATATAGGAGAAAATAAATGTGGAGAGTGGGGATTAAACCCACAACCTCTTGGATAGGTGAGAAAGTTAAGAGATAAATTAAAAGAAAAAAAATGATCTTGTCGGGGATTGAAGTCACAACCTCTAAACCTTTAAACGAAAAAGGGGAGGAGAACAAGAAAGAAATATGGTGGGGTTGTTGGGAACCGAACTAGGGTCTCCCAAATCTGAAAATGTATTTATTAAGTTTAAAATAAGATTTAGTGTTGTTCAAGGGCTTTGAAATCGGGTTCCCTTGCCCAATTCCGTATTGAAACATAAGTCATACGTAAACAAATGTTTAATGATTGCTGCCTCAAAAGATCGAAATCAATATCTTGGCATATCTATAAGATGCATAAGTCTTGTACCACATAATCTTGGGTAAACACGAATCACTTAAACAAACTATGAATGAAGACTCATGGATTGTATGTGTGGAGTCATAAGTCTAGCATACATTTAAAATTTAAGTGAACCTACGATGTCTGTGATGAAATGATGTTACCCTAGAAGGGTTGAGTAAGAGTGTGAAACACACTAAATGGCTAAGTGCATTGGCATATGGTGAAATGAAAATTCATGTAAAGGGGTGAGTAATTATGAAGAGAAAATGTGCTAAAGTCAATGAATGAGGTCAATATGATAAGAGTCTAATATAAAAGATGAGAGCAATCTCAAATGAAATAAAGTAAATGTTACCAAAACATACTCACCTATGAGAGTGTAAAGTTAATGAAGAGACCAGTCTCTGTGGACACTCTAATGAAAGTATTAATGTTAAGGCATACTTAATACTAATGATGAGATGATAAATCATATAATGATCTATAATGTCCTCGTGCTAGAAGCCAGCTTCCATGATGTATGAGTTGAATGTAACGGAACTTTATACTGAGCACCGATAAATTAGCTATGAGCGGTGATGCCTTCCTTAGGGAAGGTTGGAGGTTCACGTAACTCTCATGAGTTGAGGTTGTCTGGCATGCCGGTTATGGGTCTCCTTATATCTACTAGTCTTTGTACCTATACATCGAATATAGGGATCTAGCACGGTTCGACTCCCTATATACGCTAACATGTTCGGGTCACTTTGGTCGGTGATTCCACCTCTTTTCATGTTGGGGCATACACTCCATTTCATGATGCTCACATGATCTATGTGGTTAAGTTTAAATTTCCCAAAAAAGGAATGAGGCCAGCCTCCGTGAATGCACATAACGAAATGAACGATGCCAAATGTGTTAGGACAGGATAATCAAGAGGTGAGCTAAACATAAATAATAACACTAGGTTATTCTTTGTCATTGCACAACAAACCCGATGAGTGTCTTAAAGTGCACCCTGAGTATGACTGGTGGCTACGCTAGTATATGAAATATTCAAAATGAAGTTCATATGAATGAATGAAGAAGACTATGTGTTTGTTAAAGAAGGCTCCCTAGTTGAGGTCCCATATGTTGAGCCCTCATTTTGGGAAGTCCTAATGTCAAGTCCATGATTCCAAGGTCTCATGGCATATGAATGAAATATATGAACTATGTGATATGATATGCGTAATATGTTATGAAATGTTTGCAAAATGATAAGTATGATGATGCATGTTACTCTCATGGAATGTCTTTCCTAATTCGAAATAGGCAAGTCCACTGACTTTACTTTCCATAATTCAAATCGATAGGAATGATATCTTCTTAATCATTCATGTTCTTGGTGTGTACTTCCATATACCCATACTTAGTTCAAGTGTGTACTAATCCCATAGAATTCTACATTTTAAGGTGGAGGCACAAGTGGACGTTAGATCTTACCACGACCCTGAAGCTACCCGGACATGGAGCATTCATCCGAATTCGGTAGGCCCTCATGCTTTACAAGACTCTTGCCCATTATATTCTATCTTAGATATAGGTTTGACTTAGTGAAGTATGTTCCACTACTGTTTATTTCTTATCGTATTTCAGACATTGTATTGGTGAAATTTTGGCATGTATACACTTAATGCAGTATGGAACTATTTCTTTGATTTGATGATATTAATATTAGATGGTTGATTGTGAACATTTTTGAGTTTAAGTAGAATGTCTTATATGAATGTGAAGTAAGAAAAAGTTCAATTTTTCTGTTAAAATTAACATAGATGAAGTAACTATAACGTATGTAGGCTTGTCTGCGACCATTGAGAGGTTAACAACGTTGGTCTCTTCTTGGGTCTAAAATCCGGTCCTGACATGCTCAGCCCCTGGCCAACCACAAGGGTCGTTCCAATAAAAAATAAACCCTAAACCCAAACGTAAATTCTAAATTATACACCTAAAATCCTAAGAAACCCAAAACACTAAAAACCCCAAATCATATAAACTCTAATTTAAACCATAAATATCAATTTAAATCACTACAAATCCCTATGCTCTAAACCCTAAATCGTAAATTTCGTTAAACAATATACCTAAAAACAAAAAAATAAGCCTAAACGACAGAAAACCCAAAGAAACACATAATCGTACAAACCTTCATAAAACCCAAACAACCCTAAGACCTAAATTAAAACCCTTCATCCTAAACCTTGATCCCTAAGAAATCCTAAGGAAAACTATATTTTCACGTGACACCACTCCCCAATGGAGGCACTATTTGATGCTTCCAAAAATAGTATGTTTTGATATTTTGTGACCAACGACACTAAACTACAGTTTGAGTGTCAAACAAACTTTAAATCTTTAAAACCTTTTCAACTCATATGAAAACCTACACTCTAAATCGTAAATCTAAAAAACAATTCACCCTAAACCTAATTAAATAGAAAAACCTAATTCTTAAACCCCAAATCCTAAAACACATAAGAAACATTTAAACTTAAAACCCCTAAAAATACATATTCCTAATCCTAAAAAAACTCTAATAAGATATAAACCCTCAAAAACACTTAACACTTTAAAAGCCTAAAAAGAAAATACAAAAACTCCTTAACCAAAAAACTCTAAGCTCAAAATACTATAAACAATTAAATCGTAAATCTGAAAAACACAAAAAATCCCAAAACCCTAAGCCTTAAAAACCCCTACGAAATTGATAACCCTTAAAAACCTTAATGAGATACTAAAAACCCCTAAACCCTATAATCCTAGATGAAATCATTAATCTAAAACCCTAACCTAAGAAAATCCTAACCTCTAAACCATAAAACCTAACCTAAAACCTAAAATCCTAAATCTAAAATCCTTAGAAATCCTAAAAACTATACCTTAAGAAGCCCTAAAACCATTTAGAACCCTAACCTCTAAATCCTGAAACCTAATTATCCATAAATCCTAAACCTAAAAAATAGAAAAAAAACCTAAGCCCTAAACCCTAAGAGACAGTTAATCCTAAAAGCCACCAAAACCCCTAAACCCTATAATCCTAGATGAAATCATTAATCTAAAACCCTAACCTAAGAAAATCCTAACCTCTAAACCATAAAACCTAACCTAAAACCTAAAATCCTAAATCTAAAATCCTTAGAAATCCTAAAAACTATACCTTAAGAAGCCCTAAAACCATTTAGAACCCTAACCTCTAAATCCTGAAACCTAATTATCCATAAATCCTAAACCTAAAAAATAGAAAAAAAACCTAAGCCCTAAACCCTAAGAGACAGTTAATCCTAAAAGCCACCAAAACCCCTAAACCCTATAATCCTAGATGAAATCATTAATCTAAAACCCTAACCTAAGAAAATCCTAACCTCTAAACCATAAAACCTAACCTAAAACCTAAAATCCTAAATCTAAAATCCTTAGAAATCCTAAAAACTATACCTTAAGAAGCCCTAAAACCATTTAGAACCCTAACCTCTAAATCCTGAAACCTAATTATCCATAAATCCTAAACCTAAAAAATAGAAAAAAAACCTAAGCCCTAAACCCTAAGAGACAGTTAATCCTAAAAGCCACCAAAACCCCTAAACATAAAATTATCTAAGATTAAAACCCTAAAAACCCTTAACCTAAATATCAAAAGCTTTAGACCCTAAGAACCTTGATAAAACCATTAACCTAAGACACTTTACCCAATAAAAACGCAAATCGAAAACCCTAACCTCTAACTCTAAATATTAAGTGTAAAACCATTTCAAACCCTAAATCTTACGAAAGCCGAAAACCCAGAACCCCTAAATTATACCCGAAAAACCAATTTAAACCCATAAAAACCTATGCCATGAACCTTAAATCCCAAAAATTTTTAAATCGTAAATCTGAAAAACACAAAAAATCCCAAAACCCTAAGCCTTAAAAACCCCTACGAAATTGATAACCCTTAAAAACCTTAATGAGATACTAAAAAACCCCTAAACCATAAAAATTTTGTGCACTAGAACCCTATATATCCCTAAATAGTGTATACTAAACCTTAAAAATACCCAAATAACCCTACACCTATAAAATCGTAAAACACCTTAATCTAAAGAATCCAACAAACTTAAATCCTAAAAACCATATTTAAACCCTTAACCTAAAACTTAAAACCTCAAAAAAAAACCTATGCCCAAAAGACAAAACCCTAACCTAAAGCTCTAAAATCTAAACCCAAAACCCATAGTAACTCTAAAACTCATATTGTAAGAAACCCTAGTAAACCCTACAAAAAATTAACACCCTAAGCTCTAAACATTAGACCCTAAAAATCCTTGAGAAACACTTAACGTTTAAAATCTATAAAATCCAAAACCCCTAAACCTATAATTTATTCTCTAAATCCTATCAAGCCCTAAATATTATATTTTAAATCCTTACAAGCATAAAAACCATAAGCCCTAAACAATAAACCTATATAACCCTAATAAACTTAACCAGAAAACCCTACAGGCCTATATATTAAAATCCTAAGTAAAACCCTTAACCTTAAAACACCAAGCCTTAAGCCTTTAACCCTAACCTTAAACTAAAAATGCTAAACCTAAAACACTACACCTTAAGAACCCGGATTTTTAAAAAATTTAAAACAAATAAAAACCCATAAATTTTTTAGCTCTAAACCATAAATACTAAAAATTTGTAAACCTAAATCTAAAAGAACATAAAATACCCCAAGCCTTAAATCCCTAACCTTAAAAAACCCTAAGAAACACGAAAACATTAAAATACCTAACAAAAAACTCTCTGCTATAAACCTTACAAATACAAAAATCGTATATGTTAAATGTCAAAAAACACAAAAAAAAAACATAATTCCAAAACAATAAACGTATAAAACCCTAAAAACTACATAAAACCCTTAATCTAAAACTCTAAACCAAAGAACAACCTAAATCCTAAACCTGAAATCCTATTAAAAACCTAAACCATTAGAAACCCTAATACAAATAATAAATATTGTTTTCACTATTTTAAAAACCTGAGCTCTAAAGCCGAAATCCTTTGTCACGACCCAAAACCGAGCTACGAGTGGCACCCACACTTATCCTACTATGTGAGCGAACAAACCAATCTAAACCCAAACATATTGAACAAAATACAATACGGAAGACTTAAACTCATTAATAAAAATCAATTCAATAACATAAAAAATTCAACAACTATTATTCCCCAAAATCTGGAAGTCATCATCACAAGAACATCTATCCTCAAATTACTAAACTAAGAGTATTCTAAAAAGCTAAATAAATAAAAAGCTAGTCCATGCCGGAAGTTCAAGGCATCAAGACTTGAAGAAGAAGATCCAGTCCAAGCTAGAAGCATTAGCTCACCCTGAAATCCGGTGTAATGAAGACGGGCTAGAATTGCGGTTGAGTTGAAGACGACGGTACGTTTGCTGCACTCCACATATAACATAGAAAGAAACATACAAGTAGGGGTCAGTACAAAACACGAGTACTGAGTAGATATCATCGGCCAACTCAAAATAGAAAATAGCATATATCAGATAATATCATAAATCAACTACAATACTCAACATGTAGCAACAACAAGTACTATAATCATTAATAAGTACCGCCAAGTTCACACATAAGGACTCAAGCCTCAATATCATACTCATTTGGGAATTAGGTTCATTAGATTGAGTATATTAACATCTTTCAAGATTCATTATCTTCATTCCTCTCGTGTCGGTACGTGACACTCTGCTCCATATACTATCCTACTGTCGGTACGTGATACTCCGATCCATATTCTATCCTGGTGTCGGAACGTGACACTTCGATCCATAATCTATCCTTGTGCCGGAACGTGGCACTTCGATCCCTTAATTCTACGTGTCGGTTCGTGACACCCGATCCGCTAATTCTGCGTGTCAGTTCGTGACACCCGATCCCTTAATTCTACGTGTCGATTCGTGACACCCGATCCCCTAATTCTACGTGTCGGTTCGTGACACCCGATCCCCTAATTCTACGTGTCGGTTCGTGTGCCCGATCCCCTTATTCTACGTGTCGGTTCGTGACACCCGCTCCACTAATCTCATTCTATCAATTCATCAATCCTTCTTTTATACCAAGGCATCATCAATCTCATTACTTTAGTTCATCAAGCCTTCTCTTATACCAAGGCATCATCAATCTCATTACTTTACTTCATCAAGCCTTCTCTTATACCAAGCCATCATCATTAACAAAGAGATTAGGGTTTTTCAAGATTTATGATTCAATAGCTTCATCATGCTTATTTTATCACAATTATATAATAACATTCATGCAAGAATACAATTAAGCATATAGCAGGGTTTACAATACTAACAATACATATCATTCGCTATTAAGAGTTTACTACGAATAGCATAAAAACCATAACCTACCTCCACTGAAGAATTGAAATCAAGCAAGCTAATCCTCAAAATCCTTGCTTTCCTCTTCATTCCTCTCTCTCTCTCTCTCTCTTGATCGATTCTCCCTCTCTTTGTTCTTTCTATTTTTCTTATTCAAACCCTCATTCTTTTACCCTAATTACCATATAATTAAGTATAAAAGATGATAAAAATAACCCCTTAATTATTCCAAGGTTACCTCCTTTAACCCTCAAGTAATTAAACTATTAACATTAACCCACTAACTTTATAATTAAAGCAGGAATAGTACAAAACGCCCCTTAAAACACTTAATAGAAATCTGACCCAGCCTGGGATTACGCAGCCTGTGACGGCCCGTCGTGCTCACGACGGTCCGTCCTGCAATGTCGTCACGAAGTTCAGAGACTTAATTTCTGTGGAAGATGTGTGACGGTCCGTCGTGCCCACGACGGTCCGTCCTGCCATTCCGTTACGAAGTTCAAAGAGTCGATTTTAGTACCCAAATTTCCAAATTTCTAAGTGTTTTGGAACGAGACCCCCTCGACGGTCTGTCGTGCCCATGACGGTCCGTCGCGGGGTCTGTCGTCTAAGCCAGTTTTTCCAGAATTAAAATCTGCTGCTCAAAATGACTAAACAGGTCGTTACGATAGATACCAATTTACCCATCGTTCGTCCTCGAACGATCACAAGAAGAAAAACAAAGGCGAAAAGTAGTACCATAATCTGTAAACAGATGTGGGTATCTTTCTTGCATATCTGCCTCCTTCTCCCAAGTGGCTTCTTCAACCGGCCGATTCTTCCATTGCACCTTGATGGATGCAATCTCCCTTGACCTCAACTTGCGGACTTCTCTAGCTAAAATAGCAACAGGATCCTCCTTATAAGACGGAATTGAGTAGAGAGAAGAGAGTTGAGGGAAAGGTTGTTTTTTATTAATGAAGCAAATGCTTCTTATATAGACGTTACAAACGACCTTTACTATTTACATAGTAACTTGACTCTTACTATTTACACAGTAACTTGACCTTTACTATTCATGATTAGGACATTTACTATTCATGAATAGTAACCGAATAGTAACTTCTACGACTTTTCTTACAAAAATCTAAATAGACACTATTTACTTTACGACTTTTTTACAAAAAACAAAATAAACTTTAGCCAAATGGCCGACACACTTTTTCTACTTTATTTAGTGGCCTTTAATTTTTTACATGTGGCCGACAAAGACTAATTTACATATCTTTTTATCTTTTTCCTATCTTCTTCTTTTCAGCTTACTCCATTTGAACGTCTGGTATGACATTATCTTCTCCTTGACATTTTGAACATATATGGTCGGGGTATTTTTGTCCAATAATTTTGCAATATCTGGTCAATAATTCTTCCGAAATAAACCCTTGCCTTAATGCTCTTGTTGTTGGTTTTTGCTCTGGCTTGAGTAGACTAAGTATCCATTGGCGTATCTCTTCCATATCTTGTTCTCTGATTTCTTTAGAATTTGAATATATCATAACTTGTTCTCGTACATAATAGCTCCATACTGAATTTCCGTTTAAATAATTGTTAGTTAGTTCATTTAGGATAGTTCCTATTCCTATAACTCTTTTGTTGGCGTAGAATTCTGGTATCTCAATCTTTTGTATTTCTTGTTGTATTCCGATATCTTCTGGAATTATCATATCCCTGGTCAAACCAATTTTTATAACTTGTATAACTGGTTTTATCTCATCAAATAATATCTCTGCTGGTGCTGAATAAAACTTTATAAAAAACAATGTTCCTTTAGTAATTCTTTTATAGTTCATAAAGGCTTTGTATAGCTCTGGTATGGTAGATATTTCATCTCCTGTTTGAGTATAAACTGTATTAAGTAATCCATAACTATAACATGTTTTTACTAGATTTGCATTGGTGCCTGGTTGTGCTATTAACTTATTATATCCTTGTAGCTTTTGGGTTATGAAATCAGTATTAGGGTTTTTGGTAGTTGGAGATCTAGGTGTTGAGTTTAAATAATTTTGGATTTTATAAAGGTTTTCAATATATGAGCGGGTTATGTGGTTGTAGGCTTTTTTATCTTGGTTCAAACTTTCTGAGTAAGTATGTATTTGTGGTGGTATAAATAATGAGTCTTTTTGGTTTTTTGGAATAAATGGTTTGTCGAAGATTTTGTTCATATTTAAATTTGTATATCTTATTCCACTGGCTCCTTTTGTTGTAGATGTGCTTGCTGTAGCTGCATTTAAACAAACATTGTCATGGGTTTTATGGAGTTTCCCAACGTCTCCTTCTAGTTCTGGCTTTTTACCGTCCGCCGAACGACATAGCTCCGCATTTTTAGAGTCATGCTGCTGACTGTTAGTTTTCAGATTTTGTAACTCTTTTCCCATACTGTCCATTTTTGTAGAAAGTATAGTAATAGCTTTGAGTATCTCTTCTATTGTATCTGGTTCAGTTTGAGTTCCTTTTTCTTGATAGGTAGTCTGCAACAAGATTTTTATCAGTCTTAATTACTTCAATTGTAAATGTAAAATTTAATATATTTAATACTAATCTCCTTATTTCTTTTGTTGTAACTGAATCATCTAGTTTTTTCGTTATCCACCATTTTACTTGTGTATTATCTGTTCTTACAATAAATTTATTGTAAACAATATATGGTTCAAATGCTAATAAACATTTATATAGTGCGAATAATTCTTTTCTATTTATTTCCCATTTTATTTGTGGTTCTGTATAAGATCCTGAATAATATCTACAATGGTGTTCTATTTTTTCTTTTTCATATCTATATTTTAAAACTCCTCCATAGCTATGATCACTAGAATCTGTTTCAACAATATAAGTAAATGTTTTATTTTCATCAGGAAAATATAGTTTTGGTAACTTTTTACATAAATTTTTAATATTTCTTATATGTTCTTTATCTTTATTGTCAAAATGGTATTCTACATCTTTTTTAAGTTTTTTATGTAGTGGTTTTAGATGTTCTGCTAATTTTGGTATATATTCTCTTACCTGATTTACTAATCCTAGAAAAGATTGTAATTTCTTTTTTGTATCTATATTTTCATCAATATTAATTATTTTTTGTACTATATGGGTTTGCATTTTTATTCCATTTTTATCTATTTGTATTCCTAGAAATTCTATCTGTGATTTCATAATTTCTGCTTTTCTTTTGCTTAAACTTATTCCTGAGTTTTTAACTATGTGTATAAATTTTTCTAATAATCTTATATGTTCATCTTGTGTTTTAGAATATAACAATATATCATCTATGTATACAATACAATTTTCTAGCTGGTTAAAACAGTTATCCATAAAATGTTGGAATCTACCTGGTGCATTTTTATATCCAAAGGGTAAAACATTCCATTCATAGAAACCTTGTGGTACTGTGAATGCTGTTAATTGTTTAGATTCTTCTTCTAGTTTTAAGTGGTAAAATCCTGATTTACAGTCAAATTTGCTAAAATAATTATATCCTTCTATCTGTCTTATTTTTAGTATTTTGTTTGGTATTGGATAATTGTATGTTTTAGTTTTAGCATTTAGATTACGATAATCTATAACCATTCTACTTTTACCTCTTTTTTGTTCACTATGTTTTATAACTATAAATGCTGGACTTGTATGTTTACTATTGCTTTTTGTATGTAATTATTTTCTAATAATTCATTTATATGTATTTTAAATTCTTCTAAATCATCAAAGTTATATTTTAATGGTTTCTGTGTTATTATACTATTTTCATCTATTAATTCAATTTTTACTTTTGTTTTATGTTTTTCCCATCCTCGTAGTGGATCTTCACTATATAATTGTTCTAGTTGTTCATTAATTAATTTAACTTTGTCTATAGTAAATATAACAATTTCTAATTGTGTTATTTGTTTATTATTTATATTTTCCATTTGTTGGTTTATTTTTTCACTTCCTTTTATCCATTCCATAGGTTTTCTTTGTTTATTATTTACTCTTTTTGCTCCTATCTTATTTCCGCATGGTGTAGTAAGCCACCAATGTGTTTTTGTTATTATGTGTGGATAAAATCTATCTAGAAATGGCATTCCTAATAACATATCTTTTGTGGTAAATTCAAAATTATATATTTCTTCTATTGTTAGTATCTTATCCCATATTTGTATTTTTATATTTTTTGCTTTATATTTAATCATACTTCCTTCATTGTTAAATCCCGTTACTACCATAGGTGTTTTTAATTTTTCCCATTTATCTTCTGGTAGACAATTATATTTACATATATTTGCTTCTGCTCCTGTATCTATCATAGGTGTATAATATCTGTTGTGATATCCTTCTACAATAATTTTTGCAAGTATAAATATTTTCATTAATCATTTTGTTCTTTTTATAATTATTTTCTTATTTTGACAAGTTATTGTTAATTGTTCATCTTCTATATTGTATGGTTTAACTTTTTCTAACCATTTTATTCCTAATGTAATATTATAGTTTCCTTGGTATATTTTAAATTGTATTACTAAGGGTATTCCTCCTATAATTATTTCTTTTTCTGTTGTTTCTTTCTTCATTTGTATTTACTATTTCACTAGGTAATCCAGGGCATGTATGTCCTGTTCTTATAATTTCTTCTTCTAATACTAATTCTCTTGTTATATAATTTTCTTCTTGTCCCGTATTTATTAATATTTTATATTTTCTTTGGTCTATTATTCCTGTTATGAAATAATGATATGGTGTTATTTCTTCTTTATCTAACAAACTTGGAATTTCATATTTTCTTTTAGATGTACTCATTCTTGATGAGGTAGCTCTTGTCAATGTATTTGGTACGCTTGAAGTGCTTAATCTTTCTTTTACTATCTCTAAATCTTCTTCTATATCAATTTCTTTATAACTATAATCATTATTATCTATTACAGTAATTATTTTTTCAAAAGGGTTTTCTATTTTTATTTTATTAATTTTATTTCTTGCTGTTATTTTATGTTTTGTTGTTAATATATATAAATTTTTACATCTTGCTGTAAATAATTTGCTTCCTGGTGCTAGTTCTATTCCAGATATTTTCCAATATAGAACTAATGATCTATCTATATTTTTATCTGTTAATGATACTGTATAATTAGCACTTATTGTAAATTTAAATTTTTGATATATTAAATTTCCTTTTACTGCACTAATTACGCTTTTTTCTATAGGGTGTACAATTCTATCATCTGCTAAATATATTTCTATAGGTGTATCTATTCCTTCTCTAAAACAGGCTTTTATTAATATTTCTGTTCCTCCTAAATGTACATATTTTATTGGTGCTTTAGCTTTTATATCTTGTATTTCTTTGTTTATCATCCTTTTATTTAATATAGGTATATATACTTTTCCTCTTGTATATTTACAATCTATGATATGTTCTTTTTGACTAACTACATAGTATTCTTCTTTTTGTCTTTTAAACCAATTTCTCAAAATAGGTATATCAAGTACTTTTTCAACACTTAAATCTAATTCTTTTCCTTTTATTTGTTCAAATATCGTGTTATCAAATATGATTTTTTGTTCTGATGATTCTTCATCTTGATATTCTTCCCTAGATATTATTTTTATTTCATTTTCAGACATTATATTTCTTCATCTGTTTCATCATTATCTGGATTAATATTTTCTTCTTCATTTTCAATTTCTATATCTGATACTTCATATATACTATCATTTTCACTTAATTCATAATCTATGTATTCTATTTGCATATATTTTTCATCATCTATAATTAATTCTGCTATTTGTTTTCTTTTTGGATTTTTGGGTAATTTACAATCTTTAGCTATGTGTCCTATCTTCCCACAATTATAACAAGTACATTGAGATATCTTTCTTTTTGGTCTATATGGTCTTTTTATTTTATAATTTTTTACATAATATCTTCGTCTTGGTTGTTTATATTTATATTTAGTTTTATTTTTTCTATAATTTTTATATCTTTTGGATTTTTGTTTTTTAGTTGTGCATCCAAATTGTGGTGCCATTTTATTTTTACAACAGGATAAATTTTTATTTAATACTTTTTCCATTTTAATTTTTCTTTTTGGTTTTCACATAGTTGTATGAACCATTGATTTAAAAATTTTATTCTAGATCCTAAAGTATCTACCATTCCTTCATTATTCCAATCCTTTATTACATTTGTACTAAATGGTTCTGGTAATTTTGTATAATATTGTTTTCTTATTTCTTTTGCTTCGTCTAAATTGTATTTAGCTTTGTAATAATATTCTTTAAATGCACAAGTATATTCTTCTAAGTAACACATTTTACATATAGCTAATTTTGTCATAAGTTGTCTATTTATTATTTTTTCTCTATTTTGTTCTCTTATATCTGTAGTCATACCTCCAAATTCACTTCTTATTGCTGATTCATATTTATCTAGTATATCTATATTTGTCGCTGATGCGGATCCATCTATTTTCTTATCATTCCTAAGTACTTCTAAGCTTTCTGG
Organism: Solanum peruvianum; assembly: GCA_027705065.1. NCBI lineage: Eukaryota > Viridiplantae > Streptophyta > Magnoliopsida > Solanales > Solanaceae > Solanum > Solanum peruvianum. Next base: position 13,940,807 of record JAKWJD010001765.1, read on the forward strand.
GGGTAGATTTTCTATCCATAATTTTGTTGTTCCTACAAATGTTCTTTCTATATACCTTGGTGTTTTTGCTGTTTCTATTTTATTATCTATTAACTGTTTAGACATATTTCCTATCCATAATAATATTGCTTTATTTGTATCCGTGACACAGTCTAAATCTAAGAAATTATATTGTTCATTTACTGGTTTAGGTGTCCAATTTTTATTTAATTTATTGTTCCATATTGTATTATTTATATTCGATTGTTGATAACTATAAATTGGTAGTGTTCTTCTAGGACTAACTCTAGGACTATTTCTGGGACTATTATCTGGGGTTTTAACTCTTGACGTACTAGGCTTATCCATATCTCCTACATTTATTTCTAATTTTTTCGGTTTATTTATTTGTTCTAAAATTTCCTATATGTTTCACTTATATCACTTATTTCTGATTGTTGGTCATTTTCATTTTCATCTATTTCATTTACTTCAATATCTTCATTTTGATCTTCATTTAATTTTTGTTCCATTTCTTTTATTTCATTTGTTAATTCTAGTTCTTTATTTTTTTCTTTTTCTTTTTCTTTTTGTTTTTGTTTATTTTCATATAATAATTTTAATCTAGCTAATTCTTTTTCTAATTCACTTATTCTTGTATTTTTTATTTCTTCTAATTGTTGTACTTCTTGCTTTGCTTGTGTTTTTATTTTTTCAATTTCTCTTGCTTTATCTATTTCTTCATTTTCTTTTGTTATTCTTACCATAGCTGTTAAACTATCTTCTAATTTTGCTGTTTCTTTTTCTAACATTAAATATAAATTATTTCCTATTTTCTTATATCTTCTTCCTAAATTTGAAAATACTATTTTTATTATCATTCCATCTTGGTTTTCATATGTTTTTTCATCTACTGCATACTCTTCTTTGTTCATTATGATCTATGTATTATATTATGTTGTAATTCATATTCAAGACAATCTATTTCTAATTCTATTATTAATATAGTTTCTCTTTGTGCTACTATTGATTTATTACATACTCCCGCTAATATATTTTCTTCTAACCTTCTTTTTCTATGTTGTAACTCTTGTTCTTTTTCAGTTATTTTTTCCATTATTATTTCTATTAATTGTTGTTTATATTCTTCTCTGTTCATACTGTTTTTTTTTTTCAAATAGCAAACATATTTGTATTCTATTTTTGAAATTATATTTATCAAATGATCTTTTTTATCATTGTCTGTTTTGGCTAGTTGTGATAATTGATATTCCATATATAAGGATTTTAATTTTTTCCATATTTTTTGTACTTTTTTATCTATCTTAGTTTTTGTCATTTTAGTTTCTTTGTTTGGTGTTATATTACTCTTCATAAAATGTCTTTCTATAATATTCTTTTTTAAGTAGATCTAATCGTTGTATTTCGTTAGCATTGGTTATAATATATTCTAAATATTCATTTTCTCTAGTTCTTAAATAACCAAATAAATTTTTAATTAATAGTTTTTCATGTGAATCTATGTCTTCTATAGTTTGTACCCAATATTGTAAATATTCGTAATTTATCATTGATCCCTAAATATATCCATATCATCATATAAATCATATATGTCAAGATAAAATTCATTATAAAGTCTTTCTTGTATATCTAACTCAATCCAACCTTGGGTTGTTATTTCTATTATTTCATATGTTAATAATTTATTATAAATTTCTCTTTTTATATCAGTATTAAGACCTTTTAGTATATAGAGTAGTAATATCTTATAATTGACATCATTGTTTAATAGGTATGTTTCCATTTTTATTATTTTCATTTTTCACTAAAATTCTATTCCTTCCAACCTCTTAGTAAATTATACTTGGTTATTATGCAAAAATAATGGTTTAATAATCATCTCGTCTGGTCACTACTACAGCTTTCTTCTTTGATTAGTTACCCTAACAGCGCCTCAACTTTGTTTACTCCCCTTAAACGGCCTTTCTCTGCCTACCGGTTTCAACCTTAGGATGGCATAGTCTGGGCATACTTTTTCCAAGAATATTTCTGTAGCAAACTTTCTAAAGATGGTTATTAGAACATTATTTAAACATGATAAACAACTATAATTAACAAGAGATTTTCAGGAATAAATTAATTTAGCTACTCATGATTATAAAATGGTATACCTGTTTTTGCATATCATCCGTCATAGTTGATTTGTTTTCCATATTTATTTATTTTATCTAGCTCTGATACCAATGTGGGGGGTGGAAGCGGAATTGAGTAGAGAGAAGAGAGTTGGGGAAAGGTTGCCTTTATTAATGAAGCAAATGCTTCTTATATAGACGTTACAAACGACCTTTACTATTTACACAGTAACTTGACTCTTACTATTTACACAGTAACTTGACCTTTACTATTCATGATTGGGACATTTACTATTCATGAATAGTAACCGAATAGTAACCTCTACGACTTTTCTTACAAAAAACAAAATAGACACTATTTACTTTACGACTTTTGATTGTACCTGTCGTAAACTAATCAAATAATACAACATGATAAGGGGCTTAGGCCCATAAAATAACAAAATACAATATTTTGAAAATAAAATTGAACTCTTTAACCCATTTCTCTGACTTTTTGATCTGTATGTCGATTTTTAGTTGGCTAACTCGATAAAAAAAATATGTTGGGCCACCATGGCCCAAATGGAAATGCGAGGGTGGGGTCCATGAGACCTAGACAAATTTCACATGTTGCAAGACCAAATAAAACACATAAGTAATACTTCTAATAATTCATAAGAGGAAAGGAAGCAATAAGACATTTTCGGGACAATGATTCCAAGAAAAGAATTAACAACATGCCTACACACACGATTTAACAAAGACTAATGTTGATCCCAAAATTGGTAAAAGTGCTATCCACACACAATCCTCCTACTTCAAACAATGCCAATAATGTCATAAAGTATTTCAATCTCATGATAAATTGAATTAAACCAATGTACTCAATTCAACAATAAAGTCAAACTTATACTAGAAAGCAAATATTACTACACTCCTCATAATGAACAAATTGACAAGGATCAACTTCTCTTTTTAAATACGGGAGAAGAAAATCCAATAAACACAACATAACATAGGGGATATAAGCATTGCAAACCATTAGAACAAAATTAAAAATGCAAGAGAAACCATTTCTTAAAATTAATCACTAAGACCCATTTCAGTGATAAATGTGTACCGTTTGGCGTATTTATAATAATAATAACGAAAGAAACAATAAAGTAACCAAGTACTTTGGCAAGAAAATTAATCAAAAAACAAGCATGATCATGCCACAAGAAATAATCAAGCAGTGTCACTATTTTTAAGCATCAACATTTACCAAACTATGCTAAAATAATTTCAACCCACTAGGCATTATACAAACTATCTCGGTCGACCTAATCCATGACATTCAAGAGCTTAAGGCACCAAATGATATTCCAGACAAAAATGAAAATGCATAATGACCAAATCAAGAGGGTATACAGAAAGATGCTAAGAGCACACCGCTGAATTAAACAAAAAATTTTTTTATCTATATTCATATGAAACATTAGAGAGCCACAGATTACTAAGAGCTTTCTATCACAGAATAGATACGGAGATCTTTTTTTAAAAAAAGACTACATTAAAGATTAAAATTTTTAAAATTTTCAACCATCAAAAAGTAACAAAACAACTCGAGCTAAACTTAAGCGCAAAAGAAGACGGAAAAATTCCATTATCATCTTTTAAGACAAAATAACGGATGACAAATAATATAGGAGGCGAGCCGAAGGGATCAGCGGATATGCAGGCATGCTCCCAAAAGAACATATATTCCTAAACTCAACTTGCATTAAGGAGACTAAAGGCATCAGACATCTTCCAAACACCTAGCAATTCTATTTCGTAAAATATGAATGGAGCATTATCAAAATGATCAACAAATAAACAGACCAAAATTTAAATGAGTGCAACTTAGCCGAGAAATCTTGAGAAGAACCATAAATAGAGAAACTAGATTAAGCAGGCGATAACAAAAATTAAAAAAATTCACTGAGGTTAGCATGAAGAGGAACATTTAAGCTTGAACATGTGAGATAAAAATAGTTCACCAATAATAACGACTATTTACTGACTCAATCATTCATTAGAATCGAAGTGAAGAAAGGGCAAGAGTTGTATACATTGTTGTGGGCTGCGAATTGGGATTGGACGAGCTAGAAGGAGTCACGACCCAAATCGGGGACGCGACTGGCACCCACATTTACCCTCCTATGTGAGCGAACCAACCAATCTAACCTTTAACATTTTAATACAATATCAACAAAAGAAATGCGGAAGACTTAAACTCATTAATAAAAACAATTCAAAACTATTATTATTATCCCCAAAATCTGGAAGTCATCATCACAAGAACATCTATCCTCAAATTACTAAACTAAAACGTCTAAGAATCTAAAACAATAAAAGCTAGTCCAGGCCGGAAGTTCAAGGCATCAAGACTTGAAGAAGAAGACCCAGTCCAAGCTAGACGCATTAGCTCACCCTGAATTTCCGAAGGTAGTGAAGACTGGCTAGATCTACTGTTGAGTTGAAGTTGACGAAACGTTTGCTGCATTAAACAAATAACAAAGAAGAAAACATAAAAGTAGGGGGTCAGTACAACCACACGTACTGAGTAGATATCATCGGCCAACTCAAAATAGGGAACAGTATATATCAATAATAATGTAAATCAACTACAATACTCAACATGTAGCCACAACAATATTAACTCATCAATAAATACAACCGAGTTCACACATGAGGACTCAAGCCTCAATACCATACTCATTTGGGAATTAAGTTCATTAGATTGAGTATATTCATTATCTTTCAAGATTCATTATCTTTCTTCCTCTTGTGTCGGTACGTGACACTCCGCTCCTCTAATTCTATCCTGGTGCCGAAACGTGGCACTCCGATCCTCATATACTATCCTGGTACCGGAACGTGGCACCCGATCCATATACTATCCTGGTGTCGGAACGTGACACTCCGATCCTCATATTCTATCCTGGTGTCGGAACGTGACACTCCGATCCTCATATTCATTCTATCCTGGTACCGGAACGTGGCACCCGATCCATATTCTATCCTGGTGTCGGAACGTGACACTCCGATCCTCATATTCATTCTATCCTGGTACCGGAACGTGGCACCCGATCCATATTCTATCCTGGTGTCGGAACGTGACACTCCGATCCTCATATTCGTTCTATCCTGGTACCGGAACGTGGCACCCGATCCCCTAATTCATCAAGCCTTCTTTTACACTAAGGCATCATCATTCTCATTATATATTTATCAAGCCTTCTTTCATACTAAGGCATCATCAATCTTATTATATAATATATCAAGCCTTCTTTTATACTAAGGCATCATCATTAACAAGTGAATTAGGGTTCTTTCAAGATTTGGGATTCAATAGCTTCATCATGCTTTGTTAATTCATCACAATTTCATAATCATAATCATGCAAGCATACAATTTAAGCATATAGAAGGGTTTACAATGCTATCAATACATATCATTCACTATTAAGAGTTCACTACGAATATCATAAGATAACCATAACCTACCTCCACCGAAGAATTGATCAAACAAGCTAATCCTCAAGCTGCGTTTTCTCCTCCCTCTCGATCGATCCCTCTCTTTCTCTTTGTTCTTTCTGTTTGTTTTATTCAAACCCTCTTTCCTTTACCCTAATTATCATATAATTAAGACTAAAAGAGGACAATAGAACCCACTAATTAACTTAAGGTTACCTCTTTTAACCCTCAAGTAATTAGACTTATTAATATTAACCCTCAATCTTTATAATTAAGGAAAGAATAGTCCAAAACGACCCTTAAAACGTGTAGAGGAATCCTATTCTGCCTGGGATTTGCGCAACCTGTGACGGGCCGTCGTGCCTGCGACGGGCCGTCACGATAGTCGTCGCAACCTCCCCAAATTCCAGGTGGACTGTGACGGCCCGTCACACCTGTGACGGTCCGTCCTGCACCTCCGTCCTGACGGTCAGAGACTCGTTTCTTGTACCAATTTCTCAAAAGTTGAAGTGTTTTGCAACGGGAGCTCACGACGGTTCGTCGTGGATGTGACGGCACGTCCGTCACAATTTACAGAGAGTCGATTTTCAGTATCCAATTTCAGAATTCTAAGTATGCTGAAACGATGCACCCTCGACGGGCCGTCGTGCCTGTGACGGTCCGTCGCAGTGCCCGTGGTCTTGGCCAGTTTTTCCAGAATTAAAATCTGCTGCTCAAAACGACTAAAAAGGTCGTTACAATAGATACCAATTTACCCATCGTTCGTCCCCGAACGATCAAAAGAAGAAAAACAATGGCGAAAAGGAGTACCTGAATCTGTAAACAGATGTGGGTATTTTTCTTGCATATCTGCCTCCTTCTCCCAAGTAGCCTCTTCAACCGGTCAATTCTTCCATTGAACTTTGATGGATGCAATCTCTCTCGACCTCAACTTGCGAACCTCTCTATCTAAAATAGCAACTGGTTCCTCTTCATAAGTCAAATTCTCATCAAGCAAAACTGAATCCCAACGGATAATGTAGTTTCCATCTCCGTGGTATCTTTTCAACATGGACACATGAAACACCGGATGCATTCCGGACAGCCCTGGGGGCAAGGCTAATTCATAATCCACCTCCCCTATTCGCTTTAGTACCTCGAATGGTCCAATATACCTTGGACTTAGCATACCTCTTTTTCCAAACCGCATCACCCCTTTCATGGGTGAAACCTTCAACAAGACTTGTTCACCTTCCATGAACTCCAAGTCTCTAACCTTTCGGTCTGCATACTCCTTTTGTCTACTTTGCGCCGCTAGAAGCTTTTCTTGAATGCCCTTCACCTTATCTAACGAATCCCTCAAGAGGTCAGTACCCCAAGGTCTAACCTCAAATGCATCAAACCACCCAATGGGAGATCTACACCTCCTCCCATACAATGCTTCAAATGGAGCCATGTCGATACTGGAGTGATAGCTATTATTGTATGAAAACTCTGCCAAAGGTAAGAAGCTATCCCAATGGCCACCAAACTCTATCACACATGCACGAAGCATATCCTCCAATACTTGAATCGTTCGCTCAGACTGACCATCGGTCTGAGGGTGAAACGCAGTGCTAAGGTCCAACCTAGTACCCAATTCGGCATGCAATGTTTTCCAAAACTTAGAAGTAAACTGCGTACCTCTATCTGATATGATGGATAGTGGAACTCCATGCAATCGAACGATTTCTGAGATGTAGATTTTTGCTAGCTTCTCTGCATTGTAAGTCACCTTGACCGGAATGAAATGAGCAGACTTAGTTAACCTATCAACAATCACCCAAATGGAGTCATACTTACCCATTGTCTTTGGAAGACCAACCACAAAGTCCATTGCGATTCTCTCCCACTTCCATTCAGGAATGGGCATTCTCTGAAGCGTTCATCCGGGCCTCTGGTTTTCATACTTTACTTGTTGACAGTTTAGACATTTGGCAATAAAGTCAACAATATCGCGCTTCATTCTACTCCACCAAAAGTGTTTCTTTAGATTGCGATACATCTTGGTTGCGCCCGGATGTATAGAATACCTCGTACTATGAGCCTCTGTCAGAATAGTGTTGGTCAAATTATCGACGCGGGGTACACATACCCTTCCCTTAATCCTCAAAACACCTTTCTCATCAATTGTCGCTTCTTTAGCCTCTCCTTGCAACACCTTATCTCGAATCCGGATTAATTTCTCATCATCAAACTGCTTCCCCTTAATCTTGTCAAGGAAGGAGGATCTTGCCTCCACACAAGCTAACAATCCTCCCTTCTCATTTAATTCTAACCTCATGAGGTCATTAGCCAAAATCTGCACTTCTCTAGCCAATGGGCGTCTAGAAGCTTGCAAGTGGGCTAGACTTCCCATGCTTCCGGCCTTTCTACTCAAGGCATCTGCCACAACGTTCGCCTTCCCCGGATGATACAAGATAGTGATATCGTAGTCCTTCAGTAGTTCCATCCATCTCCTTTGTCTCAAGTTCAAATCTTTCTGAGTAAAGACATATTGTAGACTACGATGATCCGTATAGATTTCACACTTAACCCCATATAAATAATGTCTCCATTATTTTAGTGCAAATACTACCGCGGCCAATTCCAAGTCATGAGTTGGATAGTTACGTTCATGCACTTTTAATTGTCTTGAAGCATAAGCAATCATGTTCTTCTCTTGCATTAGCACTGCACCCAAACCCAAATAGGATGCATCACAATAGACAATGAAATTCTTACCTTCCACTGGCAAGGTAAGGATAGGCGCGGTAGTCAACAAAGTCTTGAGTTTCTGGAAGCTTTCCTCACACTCATCCGACCATACAAATGGAACATTTTGCTTAGTTAAGTTCGTCAGTTGGGAAGCAATAGAAGAGAATCCCTTGACGAATCGGCGGTAGTAGCTAGCTAACCCCACAAAACTCCGTATTTCTGACACATTAGTGGGTCTTACCCAATTCTTCACTGTCTCAATCTTAGAAGGATCTACCATAACTCCTTCCTTAGAAACTACATGCCCCAAGAAGGACACCGCATCTAGCCAAAACTCACACTTAGAGAACTTGGCATAAAGCTTTTTCTCCCTCAACATTTCCAATACAATTCTCAAATGCTCCTCATGTTCCTTCTTACTTTTAGAATATACCAGTATATCATCTATAAATACGATCACAAAGAGGTCCAAATATGGCTTAAAAATCCCATTCATCAAGCTCATGAAAGCAGCGGGGGCATTTGTAAGACATAAGGACATCACTACAAATTCATAATGCCCATACCTAGTCCGAAAAGCGGTATTTGGCACATCTGTTGCCCGTATTTTCAATTGATGATAACCGGATCTCAAGTCGATCTTCGAGAAGACACAAGCACCTTGTAGTTGATTGAATAAGTCATCAATGCAAGGAAGAGGATATTTGTTCTTAATAGTTACCTTATTCAACTGCCGGTAATCTATGCACATTCGAAAACTCCCATCCTTCTTCTTCACAAACAAAACCGGAGCACCCCAAGGAGATGCACTTGGTCTAATGAAGCCTTTGCTCAACAACTCTTGAAGTTGAGCCTTTAACTCTCTCAATTCGGCGGGAGCCATTCTATACGGGGGTATAGAAATGGGACGAGTGCCCGGTTCAAGATCGATACAGAAGTCAATATCCCTATCCGGTGGCATGCCAGGAAGGTCTGCAGGGAACACATCCAAAAACTCACGGACTACCGAAACTGACTCAATCGAGGGTACTTGGGTAGTGTCATCCTTGAGAAGTGCCAAGAAAGCTAAACACCCTTTACTCACCATTTTCTTAGCGCGAAGAAAGGAGATGATGCGCACCGGATTGGAAGTGTAGTCACCCTCCCACACTAACGTATCTGTCCCAGGCTTGGCTAACGTCACTGTTTTAGCATTACAATCCAAAATCGCAAAGTTCGGAGAAAGCCAAGTCATACCCAGAATTACATCAAAGTCAACCATTTCTAAAATAACCAAATCTACATAAGTGTTGCTCCCCACAAAATTCACCAAACAAGACCTATATACTTTTTCGACTATCACAGACTCACCCACCGGAGTAGAAACACGAATAGGCATGTCAAGTAATTCACAATGTAAATTTAGACCATTAGCAAATGAGGAAGATACATATGAAAACGTGGAGCCAGGGTCAAATAATACAGATGCCATGCAATCACAAACCAAAAGATTACCTGTGATAACAGCATCAGACGCCTCCGCTTCAGACCTCCCAGGGAAAGCGTAACAATGGGACCCATTATTTGTCTGTCCGTTGCCCCTACCATGTTGCGTAGTAGTGGCTCCTGTTTGACCTTCACCTCGGCCGTTTTGGTGACCACCATTACCTCGGCCACCACGTCCTCCAGAATAACGGCCTCTTCCATGACCACCTCTACCTCTGGCTATTGGGGGTCTATAACTCTGGTTTGGACAATACCTCTTAATGTGTCCAATCTCTCCACATCCATAACATTCTCTGGATTCACGCATCGGCCTCTCAGAGAAGTGTTGACCGTTCTGAGGTGGACCCCCAACTACAGTCTGTAGTGAAGACTGAATTGGTCGAACTGAGTGACCTCCGGAGCTCTGTCCTCTAGAGTAAGAACCATTAAACTCGCCTCCCCTTCGAAACCTTTTTGATGTCGATGTCGTGGTGAAGTCATCTGGCTTTACTCCTTCCACCTCTATCACAAAGTCTACCACCTCTTGGAAGGATGTTGTCGTTGCCGCTATCTGTAAGGCCGAAATCCGCAACTCTGACCTCAACCCCTTCACAAAACGGCGAATCCGTTCTTGTGGACTGAAACAAAGTTGGGTGGCATACCTGGATAATGCACGGAATTTGGCCTCATATGCGTTAACCGTCATCCTACCTTGCTCTAGACTTAAGAACTCATCCCTTTTTCTATCCCTCAAAGTCCTTGGGATATACTTCTCCATAAACAAGTTAGAGAATGATTCCCAAGTCATAGGTGGTGCCTCTGTTGGTTGACACTCAACATGTGATCGCCACCACATTTTGGCGTTCCCTTGAAATTGATAGCTTACGAACTCAACGCCAAACCGTTCTACTATCCCCATCTTGTGTAGTAGCTCATGACAATCCACCAGAAAATCATAAGCATCTTCAGACTCTGCACCCTTGAAGACTGGAGGTTTCAATTTCAAGAACTTACTGAAAAGTTCATGCTGATCATTTGTCATAATAGGCCCAGTAGTCAGACGTGGAAATGTGCCTATTCCCAATGATGCATCCATGCGGGGAGCCATAGTAGCCGCATGTCGTATCTCTGAAACCGGAGGTGTTGGTGCAGAAACCACCGGAGGTGCCTGACCTTGATCAGATAACCCGCTAAGATAAGCAAGTACCTGGTTGATCATCTTTGGGGTAGGTTGGGGTGGCATTCCCTCATTTTGTACTAGTTCATTCTCCCCTTCCTCACCCTCTCTTATCACCTCCTCGGTCGGTTGAGGAGTCACCGCCCTAGTATCAGATGGGCTAGGGGCTCGTCCTCTTCCTCTAGAGGACGTCCTCCCACGACCTCTTCTATGGCCTCTTGCCGCTGCTCTTCCTCGAGCTACAGCCCTAGTGGCTGGCTCATTCGTTTCTTGTCTTTCCGTTGTTGCTGCTGGTGCGGTCGTTGCTCTAGTTCTAACCATCTGCGAAATAGAGTGAAGATGGTAAGATACCAATTTGTATCACCCAGATACCAATTGGACTCAAGTAGTAGCACGAAATAAAAAATGAAAGAATGGAATTTTCCTAAAGTCTTATACCCTCTCAAAGAAAAGTAAAGGCGTCCCCCTACCGTTCCTTAAGACTCTACTAGACTCGTTCTTGTGTGATGAGACCAATGAACCTAATGCTCTGATACCAAGTCTGTCACGACCCAAATCGGGGACGCGACTGGCACCCACATTTACCCTCCTATGTGAGCGAACCAACCAATCTAACCTTTAACATTTTAATACAATATCAACAAAAGAAATGCGGAAGACTTAAACTCATTAATAAAAACAATTCAAAACTATTATTATTATCCCCAAAATCTGGAAGTCATCATCACAAGAACATCTATCCTCAAATTACTAAACTAAAACGTCTAAGAATCTAAAACAATAAAAGCTAGTCCATGCCGGAAGTTCAAGGCATCAAGACTTGAAGAAGAAGACCCAGTCCAAGCTAGACGCATTAGCTCACCCTGAATTTCCGAAGGTAGTGAAGACTGGCTAGATCTACTGTTGAGTTGAAGTTGACGGAACGTTTGCTGCATTACACAAATAACAAAGAAGAAAACATAAAAGTAGGGGGTCAGTACAACCACACGTACTGAGTAGATATCATCAGCCAACTCAAAATAGGGAACAGTATATATCAATAATAATGTAAATCAACTACAATACTCAACATGTAGCCACAACAATATTAACTCATCAATAAATACAACCGAGTTCACACATGAGGACTCAAGCCTCAATACCATACTCATTTGGGAATTAGTTCATTAGATTGAGTATATTTATTATCTTTCAAGATTCATTATCTTCTTCTTCCTCTTGTGTCGGTACGTGACACTCCGCTCCTCTAATTCTATCCTGGTGCCGGAACGTGGCACTCCGATCCTCATATACTATCCTGGTACCGGAACGTGGCACCCGATCCATATACTATCTTGGTGTCGGAACGTGACACTCCGATCCTCATATTCTATCCTGGTGTTGGAACGTGACACTCCGATCCTCATATTCATTCTATCCTGGTACCGGAATGTGGCACCCGATCCATATTCTATCCTTGTGTCGGAACGTGACACTCCGATCCTCATATTCATTCTATCCTGGTACCGGAACGTGGCACCCGATCCATATTCTATCCTGGTGTCGGAACGTGACACTCCGATCCTCATATTCGTTCTATCCTGGTACCGGAACGTGGCACCCGATCCCCTAATTCATCAAGCCTTCTTTTACACTAAGGCATCATCATTCTCATTATATAATTTATCAAGCCTTCTTTCATACTAAGGCATCATCAATCTTATTATATAATATATCAAGCCTTCTTTTATACTAAGGCATCATCATTAACAAGTGAATTAGGGTTCTTTCAAGATTTGGGATTCAATAGCTTCATCATGCTTTGTTAATTCATCACAATTTCATAATCATAATCATGCAAGCATACAATTTAAGCATATAGAAGGGTTTACAATGCTATCAATACATATCATTCACTATTAAGAGTTCACTACGAATATCGTAAGATAACCATAACCTACCTCCACCGAAGAATTGATCAAATAAGCTAATCCTCAAGCTGCGTTTTCTCCTCCCTCTCGATCGATCCCTCTCTTTCTCTTTGTTCTTTCTGTTTGTTTTATTCAAACCCTCTTTCCTTTACCCTAATTATCATATAATTAAGACTAAAAGAGGACAATAGAACCCACTAATTAACTTAAGGTTACCTCTTTTAACCCTCAAGTAATTAGGCTTATTAATATTAACCCTCAATCTTTATAATTAAGGAAAGAATAGTCCAAAACGACCCTTAAAACGTGTAGAGGAATCCTATTCTGCCTGGGATTTGCGCAACCTGTGACGGGCCGTCGTGCCTGCGACGGGCCGTCACGATAGTCGTCGCAACCTCCCCAAATTCCAGGTGGACTGTGACGGCCCGTCACACCTGTGACGGTCCGTCCTGCACCTCCGTCCTGACGGTCAGAGACTCGTTTTCTTGTACCAATTTCTCAAAAGTTGAAGTGTTTTGCAACGGGAGCTCACGACGGTTCGTCGTGGATGTGACGCACGTCCGTCACAATTTACAGAGAGTCGATTTTCAGTATCCAATTTCAGAATTCTAAGTATGCTGAAACGATGCACCCTCGACGGGCCGTCGTGCCTGTGACGGTCCGTCGCAGTGCCCGTGGTCTTGGCCAGTTTTTCCAGAATTAAAATCTGCTGCTCAAAACGACTAAACAGGTCGTTACAGTGACTTCCACACACATGAAACACAACAGTGAACAGAAAACTCGATCAAATCTCGACCTTAACCGCACTTGGAGAGAGCGCCGGCAGCGAAAAATAACAGAGGAGTTATTAACGTATTTAGTACGTATGTTGACTATTTTTAATTAAGGAGTTCTGTGTAATTTTTTGCTCTAAACAACAACTTTTTTCCAACGTTATTCCCTCTCTCACCAACCTTTTTAATGAAGAATAAAGAGAGCTTTTATAGAAGGAGATGAGGATTGATTTAGGGGGGAAGCAGGTTAGGTGTTTTTGGATAAATTAAAACTCAAAATTCAAATTTTTCTAGAAGATAAAGCTCAACAAGGTGGAATTTTTACTATTCTCAACGGATTAAAGAAGGGGTCGCTCAGATTTTAGAGGAAGGACGACAAGCACGCGAGATGCCAACACCTTGCTTTGTACGAGAATTATGGGCGAAGAAGAGGAGACACGTGCTAGGCTGCACGTTTCTAGGCTCAGGCCGCAGATTCGCTGTTGGATGTTTATTTTCGGACTGTTCAAGGTTCTGTGTTTCTTCGCGTCTAGGAAGAAGAAGTAAAAGACGTAGGGGTCGTCTGGTTTGGCAGTTGTACGCTTATGCTGAAGTTGTTAAATGGAATGGGTTGGTTTTGGGGATTTGAACTGTTGGTGGGCCTTTTTGGGTTAAAATTGGTGGGTGGAGAATTGTATTGAAAGAATGGATAAATATAAATTGTAAAGAAGGGCCCAAATGGTTTCCAAAGAGTGAAGACAAGGTAAGAGAAAGTAATATAGCAATTGAATTGAGGACTTAGTCACTCGAGCTAACTAATGAATTCGGCTAAAAACTAAATAACATGAATTAAAATAAATTAATTAATTAGCTTCTTAATCTTAAAGAAATAAAATAATTAAGTTAACTATAAACTAAATAATTTAAAGTAAAAATTATTATTTAATTAAACTAATAAGTAAAATGTTTAAACAAAGTAAATTCTTTTTGAGGCAATTTTTGAATAAATATATAATAATCATATATATAATTACGTAAACCATATATATTAACTAAAAATTATAAAAACAGCCAAAAGATTAATTTAAAATAACTTAATATATTTCAAACATTATTAAATCTAATTATTTCAAATCATTCGGAAATTAAGAAGCTCGTGAATTAATTTATATCGGGGAGGGCCAAAATTGGGTATCTACAACTGCCCCTCATTTTACTTGGATTGATGCAAGAAATTCGGGTAAAATGAAGCTGACTAATAAAACTTTGAACGACCACATTTTCATCTCTTTGAAAAAGAAATTTCGGTACAGACTTTAGGAATTATGGTCGAACCCAGAAGTGGACTTCCTACATATCTCAGGCTATATGAGAATTCAGGCAATTTGTAGTTCGAAACGCTTGATTTAATATACGATTATGGAAGAATTCAAAAGTCATCCTGATACTGAATTATTAAACAGAATGCTTGAGAATATAATTTAACAGCGAATTACAATCGAGTTTTCAACATCGAGTCCGCCTACACATCTTTAAACATTAGTAATTAGGCTATTTGTAGTTTGACTCAAATCATTGAAAAGAAAATCTATTATGTCATATAACCTTTGGTTTGATAAGAGTGACAATGTAAATCGAGTATGAACAAAAACATGCAACCTCTTAGCCATGAATGTGGAGCTCTTCACATCCATAAGTATGAACTTACACGGACATGATTTTTAAAGCTCTTGGTGCATCGTCACTCAGATTGAAAAGATACCTCCGGCCACCGTGAAAAACAAAATATCCAGATGCGAAATTGAAACCAGGAAACCTAAAGAAAAAATAACATGCTTTCTAATATGGGTGTGGTTTGATTGTGGTGGAAGTCGCTCCTTTACTCTCGTCCTAAGAGTTTGATACTCCTCTTTGGACTATGTTTCATTTTGTTGCTAAGAAAAAATTCTACGTTGTGTTGCATCGTCTTTGATGTCGTCCGCACCTATGGTTTGTTTTGGAGAATTCATCCTTTCGGATGCTCTCGACAAACAGTGGGATAAAACTCATTAGCTAAAAAATGTAATTCAAATGGAGATATCTTTTAACAGTTTAACACTTAGTTGCTCTCCTTGAATATTTAACGTCAACTCCGTTGTGTTTGACGCAGACCAAATATAGATTATGTCTTACCTTTGCAATATAATCTTCAATGTACTCTTCATTTGATGTCGAAGTAATAAAATATAGACTGATTTAATATTTTAATGACTCTCTTGATAATGTTCTTGCAAACGAAAATAATTATGACAATCCTTCATTGGTATGATGATGATAATGTATAAGTAGCATGACATTGATCCATTAGTAGGATAATGCTACTACATGATAGGATGATGATAAAAATTCATCGATAGGATAATGTTGATGATCCATTGGATGGATAATGCTAATAATTATCGCTCGGTGGGATGATATTTATCCATTGGTAGAATAATAATAATGAATATACGTCGGTGAGATGATGTTGATTCTCTATTAATACGATAAATGATTCTTCCTTATAGTATGACGATAATGATAGGATGATGTTGTTGATCCATTGATAGGGTAGTGATGATGAATATCCATTGATAGGATGATTATAATAAAGATTCATCGATAGGATAATGTTAATATATTGACAAGATAATGATAATAAATATTTGTTGGTGGGATGATGTTGATCCATTGGTAGGATAATGATAATGATCCACCGATAGGATGATGATGTTGCTAGTCCATTAATAGGATAAATGATTCTTCATTGATAGAATCATGATGTTTCTCCATCGATAGGATGACGATGTTGATGATTCTTCGGTAGGATAATGTTTATGATATATTGGTAGGATAAGGAAGATTCATTGGTAGGATAATGATGATCCATTGATAGGATAATGATATTAAATATCCATCGGTAGGATGATGTTGATCCATTGGTAGGATAATGATAATGATACATTGATAGGATAATATTGATCAATTGGTAGAATAATGAAAAAAATATCCGTCGGTAGGATGATATTTATCCATTGGTAGGATTATGACAATCTATTGGTAGAATAATGTTGAGCTATTCGTAGGGTAATGTTAATGATTCATTGGTAAGATAATGATAATGAAGATGATCCACAGAGCAGTGGTATTATCTCCTTTGACAATTACTTTCTGAGTAGTAATAATATCATGCTTAATGACTTTCGTAAAATACCTTTCCTCGAGGTTTTCATTTGCTTCATCTTTGAATATAGTTGAACGTTCATTATAGACTTCATGTTGTTGGGAATTAAATGAAATAATGTTATTCATATTCCTAAGTCTTCGATAAAAGCAGCATAAAATATTTTTATAGGCTTGTGTCCATAGAAAAATTGTCAATTTTGGGGAGTTATTCCCCTGTTTGACTTCTTCATATTCATTGAATGGAGAAATCTGCTGATTTCAAGGTGAACCTATAAACCTGCATCCACAGAAAAATTATTAGTTTAAAATGGAATGATCTGTGTCGATCTCTTTGCTTTTATGCTCTTTGTTCTGCTATCTTCGGTTGATTTTTCTAATATCCCGCCTCTTGATAGATAAGACATATTTTTTATGCAAAGATAGATAAAATATGAAGGAAATATTTTATGAAAATAGATTTTCAAAAAGTAGTATTTGGAAAAAGTTACTCCCAAATATTATGTCACGTCAAAGTTGGCAAACTTCTTTGAGTCTCATGCTTGGAGGTCTATTTGATTATTCGTTGGGGAGTATTTAAAGTTAGTGTAGACCGTCGATAAACTCATGTTGAAATTTTGAGGTCACCCTCAAAACTTCTGTCCCAGTTAAGTGTCTTGTCTTATCTTTAACTGTCGATGAACAAATCACAGAATTTTTCAGAGACCCTCGAAAATTCTGTCCTAGTTGCAAATCCCAAAGTAAGTTCGGTCTTGACTTTTTGAGGAAAAGCCTTTCCTCGAGAATTTTTTAGTTCCTCTAAAAAAATCAGTCCCAGTTTCCACTGTAAAGAGAAATAGAAATCTTATGGTAGATATAATAAAATCATTGCGTAACCTACGTATCCCTTTGAGGCAAGAATTAGGTCAAACGTAGTTCCCCCTCAAAGATTAACAACAGTAAAATATTTACAAAAAAATTCGACTGAGGCCGACATAGGCTGCCTACGTATCTCATTCTTGTGAATTTAGTTCAAACGTAGTTCAAATACAAAAGGAAACATTTAAGAGGGATAAAGGAGTGAACAAGGCCAACATAGGCCGCCTATGTATCTCGTTATTGAGAATTCAGTTCAGACGTAGTTCATTACCAAAGAATAAATTCTAAGCATATAGAATTACAAGCAAATAAAGATGGTTACAAGGAAAATATAGAAATTGAGTCTTCAAACATAGTAACTTTTGACACATTTAAGTAGATTGATGACTTGAGAGATCTAATGTTCATGCTCAACCATATAATGTCACCAAACAACTGTATCGATGTGCTCGCTCAACAAACTGATGAGTTCTCTCTCCTTTGCTTTTGCCAGATAGGCACCAATTATGATTTCTTTGTAGCATACATCATTTTCCCAATTCACTATTCCAATTTCTTCAGAACCCGGCTCTTTGTGACTTTTGAATTGTCTGAATTCCTCAACCACATGTTTAGGTACCGTGATATTCTCATTGTAGTACTTAAACTCGTCCGCATATACCACATTTTGTTCATTCAGCTTGTGACATGACATGATATTGAAAGATTTGAAAATATTTTCACTGAAATCATAGGTAGATACCGTTAGATTGCAAATATAAAGCTAGGGAAGCAAATTTTTACAATAATAGAGGTTTTCGTTTAAAATGAGAAAATAAGAACTTCGCCTATAATTTTTTTTTCTTACAAATATAAGGAGGGAGATTAAAACATAGTGGGGAAAAAATAGAGTAAAGGATGGGTTTTAAGCCTCGTTCGGAAAACCACCAATTTTTAAATAACGTATACCAAGACGATCGAGGCATTAAGAACGAAGTGGAGGTCCAGTTAGTCATTTGCTCCTTTGGCTCGGTGTCTGGTATGACTTGTGCTTTAACCATCTCTTTAAGCACAATATAACCTTTTCTGAACAAATTTTTGATTCCTTCCCCTAGACCATTTTGCATTTGAAACGACCGGGATGAATGAGGCAATGATTTTGGAAAAGCTTGATCAATTTTCTACTTGTTCTAACCCGCCTTTGGCACTAAAACAAAAGTTTGATGAGGTGACACGATCACAAATTTTGATTTCACAGCTTTGATTTGAGGGACTACAACTTTCTCAACCTTTTCAAGGTTTGCTGATATTATGACTTTCTCCACATCCAAATCTTCTTCGATTTCAACCATATTAAAGTCACCCCTCCATGATTCGGCATGGGGTTACTATTGACATTAGGAGTGGCGGTCTGAAGAGTGATGACTTTTTGGTCTATCAAGTCTTGAATTTTATGCTTCAAGTTGATACAATCCTCAATAATATTCCCAGCACCTCCGGAATGGTAAGCACAATGAAGATCGGGTCTATAAAGCTTGGAGTTAACATTAATTTTTTTTGGATAAATTGTCTCTATCATGCAAACTGATTTCTATCTCTCAAAAAGTTGTGTTCGCCTCTCAACCAAAGGAGTAAAGACTCTAGAAGGTTTCTTCTCAACATTTGGACGATGAAGAAAGTGTGAAGGTACTTGAAGGTAGTTTCGAGGATTTTGGTGAGCTGGTGCTCGCGTTTGAAAATTTGAATATTGTGGAGCTCGGTAGCTAGGAAGCGTACTTTGGTGGTATGGTGGTGGATTTTGGTAACTTGGTATGATATTTGAACAATTAACTGATGGAGAGTGATAATATAGATGAGTATTTTGGTAATGTGGAGATTGAGCTTGGTAAATAGGAGGTGAAATTTGGTAACTCGATGGTGGAGTTTTGTAATTCGGAGGTGAAATTTGGTAACTCGATGGTGAAGTTTGATAACCTGGTTGGGTATAACAAGATGGATATGAATTTTGTGGAGCTCGAAAGATAACCTTTGTAAGGTGAGAATTTTCTGAAGGATCCTTTTCCATCAGATGTGCAGGAAATAGAAAACACATCCTCTCTCTTCTTTTTCAACAATCCTAACAAATTAGTAGGGACGGAGACACGAGAAATCTTTCCAGTTTTAAGCCCATCTTCTATAGCCTCACCTACCTTGATTATCACTGCAAATTTTTCTCTAGTGAGTAATATTATCCTGTCATAATACTCTGGCTCTTGAATGCGTATGAACACTTAAACGATCTCCTTCTCAAACATAGGGGTCGAACTCGAGCGGCCTCTTTCCTCAACCTATACGCATATTCACGATTTCGCTGGCTTTTTCCTTAATTCTCTCCAAAGAATAGGATCAGGAACAATCTCCACATTGTAGGCAAACCGTTCAATAAAATCTTTAGCTAGTGCATTCCAGCTAAACCACTGCTTTATCTCATGGGAGGTAAACCATTCCACTGCTTCTCCTTTCAAAACTTTGGCTAAAAAGCCTTATTAATAAAGATTCATTCCTTCAGACTCATACGACTTGGTCACAATAGGCTCTCAGGTGCGCCAATGGATTTCCTTTTCCTCCAAAAGAGTCAAATTTTGGCACTTTGAACCTTTATGGGAGGTAAATATTTGGATGGATTCATAAATCCTCAAAACTCAATCCATCGACTTCGGGAATATAGTGCAACTCTTTCATGGATTTCCCGATCTCTTCTTTCATATTCAGATTGAATGCCTCTTCTTTTGACCTCCACTCTCTCTCTTATGTTCCTCATAGTGATCAAGCTCGGAACAGTGTCCATAAGGTTAATTTGGAATTGGAATTTGAAAAGTAACATTTTGAGGCAATGGTAGAGCAATGGAGGGATTCTGGGTATTTTGAGTGGCTTGTTAATTTTGGGGAAAGTTTGAAGGTTGGTATTTTGGTTTTGAAGATGAGGGAAGGTCTGAGCATTGTTCGTATTTTGGTTTTGAGAAATACAGAAAGATTGAAGGTTGGTATTTTGAAGAGGAGGCGGTGCTCGACATGAGATGGTGGCGCGATGGGGATTGGGGGTAATTAAGTCAATGGTTGGAGGATTTTGAGCAGGGTTAAAGGGTAGGTTCTGAACTTGTTCTACACTTGGAGGAGGAAAGTGGAGTGGAGGTATTTCATCTCATGTAGGGTCGTAAGTGAAAATTGGATTAGACAAATCTCGCATTCTTTGCATTTTGACCTTCATTTCTGCAATTTGTTGCATTAACTGCATAACTAATTCATTTTGATCACTGGCGAGAGTTGAGCTACGACAACATTATTCAGGCTAATCTCGTCATTGTTATCACCCATTACTGTCTTTTCTTTTTGCAAACTTAGATCGAGTAAGGAATCCTTGGAGGCCTTAGATCTTGTGAAATATGGATGATCAACCAACTTATCAACACAGTTCAGTTCTAAGTACCTGACAAAATGAAAAATATATCAAAAGGCAAATGTGTTAGTGCCGGAAGGTGATAAAAGTACAAGATATCGCACATATGTGTAAACACACAAGAGTTTCTTTATTGAGAGATAAACTAGCCTATCAAAATAGAGAAATAGCTAAACAAACAGAAATTTATCTACGTGACTTTGGATTAGTGAATAAAAAATATCGACTTGACTCGAAACAAAGTCGACGGTATCTTTTATTGTCGTACTTTTAATTTTAGATTGATATGTAATTCTAATTTCTTTGGACAAGATAAAATTTCTCAAAAATGGGGATCGAACCTTGAAAGGATACAGGTGTATCCACTTGAATTTTTTTTCACTTTGATACGATAGATTATTTTTTTCTGATATGAGAGTAATAATTTTTAAAAAAATGAAGTTCAAATTTTATCGGGAAATTAAAGACTCGAAGAGTATTTGACGCAGTTTTGATAGTGACTTGAAATTTATGCTTATGGTTTCAGAAAATGAAGAAGAATAAGCTATAGTATCTCCAAATAAAGCAACATATTCACATAAACAGTTATTACGCGGCTCAAATAGATAAGTGACTCTTTTGTGCCAAGGGTAGGCCTAACGATTTAAAGAATGTATAACATCATTTGAAACATTCTCTTGTCCAAAACCCAAATTTATACAAACTTTAGAAATGAAGCTGAATGGGGATACATAAATGGGATACAAATAATCAGTCCCATAAAGGGGTACGACTCTAAACTATGCCTCCAGGAAAGGTCCTTCTTCTTTCTTGATTTCTTGTCATTTCCGGGTGTCAACGTCTTGGATTGACTAGTAGTTTGTGAAGCGCTTTCTTCAATTTAAATAAACTATAACCTAATCCTTACCACATGAGACAGTGATTTTTAAAACAACGTATACATCCTTCAAATTTAAATACATAAATATGAACATACGTTTTGGTCGTGGGCGTTTTGGACTCAAGGTGGTATCTTTAATGGGCCCGACACACATTGGGTGGGGTCATCTTAGGCTAATACTTAGATTTGGATCTGGTTTGATCTACTCTAGGTTGACTGGAATTGGTTTAGAAATGACGGTTACCCGAATCGAACAAACAACGGGTTGAAGATTAATAAAAGACATTGGATGACCACAAGATAACTATTCGTTTATTACTTCCAAAGATTAGACTTGTGTTTTTTCTGAAAGAAGTCGTGGTAAGCCATGTAGCTGCCTTTGTCCTAATGCAAACTATTTGACATTTGGCGGAATCGATGTCATGAAATGCAACAGTTTAATAGTATGATAAAGAAAACAAGACACATAGCCAAAAATATTAGTTTTAAGGTTGGAACCCTTCAAATTCCCAGACGAGTCGTCATTCTGTTTTATTTTGGAAAATATATTTTTATAGTTTTAAGACTTTGTCAGAGTTGCCGCTTAATTTTTAAGAAAAATCAAGAAAACTATTTTTTCAATTTGACTAAACAGGAAATCAAGTTGTAAAAGTTTTAAAGTGATTTGAGGTTCTTATTAGTATTTTAGAAAGGTGTTTAAGACATTTGGGCCTCCATGGCCCAAATGGATATGCAAGGGTGGGGTCCATGAGACCCGGACAGATTTCACATTAGCAAGAGCAAATAAAACACATAAGTAATACTTCTAATAATGCATAAGAGGAAATGAAGCAATAAGACACTTTCGGGACAATGATTCCAAGAAAAGAATAAACAACATGCCAAACACACGATTTAACAAAGACTACTGTTGACCCGAAATTGGTTAAAGTGTTGTCCACACATAATCCTCCTACTTCAAACAATGTCAATAATGTCATAGAGTATTTCAATCTCAAGATAAATTTGAAATTAAACTGATGTACTCAATTCAACAATAAAGTCAAACTTACACTAGAAAGAAAATATTACTACACTCCTCATAATAGACAAATTGACAAGGATAACTTCTCTTTTTTATGATGGGAGAAGAAAATCCAACAAACACAACATAACATAGGGGATAAATAAGCATTGCAGACCATTAGAATATTTTAAATGCATGAGAAAAGATTTACTTAAAATTAATCACTAAGACCCATTTCAGTGATGAATATGTATCTTTGGCGTATATAATAATATTAATGAAAGAAACAAGAAAGTGACCAAGTACTTTGACAAGAAAATTAAAGAAAAAACAAGCATGATCATGCCACAATAAATAATCAAGCAGTGTTACTATTTTTAAGCATCAACATTTACCAAATTATGCTAAAATATTTTCAACCCACTATGCATTACACAAACTACCTCGGTCGAGCTAATCCATGACATTTAAGAGCTTAAGGCACCAAATGATATTCCAGGCAAAAATGGAAATGCATAATGACCAAATCAAGAGGGTATACAAAAAGATGCTAAAAACACAATGCTGAATTAAACAAAAAAATATCTATATTCATATGAAACATTAGAGAGCAACAGATTGCTAAGAGCTTTTTATCGCAAAATAGATATGAAGATTTTTAAAAAACTCTAGCTAAACTTAAGCGCAAAAGAAGATGGTGAAATTCCAATATCATTTTTTAAGACAAAATAAGGAATGACAAATAATATAGGGGGGGAGCCGAAGGGATCAGCAGATATGCAGGCATGCTTCCAAAAGAACATAAGTTCCTAAACTCAACTTGCATTCAAGAGGCTAAAGACATTAGACATCTTCCAAACACCTAATAAAGCAAGGACTCTATTTCCTCAAATATGAATGGATTATTATCAAAATGGTCAACAAATAAACAGATCAAAATTGAAATAAGTGAAACTTAGTCGAGAGATCTTGAGAACAACCTTAAATAGAGAAACTAGATTAAGCAGGCAATAAAATCTTTTTTTTTTAAAAAAAAGAAAAAAGATAAAAATAAAATAAACGAGATATATGTATATTCGTTTCAGAAGGTTAGAATGAAGAGAAACATTTAAGCTTGAACATGTGAGATAAAATTAGTTCACCAACAATAACGACATTTTCATGACTCAATCATTCATTAGAATCGAAATGAAGAAAGGGCAAGAGTTGTATACATTGTTGTGGGCTGCGAATTGGGACCGGACGAGCTAGAAGGAGCAGTGACTTCCACACACATGAAACACAAACAGTGAACAGAAAACTCGATCAAATCTTGACCTTAACCGCACTTGGAGTGAGCGCCGGCAACGAAAAAGAACAGAGGAGTTATTAATGTATTTAGTACGTATGTTGACTATGTTTGCTTAAGGAGTTCTGGGTAATTTTTTCTCTAAACAACAACTTTTTTCCAACTTTCTTCCCTCTCCCACCAACCTTTTTCATGAAGAATAAAGAGAGCTTTTATAGAAGGATATGGGGAATGATTTAGGGGGGGGGAAAACGGTTAGGTGTTTTTGGTTAAATTCAAATTCAAAATTCAAATTTTTCTAGAAGATAAAGCTCAACCAGGTGGAATTTGCACTATTCTCAACGGATTAAAGAAGGGATCCCTCCGATTTTGGAGGAAGGACGACAAGCAAGCGAGATGCCAACAGTTGGCTTCGTACGAGAATAAGGGGCGAAGAAGAGAAGACACACGTTGGGCTACACATTTCTGGGCTCGAGTCGCGGATTTACTGTTGATTTTTTATTTTTGGACTGCTGAAGGTTCTAGGTTTCTTCACAACGAGGAAGAAGAAGTAAAAGACGTAGGGGTCGTCTAGTTTGGAAGTTGTACATTGATGCTGAAGTTGTTAAATTTGATGGGTTGAGTTTGGGAATTTGAATTGCTGGTGGGCCTTTTTGGGTTAAAATTGGTGGCCTGGGAATTGTATTGAAAGATGGGTAAATATAAATTATAAAGAACGGCCCAAATGGTTTCCGAAGAGTGAAGACAAGGTAAGGGAAAGTATATAGCCATTGAATTGAGGACTTAGCCAACTCGAGTTAACTAATGAATTGGGCTAGAAACAAAAAACATGAATTAACATAAATTAATTAATTAGCTTCTTAATCTTAACTAAATCAAATAATTAACTTAAATATAAACGAAATAATTTAAAGTAAAAACTGTTATATAACTAAACTAATTAGTAAAATGTTTAGACAAAGTAAACTCTTTTTGAGGAAATTTTTGAATAATCATAAAATATACTAATCGTATATATAATTACATAAACCATATCTATTACCAAAAAAATAATAAAAAGAGCCATAAGATTAATTTAAAATAACTTGAAAATATATTTCAAACATTATAAAATATAATTATTTCAAATCGTTCCGAATTTAAGAAGCTCGTGAATTAATTTATATCGAAGAGGATCAAAATAGGTGTTAACAAATGCTTTATTAATGAATTACGGAATTCAAAATAAGCATTTTCGTGCACTCTTGTATTTAAATTACCATGTTATGTATTCTATTTATAAGTTAAAAAATTTCACCCATCATATAAAATATTTATGCATTCTTCATAGTGAATAATAATAATAATTTTAGATTATATCGCTTAAATCGATGAAAAACTATAAAATATTATTAATTCATAATGAAAGTGGTATATATTCAATAATACATATTTTTAAAACTATTATATTACATAAAAAAGGAATTACAAATATTAGAGATTCATCCAATGGTCTTATATGATTTATAATATGTTAATTACAAACAATATATAATAGAAATAATATAAAATAATTACAAAGTGAAACCTAGGGTATAAATAGTAGTTTTTCGAAATTGAAGAACTACTATTTGTCTCTCTATAAATGAAGTATAGAAAGTGCTTGGAGAGCCCATTATCTATTTACCTTCAAAATATAGAGAACAGTGAAATTCACATGTTACATTTGACGAAAAGGAGAGCAGAAAGGTAGGGTGACATGAAGGAGAATGGTTGGGGTGGGGAAAAAAATTCTTACACTCAAACACACTTATTTATTCTATATTTAATTTTATTTCCACGTCAAATTTCATAATGATATTAAATTTACTTTTCAATAGTATAGATGTATAATAAGCCGGCCTAATAATAAGTGTTAGGTTATTAGCATTTTAATATTAATATTCAACATATTAAATTGCTTTATTTTGGAGTTATAAGAATGAACATTGTAATGGATGACTTCTACATCATCCATTAGCATTGGTTATCCATCAATGTATTTCATTCTTAATTCCTCCATTACTCATTGTAACCTATGTAACTCGCATTGTAACCTATGTAACTCCCATTGTAACCTATGTAACCTATGTAACTCCTAAGGCCATTATCTTCACTATTTACTACCTTCATTATCTTCCTATTTATTGCTAGGAAGACTTCTTGTAGTATAAATAGTGGTGGTCTTCATTTGGTTTGGTACACACAATTCACAAGAGAAAACAAAGAGTGAAAGAGTTAGTCTAAAAGAGAGTTCTTATTAGTTGAAGAGAGGTGTTCTTTTTTGTGGAGCTTTGGACTCAACTCTTGTCCAGAGTTGTTAAGTTATACTTTGTGAAGGCTGTTGTATCCTGGAGGGGACAAGTCAAAGAGGACTACTACTGGACCGGTGAAAACATTTGCTGCAGTGGGCTTGAATCTCCTTAAAGAAAGCGAGATATCCGCGCCTCAGCCTGAAGAGATTACTTTCTTCATTTTATTTTCAATTGTAATCTTGCAATTTTATTATCTTGTAAGTTTTTTCACTAACAATTTTAAGGAGATTGAAGATGGCTACAATTGAAAAAACCGCGGATGTAAAGATGGGAGATCTTAACAAGCCATTTCGGTTCAGTGGTAATCATTTCAAAAGATGGAAGGGTAAAGTACTTTTCTACTTAAGTCTTCTCAATGTTTCTTATGTATTAACAGAGAAGAATCCAAATAAAGAAGACATCACCACTATGAATGATCATGAAACTATTTCTCATCTAGAGAAAGTGGAAAAGTACGATGGTGATTCCTATAAGTGTCGGTATTATCTTCTTAATTGTCTATCTGATAATTTTTATGATTATTATGATAGAACTTACTCTAGTGCAAAGAAAATTTGGAAGGCGTTGCAGAGTAAGTATGATACCGAAGAGGCTGGAGCGAAAAAATAAGCAGCTAGTAGATTTTTTCGTTTTCAAATGGTGGACAACAAATCAGTGGAAGATCAAGCTCAAGACTTCATCATGATTGTTGGAGAGCTTAGGTCCGAAGAGGTTAAAATTGGAGATAACCTTATTGTTTGTGGCATAGTGGATAAAATTCCACCATCTTGGAAGGAATTTCAAAAAACTATGCGCCACAAACAAAAGGAAACCTCTCTTGAAACCTTGATAATGAAAATCCGCATGGAAGAAGAAGCAAGGGGCCAAGATGAACTTTTACAAACAGAAGAGAACAACATCACATCGAAGGTAAATTTAATTACTTCGAATAATGCTACTCCTGAAACTCACAAAAATACTTCTTTAAAGCCTAAGAAGAAAAAAATCAAGAAAAATAATGGTAGACCTCCCAAGAAAAATAATGGTGAAAATCACCAAGCATAAAATCAACAAGTTCAAGAAAAGGGACCATGCTTTGTTTGTGGCAAGAGTGGGCATATTGCTCGATTTTGCGAATTCCGAAAACGTGGTCCTAACCCTCAGGCAAGCGTTACCGAAGAACCTTTTGTGGCGGTGATTACCGACATAAACATGGTTGAGAATGTTGATGGATGGTGGGCTGATTCTGGTGCAAACCGTCCTATCTGTTATGACAAAGACTGGTTTAAAAAATATGCTCATTTTGAGGAGCCCAAAACCATCATGCTTGGTGATGCTCACACTACTCAAGTGCTTGGAAAGGGAGATGTTGAATTGTGTTTTACTTCTGGAAGGATATTAACATTGAAATATGTACTTTATACTCCTTCTATGAGAAAAAATTTGATGTCTAGTTTTCTTCTTAATAAAGCAGGATTTAAACAGATTATTGAATCTGATCAATATGTAATAGTGAAGAAAGGTATTTTTGTGGGGAATGGGTATGCATGTGTGATATACCATGGTTTCACGGTATAATTAATACTTTTTTCTTAAGTTTAGTGTGTTCGAAAGTCTTTTTGTGCTAGTTTTTATATAAGTTTCTCTTTGTTTTGCAGGAAATCTGTCCAAACCTGAATGCCGAGATTTGAGCAAAGAAATGCAGAAGAGACCACCTACGGAGCTTATGACGGTCCGTCGTGCTTGTGACGGTCCGTAGGTGGCAGCGTAGTGAAGCTGCTGAAGGAAGATGGGGAAGTCTGACCAAGTGTGGGGTTACAAAGCTTGTGATGGTCCGTCGTGGCTATGACGGTCCATTCTGCATGTTCGTCGTGAAGTTCAGAGAAGTAATCACAGTACCCAGATTCCAAGAGTTGAAGCGTTTTGAAACGAAGACCCTCGACGGACCGTTGTGCCTATGACGGTCCGTCATACTTGCCGTCGAGGGTTGTGAAGAGAGCAGCAGAAGAAATTGCACAAGTATGGGACGACGGATTCCATGACAGTTAGTCGTGACCACGACGGTCCGTCGCGTGGTCTGTCGACCCAGTTGTGTTTTGGCAGATTTCCAGCAAATAGAGTCCTTGTGTAATTAGGTTTTTATTTTTTATAAATAGTTCGAAAAACCTCATTTTTGAGGTTAGACTCCGTATTGTTAGACTCTGCTAGATTAGACATCATATTATTAGACTTTGTGTATTAGTGTTAGATTTTGAGATTCTTGCAATTGATTTTTGGAGATTAATCAAGCAAACTTTTGGATTTTACTCTTTCTCATTGAAGTAAGTACATGAATTCTTATCTACTATATTTGAATATTGTGTTTATGGTTATGAGTAACTAAACTCCATAACTAGGGTTGTGGGAACCATAGGCAAATTATCGCGCCCCATTTTCGCAGAAAACGAGTTTTGTGCACGACCTAACAACTATTTTGGGATTTCGAGTTTGGAGTCTCCACCTAACAAATTAAGGCGCGTTAGGGCACCTATCTAACCTAACTAAGTCTAGCTAAAGTCAGCGAGCCAGAGATCGGGGTAAGGGTTCAAATTACCTCGAGGGGAAGGTGTTAGGCATCCCTCGAGGTCCACAAATGTGGGTCCCGGCCGTGTCTCATGCAATTTATATGGGGGTTACAAGTAGCAATCAAGGTCACTTCATTATTATTTATTAATATGCTTGCTAAGTGATAACAAGTATAAAACAATTAAGACTATATTATTAATTTAAAGATGCAAGGCTAGATGACAGCAATAATAAACAATCAAATTTATTTATTTTATTTATTTTAACATACGAGGCTATGTTATAAACAAGATTAACAAATATTAAGCAATTAATATGTGCCAAAGTAAAGTTTGAAAATTGAGCAAGTTTTGAATAGGAAAAAATGTTTGTTTTTTTGTAGGGATGATGCCACGATATTGTTGATCGCGCTCCTCCACCACAGAAACAATTTTGATCTGAGGTCGGTCTAAAAAATAGTTTATGTTTTTGAAATAATTTAAAAGATTTAGTTTACATGTAGGCACATAAATATTTACACATAAATACACATAATTCCTTTTGAAATTCATGGGTAGGTGGTACTTCCGATGACGCGTCGGTTTAATTTAAAAATTAGAACTAGACCTCATAGTTCCTTTGACTTTCCCACTAACGATAGGTTATGAGATAGTGCTTATAATTTATTTCAAAAATAAACAATGTCATAATCAACCAAAAATTTTAAAGGAAGATTGAATAATGACTTTTAAGAAAATTATGTTGCAAAACTTTGTAAGTAAAAAAACTAGTAGAACAATAAAGTGGTAAATTTATTAAATGCAAAGGTTTTACTATGAAATATATTTAAAAGCCAAGTGATTTGTTAAATGCATGAAATGATTCTAATTAATATTTTAAAAAAATGACATATTACATCATGATTGCAGAAATCTTAAAAAAAAGGACAAATATTAACTCATTTTAGTAATGCATGCATGATTTTGTAAATCTAAATGATATGAACAAATTAATCCTTAGGCATGGTTTCTACGTGACAAGACAATGCTAAAAGTTATAACATTTTTAAAACACCTAATCAGCCTACTAAATTATTACGATTTGATTTTAACATTCAAAAATTAATGGAATCTTTTTTTTTTTAGACTTATTAACAAAAGCGTCAAGCAAATTGAAAATTGGTTAGATTATAACACCTACAAACAATAATTCTAGGTGGTTAAAGATAAGCCTATAGGCATGATTTCTAACTTTTTTAAAAAAAATTACAATGAACAAGTAGCATGTAAATCCCCTCCCCCCTAGACGATCCCCCAAATAAATTTATATATATATGATCTTTAGAGTTACAAATGTTAAAACATTCGAATAAATAAAATAAGAAAGAAAAAGTATAGATTCAAGTAAGCAAATAAATTTTTCTTCATGGTTAAACTTCAACTTGAACTTCAAGTTTGAAACATGTCAAAGCAATCAAATAACTACACAAGTAATCACATTTATTAGTCAAGGTGAGACATTATGCAATTGTTTAACAACTTATACATAACAAAAGAATAGAACAATGAGCTCACACAAATGTATGAATACAAAAAATAATTTAAATGTTAATTCCGGATACTAACCCGTTAAGTAGATTAGGAATGATAGCAATGAAAAAACAAGTTGATCCAACCTTTACTCGAACAAAAGCAAAAATAGCAATGCAGCGAAGAATAGCACTTGAATGTTTACCGAAATCTTAATGTATTTAGAGTAGCAATAGAGTAATGAGAGAATGAAGAATGATGAGAGAACTTGTGATTGAGAGTGAATGAGTGTATGAGTTCATCTTTTTAATGAAGGGAGGGGGTCTTATTTATATAGAATAGAGGGGGAAACAAATAAGGAAAACAAATATTTAAAGGAATCAATTAAATATATTGTTTTCCTTATTATAAAAGAGGACCAAATCAGAAAGTTTTAAAATATTTCATTACCAAATATAAACTAGTAAGAATAAATTAATATGAAGTAATATTTATTTTTCTTTAAATAAAGGGGGGCTGAAATCAGAAAATTTTAAAAATATACCATTACCAAAAATAAATAAGTAATTAGGAAGATAATAAATAAGAGGCAAAATGAAATTATTTTTAAAAAAAAAAATTAAAGTGAGAAATCTATCAATTTTAAGAAAAGGAATCAATTATAATATTTACCTTAAACAAAACATTATCAACAGCAAAATACTTTACCATAATTGAGCCACAACTTTACAAATAGTAAAGATCTTACTAAAATAAACAAATCAGAGTTTTACCAAATTAATTAAATTTAACTAAGGTAAAGAAATCAATCCAGGTCACCATAAAATATTACCATCACTTTCATACAATTTATACAACTAATTAAAGGAAGAAATAGACCAATCGTATACAAATTGTGTCAATCTACCATATTAAAATAAAATAAAATTAACAAGACAATGACCAGTTAAAATACTTAAATATTAACACTCTACTGTAAAGAACTAGTAGAGCACGGTGATCAAAAAAAGAAAAAGAAACCTTTATTGAGGTCGCAACCCCTTATGCTTAGAAACAGGAAAATATTCTATTACTAATTAAGCCAAGAAACTGATTTATGAGCTACTATCATTTTAAAACATTAAGCGTCGAATTGAATAAAGAATCACCTATTTACAAATTGATAAATAAATACAAATGACGATGGGTTCCAACAAAAAACCAATATTGACACCAAACAACAACTCATATGCACAATTATTTAAGTCTTATAAGTAAAAAATGATACCTGGGACAGATTTGTACCGATCTGTCCTTATCAAAGCATTTTCGTATTTGTCGAAACTCGTTGTAGTTGCTGCAAATGGTGGTTTGAGCTGCTGGTTGCTCGTCTGAAACTCGTCGGTGCAACTGCTGTTGTACCTGCAAAGAGAGAAAAGAGGAGGGAGGGAAGATCGGAGCGGGAAGGAGAGAGAGTTCAGGCGGGCTGCTTGTCATGGCATGCTGCTGCTGTCGTGCGCTTCTCCAGGCACTACTGCTGCGAGGGCTGCTGGTGCGTGAAAATAATAATAATAATAATAATAAATGGGAAGGGGCTGCGCTGCCTGGCGCATCTCGTCGGAGTTTCTGCTCGCTATGGAGGCTTGCTAGTGCTGCTCTTGTTGCTGCGTCGCTGCTGCCTGGCAGCTTGCCTGAGTTCTGCCAGCAATGGAGAAAAGAAGGCGGGAAAGAAGGGAAGAGAGAAGAGAAAGAAGAGGCGAGGAGAGTCAAGAAGAGAGCGGCTCTCGCTGGTTGCTGCAGCTTCTTGCTGCTTTCTCTGGAAAAAGGAGAAGAGAAGAGGGAGGGGGTGGCGTTGCCTCGCGCCGGTGGCTGCTGGCTGCGGGGTTCCTGCCGGTCAAGAAAATTAGAGAAGAGAGGGGCGGAGAGGAAGGCGAGAGGAGAGAGGCGCCAGGGAGAGGAAAGTGACCGCCTCCGACGGCCTTCACCGGAAAAATAGATGGAAGAGAGGGAGGGGCAGCTGCTGGAGATGGAGAAGGGAGAAAGAGAGTCATTTTTTAGGGATTAGGCTCTACTTTAGGTTGAATAGGTGGATTAAATATGGACCATTGATTTAATATGAGATGAAGGGTTAGGATTCGATCTAGTATTTATTTATTTAAATGGACGAATGAGATTAAAAGATGACATTTAAAAATCAGATTTGGTTGGATATGAAATGGCTAAAATTGCAATAAAAATGGCTAGAATTGAAATGAAAGAGGGTCTATGATTGAAATAAAATTTAATTAGCGTAGCTAGAATTGAAAGAAATTATAATATAATAGGCTAAAATTTAAATAATTTTAAGGAAAGTGTAGGAATTACTATTTAATCAAAATACAACATACATTAAAATATTTTTATATAATTGAAAATTATTTAAATTTTAAAACATTTGAAATTCATTAATAATTTAAAAAATATATATATGTATATATATATATATATATATATATATATATATATATATATATATATATATATATATATATATATATATATATATATATACACAATAATTTTATAAAGTAAACGATACTAAAATATATAATTTTGAGAAAAATCGACTA
This sequence comes from Solanum peruvianum, assembly GCA_027705065.1. Classification (NCBI taxonomy): domain Eukaryota; kingdom Viridiplantae; phylum Streptophyta; class Magnoliopsida; order Solanales; family Solanaceae; genus Solanum; species Solanum peruvianum. The sequence goes on from JAKWJD010001765.1 coordinate 13,974,039, forward strand.
AAACTTCAAAACTTTAAGTAAATCTTAAAATGCAAATATAATCCTAAAAAATGGTTAAAGGTCGATCAAAATTGGGTGTCAACAGCTGCCCCTTGGTTGATTGAGAATGAAGAATGAATTTTGAGGCAACCAACGTTGACTTAGTAGCCGATTTTGTCGGACCGACGAGAGATGTCAGTTGGATCAATTGAAACGATATAGATTTTAAAAAAAAGGGGTACGACCGAAACTTTGGTTTTAAGTCGCCTACATATCTCTGGTTATACGAGAATCAGGTCGTGTGTAGTTCTAGATTCAAGAGCAAATGAAACTCTTAAAAATTGAAAGAGCGCTAAGATTTTTGAAAGGCACGATATCGGCTTGAATGGATAAGAATAGAGTAGCGAGAAAAGAGATATTGAGAGGCTAGAAGAGCGTGATAGAGAAGCAGCATGATAGAGTGAGGATATCAGCATTTGAGCAAGGTTCAGAGTATGAAAAACGAAGAATTGAATTGTAATCAAGGGGCAATCGATCAGATCTGCAAATTCTAGATAAAATGTTAGCTTATAAATAATGTATGACCAATAATGATAAAATATGAGTTCTAAATAAACAAGAGGTGATAAAAAGTGTATCTGTTTGAGACGTAGTGCAAGCCTTGATAGTCTTTAATTTCTTGAAGGATTGAAACCCATCTCTGAAGAATAACGTCAAACTCCAATAGATTTGATACTATAAAGATAAAATAATATAAGAACTCTTGTTGTAAGGAGAGTCTAAACGTCATTTTAAGGCGGACGAGCCTAAGTGTCATTTTAAGGCGGACGGCCTAAATATCTTATAGAGCGGACGAATAAATGTCCTATGCGGCGGACAAGCCTAAATGTCCCTTTTAAGGTGGACGGCCTAAATGTCCTATAAGATGGACAAACCTAAATGTCGTTTTAAGGCGGACGAGTCTAGATGTCGCATTGTAAGGCGGACGAGCCTAGATGTCGCATTGTAAGGCGGACGAGCCTAGATGTCGCATTGTAAGGCGGACGAACCTAGATGTCGCATTGTAAGGCGGACGAGCCTAGATGTCGCATTGTAAGGCGGACGAGCCTAGCTGAAGAGATAGAAAGTCACAGTGGCGAGTTGAACTCGAAGATATCTTCATGGTAGCCTGAACGATAGATGAGTAGCGAAACGATAATGCGAGTAGCCAAGAATTTATTGGAGCCCTTGTTTCTAAGCAAGTGAACAACCGTTCAGAAGGTGACTTTTCTGTAATCTGCACATCTGTAACTTGTAATATAGCTTAAATAGAGTAATTAGAACATATATCAAAATAATTGGTAAATGTAAACATGATTCAATTCCCATATTGACCATGAATGTTTGCCTTAAGATCGTGAAAAAAATGACGTCTTAGGCTATGATGTCTAGGGCCATGATATGCGAAGTGTATCCTCATGTCATGGAAATGTTGTCTGTAGTCCATGAAAATGATGCCTTTAGACTATGACACCTTCGGATCATGATAGACAGAAATTAAACCCTTAGGCCATGATATGATGTCCATACGCCATGAGGATGATGCCTTTAGACTATGATACCTTAGGGACATGGTAAGCATAAAATAAGTCCTCAGGCCATGACATGAAGTCCGCAGGCCATGAAAGATGACGCCTTTGGAGGATGACGCCTTTGGAATATAAATAATGAGTAAAGAGAGCGTATCTATTTTTTGACATCTGTTGATACTTATGACTTGATTTGATTAGGGCACATGTAAACTTCGAGCACGATGCAATCTTGGGCTTATGCAAACTTCGGGCACAATGCAGTCTCGGGCACAATGCGATGATGCATTTCTTCGGGTACATGCAATATCGAGCACATGCAATGATGCATTTCTTCGGGCACATGCAATATCGAGCACAATGCAATGATGTACTTCTTCGGGCACAATGTAATATCGGGCACATGCAGTATCGAGCATATGTAATGATGCATTTCTTCGGGCACATCCAATATCGGGCACATGCAATGATGCATATCTTCGGGTACATAAAATATCGAGCGCATGCAATAATGCAATTCTTCGAGCATAAGTCAATATTGGGCATATGCGATGATGTATTTCTTCGGGCACATGAAATATCGAGCACATGTAATGATGCATTTCTTCGGGCACATAAAATATCAAGCGCATGCAATAATGCAATACTTCGAGCATAAGTCAATATTGGGCATATGCAATGATGTATTTCTTCGGGCACATGAAATATCGAGCACATGCAATAATGTGTTTCTTCGGGCACATGCAATATCAAGCACATGAAATAATGCGTTTCGGCATTCTCGGGCATAATATAATGATGTAGTTCTTTGAGCATAGTGCGATATCAGGCGTAGGTGCAAATGATGCAATATCGGGCATAATGTAATTTTTCAGCACAACAGTTGCTTGAGGGCATACAGTAGGTTGGGCGTCCGCCTTATTGGAAGGATCGAGTGTCATATGTCGAGCTCAAATGTGGTAATGTTGATTGTTGCAGTTGCCTTTGTATATGTACCTGTATTTTCTACATTCAAAGAATAATAGTTAGTCTAAAGGGGGGAGGTTGATCTGTATCCATGATTTGGCGCAGCGTGCTCCTTTGGCTTGCCATCCACACCTCTTCGAGCGTCTGCTTTTTTTTTAATAAAAAGGAGGGGGGGGGAAATTAAAAAAAAACTTTGAAAGATTTTGAAATTATCATTTAATAAAAGCTGATGTCGAATCTTTGACCATGGAATAGGTTGAGACTTTACAACGTCTGACTCAAAAGTGGAGCTATCATTTGATCTTTGTTGTAAGCTGACTGCTTGTTGAGGAGAAACTTTCGGTGAATTTTTTGATTTTACTCAAAAATACTGCCCCAGTATGAAGATGTGCCAGGATAAATATTGATGGAATTTTTGAGATCCTCACAAAAATTCTGCCCCAATTATCAATAGAAAAGGGGAAAATGAAAGTTTTATTTAATAATAAGACTGAACCCCATAGGAGCGCCTACGTATCCCCTCTTAAACGGGAATCAGGTCTGACATAGTTCCAAATTACAAAAGAGCATGAATCAATCTCTAGATGTAATACTTTTTCACAGAATCTGAATTGATAGGTTTTGGCCAAACTTCTCCATCCATTTTTTGAAGTATGAGGGCTCCACCTGTCAGTACTCGAGAGACTATGTACGGACCTTGCCAGTTTGGTGAAAATTTATCCTTTGACTCGTCTTGATTTGGGAAAATCCGCTTCAAAACCAGTTGCCCAGGTGAGAAATGTCTGGGTTTAACCTTCTTGTTGAAAGCTCTGGCCATACTATTCTGATAGAGCTGACCATGACAAATGGCGTTAATTCTTCTTCCATCTATTAATTCCAAATTCTCTGCCCGACGTTGTATCCAGTCGGCATCACTCAACTTTGCTTCTTGGATGATCCTTAGGGAAGGTATCTCTACTTCGGTGGGTATCACAGCTTCAGTGCCGTATACTAAGAAGTAAGGTGTGGCCCGTGTGGAATTTCTGATTGTGGTACGATACCCCAGCAATGCGAAAGGTAGCTTTTCCTGCCAGTGTTTGTGATTATCGATCATCTTGCGCAATATCTTTTTGATATTTTTGTTTGCAGCCTCAACAACCCCGTTCATCTGTGGCCTGTATGCTGTAGAGTTTCGATGACTGATCTTGAACTTCTCACACATTTATCTCATTAGGTCACTGTTTAGGTTGGTGCCGTTGTCGGTGATAATTGACTCAGGAATTCCAAACCTACAAATAATGTTATTTTTGATAAAGTCATCCACAACTTTCTTTGTCACTGATTTATGGGAGGTGGCTTCAACCCACTTGGTGAAATAGTCAATTGCGACAAGAATGAATCTGTGCCCGTTGGATGATGTTGGCTCGATTGAACCAATGATATCCATGCCCCATGGTGCGAACCGCCAAGGTGAACTAGTGACATGGAGTTTGTTGGGAGGTACTCGAATCATATCTGTGTGACTCTGACATTGATGACATTTCTGGACATAGCGAATGCAGTCTGTCTCCATAGTTAGCCAATAATATCCTAATCTCAAAATCCTCTTTGCTAATGTAAAACTGTTCATGTGAGGGCCACAGGTGCCTGCATGTATCTCTTCGACCAGCCTGCGAGCCTCTCTTGCTTCGACGCATCTTAGCAGCCCCAAATCGGGAGTTCTCCTATAGAGGATTTCCCCACTTAAAAAGAATTGGGTTGCTAACCTTCGAATTGTACACTTTTGTACACTTGGTGCATCTTCTGTGTATGCACCACTCTTCAAATATCCTCTAATGTCATCATGCTAGGGCTTTACATCAGGCTCTTCCTCAACATGGAAACAATAAGCTGGTTGTTCATGTATGTGAATATGAATAGGATCGATGTAATTGTGATCAGGGTGTCGAATCATAGAAGACAGAGTGGATAAGGCGTCTGCGAATTCATTTTGGACACTTGGTACATGTCTAAATTCTGTTTTGACAAACCTTTTACATAGCCTATGCACACACTCCAAATATGGTAACAATATTCGATTTTTTGTTGCCCAATCACCTCGAACCTGATGGATCAATAGGTCTGAATCCCCTATTATTAGCATTTCCTGGACATCAAAATCAACCGCCCATCGGAGACCTAGTATGCAGGCTTCGTATTCGGCCATATTATTTGAGCAAAGGAATCTGAGTTTTGCTGATACTGGATAATGTTTCCCGGTGGGTGAGATCAAAACATCCCTGATGCCGGATCCATTCAGATTTTTAGCTCCATCAAAGAACATTCTCCATCCATCATATTCTTCAGAAATGTCCTCTCCCACAAAGGCCACCTATTCATCTGGGAAGTAGGTCTTCAACGGCCTGTAATCATCGTCCACGGGATTCTCTGCCATGTGGTCTGCTAATGCCTGTGCTTTCACTGCCTTTTGCGTCACATACACTATGTCAAATTCGCTCAACAATATTTTCCATTTTGCCAGTTTACCTGTGGGCATGGGCTTTTGAAAGATATATTTCAAAGTATCCATCCTTGAAATCAGATAAGTAGTATGCGATGAGAGGTAATGTCGTAACTTTTGGGCAACCCACGTTAGAGCACAACAGGTACGCTCTAATAGAGAGTATCGGTCTTCGCACGATGTGAACTTCTTGCTGATATAATATATTGCTTGCTCCTTCCTCCCTGTTTCATCGTGTTGTCCCAAGATGCAACTGAAAGCATTATCCAATACTGAAATATACAAAAGTAATGGTCTACCAGACTCTGGTGGAACCAACACAGGAGGATTGGATAGATAGTCTTTGATCTTGTCAAATGCCTGTTGACATTCGCTTGTCCATTTCACTGCAGCATCCTTTTTTAACAGCTTGAAGATAGGTTCACAGATGACAATAGACTGAGCTATGAAACGACTAATGTAGTTAAGTCGCCCTAAGAAACTCATTACCTCCTTCTTGCTCTTCAGTGGGGGAAGGTCACGAATGGCTTTGATCTTCGATGGGTCCAATTATATACCTCGACGATTGACGATGAAACCTAAAAGCTTTCCAGCAGGCACACCAAAGACACATTTTGCTGGATTCAGTTTCAGATTGTACTTACGTAGCCTGGCAAAGAATTTCCGTAAGTTGTCAAGATGATTTTAAATTTCCTTTGATTTGATGATGACATCATCCACATAAAGTTCAATTTCCTTATGGATCATGTCATGAAACAAAGTAGTCATTGCCCTCATGTACGTAGCCCCAACATTTTTTAATCCAAAAGGCATCACCTTGTAGTTATAGACGCCCCACGGCATGATGAAGGCAGTTTTCTCAGCGTCGTCTTTGTGCATCTCAATTTGATAATAGCCGGCAAAGCAATCCACAAATGACTGAGTTTCGTGCTTACCACAATTGTCAATCATTATGTGTATGTTTGGTAAAGGTAAGTTATCTTTAGGGCTAGCTTTATTGAGATCTCGGTAATCCACACAAACTCTGACCTAGCCGTCTTTCTTGGGCACAGGAACGACATTATAAGCCAAGATGGGTATTCTGTCACTTGGAGTATCCCAGCATCTAATTGCTTTGTTACTTCTTCTTTGATTTTCAGACTCATCTCGAGCTTGTATTTTCTCAGCTTCTGTTTTACCAGAGGACATGTTGGATCAGAGGGCGGTCGATGGGCTACGATTGAAGTACTTAGCCCTGTCATGTCTGCGTAGGACCACATGAAAATATCCTTATTCTCTATGAGAAACTTGGTATACTCTTTCTTGTCTTCTTTTGTCATATGGATGCTTACTTGGGTTTCTTGTATCACCTCTGCATTTCCCAAATTCACCACTTCTGTCTCTACCAAGTTTGGATTGGGTTTTTCCTCGAATTCCTCAACCCTTTTGATTAACTCCTCGGGAACCTCATTGTCTTCGACTTCTTCTAAGTCATTAATGTTAAGTTGAGCAGTCTTATTGTATGCCATAGTGTCAGATTCGACATTTTTATAGTGAATTTTGCTGGTGAGAAAAAAAATAGCGAACAATTAAATATAAGGCAAAAATGTGGAAAAGAACTTTATTGATAAAGATTTGAAAATTTCATAAGTCCTCATTCGAAAGCAATACGGGGAATGGGAATTAAAACGTTTATTAAAAACTCTTTTTATTTAAATTAAAACTTGATAGAAAAACATCTTCTAAGGCTACCCAGATGCTCGACGAGGTCTGGATGGAGTCGAGGTCCAGTTGCTGACGCTGATATTTGCTTCTTTGCTTCCACTAGGGCCCCCTTTCTCCTCCTCGTTGATCACGACGTTGCAAACTTTCCCCTCTTCTTGGTTAGCGATAACCCCTTCAAGTCGTCTGAGATCTCATCAATACTGCCTCCCATGAAACCTGCTGATCAAAATGATTGATACAATGGCGGTATGGGTTTCTTCAATGGATAGTAGTACCCATCTCTAGGTGGTTGCCAATCGAGCCATTCGGTAGTGTACTTATATCCCAAACCAAAAGTGGTGGAATGTCGAACAGGCTGTATAGGTTCGACTATCCCTTGCAATTCAGCCCCCAAACCTTTCCCAAGCTTGAAACCAAACCAGGCCATCATATCTATGATTTTTTGGTTGAACCAAGCTTGCAACTCAATATTACCAACAAGCTCCATTGTATGGTACATTTCACCATCCATATTCTCTCTTACTTCAATCGTGTATACAGGATGCCCTTTTTCTCCATGGACTACAACCTTTTCGTAATCCCATTCAAACTTCAGGCATTGGTGAAGAGTAGATGGAACTGCTCCAGCCATATGAATCCATGGACGACCCAACAATAAGTTGTACGATGAAGGGATGTCCAAAATTTGGAAAGCTATGGGGAAAGTGACAGGACCAATGAGCATGTCCAAGGTTATCTCCCCAATATTGCCGCTCTAAGAGACATCAAATGCCCTCACATTCATCTTCCATGTCTGAATTTTTGCAATATCCACGCCCAGCCTCGTCAGTGTGCTCAGAGGGCAAATGTTTAAACCTGAACATGCATCAACTAATGCTTCGTTTATCACTTTATCTTGATACTGAACCGAAATGTACAGAGCTTTATTGTGAGTTGTTCCTTCGAGTGACAGCTCATCTTTGTGAAAAGATATTTTGTAAGCCTCAAAGACCTGCCCCACCATTTGGGATACCTCTCCATGAGTGATGTTAGATGGGACATAAGCTTCACCAAATATCTTCAGAAGGGCATTTCGGTGAGTTTTTGAAGATTGCAGTAACTCCAGAATTGATATTTGGGATGAGGTCTTACTCAGCTGCTCAATGACAGAGTATTCTTTAGCTTGAACCTTTTTCCAAATACCTTGATCTTCAAGCTCTACGACTGGTGCTTTGGATTTGCTAGAGCTTCCTTGAACCAAATCTTCAGAAGTGTAAATTCTTCCAGATCTGGTGACCCCTGTTGCAACATCTGTCTCTTCCACATTCATTTCTCTTTTGTTGTAATCCCAAGGTACAACATGTGTATCACATTGTATTGGGGAGGCTGCCCTATAGACAGTGAACGGTGGTCTGGGTGCAGCAACTTCTACTTCAAATGGGGCGAGTCCTTGCACTATTAGTGGTGCTTGGGCAGTGGTAGACATGGCTTCTTCTGTTTCGATGGCCCAGATAGATTCTTCCCAATCCCAAACATCACCAGCTTGCACCATGTTGAATTGATGGTTAGGAAGAGGATTATTCGCAACATTCGGTGTAGGATCCTTGAGTTGGATGGTTTTTGTATCAATCAACATTTGAACCTTATCCTTAAGGGCTCTGCAAACTTCGGTGGTGTGACCCTTCATACCAAAATGGTAGGCGCAGACTTTGTTAGGGTCGTACCATTTTGCGTGAACATCCAGAGGTAATGCAGGAATTGGGGAGACGTACCCAGCCTGTTTCAGTCTTTCATAAAGTTGTGTTATGGGTTCAGCCAAAGGGATATAGATTTTTGTAGGTCTTCTTTCATAGAAAGATCTGTTTCGGTAATTTGGTGTTTGAGTGGGTGGTGGAGTTTGGAAGTTTGTTGGTTGAACATTATAGACAGGATATGAGGCATGCAAATATTGAGGAGGAGCGTTTTGGTAATATATTGGCATGGGTTGGGGAGATATAGGGGGTGGAGCTGAGGGATGTTGATGGTATGGGGATGGTGGTGGGTTTATTATCTTGTGCCTCAAAGGGGTCTTAGTTCCATGAGCCATCAATATAGAACTTGTTTTCTTTCGACTTTCTGTCATTCCACCAGATTGCAGAGCCTTGTTGGTTGCTTGTAAAGCCTCCAAGTTGATGATAGTCCCATTCTTTATGCCTTCTTCAATTCTTTCGCCTAGTTTGATGATTTCAGCGAAACTCTTTTCAGTCACTAGCATCATTCGGTCATAGTACTGTAAACCCTTGGCTCGCGATTGAAGAATGTATCTCACGCGGCTCTATCCAATAGCGATCCCTGCGTACACGATAGATGATCATCCTTCTCTAAATCATGCATGTTGGTTTGTTGTCGCGGTAACCTCCTTCGGTTCTGTTCGCAGATCAGGAACATTCCTTGGCTGCGAGTTAAACGATCGAACATCAACAACGGTTTGTGGTTCTTGGGCATGGATGAAATAATCTTTCATTTGAATTTCCTCCATAGGGGGTCTGGCCCTAGCCACTTCAGACCTCCATCTTATGGCATATTCTCTGAAGGATTCACTCGGTTTCTTCTTCAAATTTTGAATGTAGAACCAATCAGGTCCATTTTCAATATTAAAACCAAACCTATTCATGAAGTCAGTATCCATATCAACCCATTTTATCCAATTCTGCGAGTCTTGCTCAATGTACCATGATAGGGCCTCCCCAGTAAGACTCCTCATAAACAACTTCATGAGTATCCTCTCATCTCTCCCCACCCCTACATGTTTGTCACAATACATTCATAGGTGGGCTTTGGGATCCCCAATGCCATTGAACATCTCAAATTTTGGGAGCTTGTATCCTTTGGGCAGTTCGACATCAGAGTGCATGCACAGATCTTCATAGCTCAATCCTCCCAACTTCTTGTTTCCTTCAACATGTTGTACCCTGTTGGTCAAGTTGTCTAATCTCTCAGTCAGGTTTTTTATTAGGATGTCTTTTTGATGGGACTCTGATTCATGGCGGTCATGGGTCAGAGGGGCAGTTTCAACGTATATTGGATTGAGGTTGTTATTTCCAAGAGTATATGGGATATTTGCGTTTGGGGTTGTTTCTGGGAAGGTTGGTTTGGTTTGTTGGTAATAGTGGTGAAATGGAACTTGGGTATTTTGGGCGTGGGGTGGTGGAAAGGTATTTGGACGAGTGGGTTCAGGTGCCGATATATGGATTGGAGGATTGTTTGGCATGGATGTTTGGTTAGGAGGATTGTCTATGTTTTCTCCAAATTGGGTTCCAAGAGAGATAGACAACTTGGCCAAATCACGCATGTGGGCTACCTCTTCTTCCAATTGTGAAATCTTGCGCTCAAGTCTTAGGACAAGATTATTTTGAAGTTGTCCTCCCTCAGAAGCTTCTACCCTTTCATTGGTGTTGTTGTCGTCAACCATTTTACCTTTGTCTTTGGAGCTTGCTCTTTGAGAAGAAGGAGAAGGAGGGGTCCCTTTTGATCGTGTATGTGCCAGAATGAAGGACAGATCAACCTTGGGAAATGGGAAAACAATAGAATCAACAGAAAAGAGTTAGGGGTTAGGATAATATCATAATATCAACACGTTGTTTTGAGATAAACGCCCTAAATACACGGAACCTCGTTGAGCCAGAGGTAGGATTAAGCGACACATAAGTGATGCATAATAATTAATTCAGACCTTATTTGCCAATTTGGAGTTTAGAGTTAGACAATAAAACGACTTTCAATTATTGAAATAATTTCTATTTATTACATCAATCTAGAGATAACTAAAGGGCTAGGGATAACACATGGGGAATAAAGAGAAATAAATAAATAAATAAAAAACTTTAATTATGTTGCTCTCCAATGTTAGGCACAATCTGCTTCCTCATTTCTGGGGTAATGTCATAATCGGTATTCAGGAGGTTGCGAGCCCACCTTATCTCTTTTTCATCGCCAAAACCAGGAAGACCTCCTTCGCTCAAATCTCTATGCTCTGCATCTTCTAAAAGCCATACGTAATATTCAGGTGTGCAGAAGGGTCGGTGCTCCTTAATATCTACCACATTCTTCCATCTTCGCAGTATAGTGTTCACTTGCGGTAATTCTGACCCAAAGTCATATCAATAATGGCTCATGTGGGATCGCAGAGGTATCATTTGCATCTGTCCGAATTTTCGAAGGACTCGAATTGGTGCATATGGTTGCACACCATTCAAACCGATAAGCTCAATGGAGTAAAGTTTATTTCCTCTTATGATGGCACGTCGTGGATTCAACCAATAATACTTCCATTGGATTTCAATGGCTGAGCGCTCCTTTAGGTATGTGAACCAGTCCTCCGTTCCCACAGCGGAGATAAAGTATTTCATCCTTAGGTGATGGTTGATAATTTTGTTCCCCATAGTCCCTCTAACAATGTCTACTTTATTAGCTCTTTGGTAGAAATGTTCGACGGCCCAAAGTTGCAGCGAGAAAGTTGCACCCCTCAAAGTATCTTTTGCCTTTGGTGCATGCAGTCAAAGCTCTTAGAATTTCTGCAAGTATCATGGGGACCAAGGTTTTCCCACCTCGAGCCAACATACGAACCATGTAACACAAGCCGGTGTGGATCTTTCCTCCTTCTCTAGGAAAAACCAATGAGCCTAATAGGGTGACGGCGAATGCATTAAGACGATACCTTTCCCATTTTGCAGAAGAGCAAGCAAATTCTCTATGAAATATTTGATGACCTTCCTCATCCCCAAAGCGTGATTATAAGAACTCTAAAGAAATCCAACCTTCTTTCAGAGAAAGTAGACTTGGATTATGACACATGCCCATTTGCTTTAGAAAAGATCTTGGACTTGGCTTATGTGGAACAATCATTTCCAGCTCTTTGTATGTGAGACCCATGAATCAGCCAACTTCTTCGATTGTTGGGGTTAGCTCAAAATCCTTGAATTTGAAGACTAACCTCTCAGTGTCCCAAAATTTCAACAATGCCTTGATTAAGTGACGATCTGACTCTACGGAGATCAAAGCAGTGAGGCCGCCTAACAGTTCATTTGCTTCTAACTCTCAATTTTTTTGAATATCTTTCCACCAAGTCTTCAAAATGGGATTAACTTTGACCACCATTTGCGTGTTGGGAAAGTGAGGGTGAGCCATGACTCTGCAAACAAAGTAACAAACGACTTCTAAACACCATTTTGACAACGTTGGCTTGATTTAATTATTATGATCACTTTGACACATAAATATGCACTTTGTCTAAGGGTGTTGGGGACCTTTAGACGAGAGGTTGGCTACTAATTATGTGGATTGACACCAAGGGTCAAACCATCTAGGGCTTATGCAACATGTAGGACTTAACCAGGACTTCTAAGAGTTGGCTTGCCACGGACTTGAAAGGGATTCTATACGAGAGGCTCATGGCTTCGTGGTAGTAAAACTATCTATTACGTCCACGCATATCCCGACTCTCTATAATGGGTATTTGAATAGGATTGGAGTAGTTGTGAGAGGAGTTAAGGCACAACATAACGAGAACAAAATAAAAAAAGAAGAGGGGCCCAATTGGGGGAAGTATGAGCGAAATGCCAATTATCAAAGCAATAAACATTTAGCATTTAAATTGGAAAGCGGTAACATATAGGCAGTTTATAAACAATAAATAGATGAATAACCATGAATAAAGGAAATTAAACATATAACAATATAAAAACTACGCAAATAAAGAAAGAGGGATTGGGATTAAACATGTAATTTAAGCAAATAAGGGAAAGGGGAAGATGTGAAATATGGTAATAAACAATTAAGGAAAAGGGAAAGGGATGGAACATGGAGAGAAAACAGTAAATAAGGCAACAAAATAAGTAAACATGGTAAACACCTAACAAATAATGAAATGAAAAAAATAAAGTAAACCCCACATAAATAAGCAATTAACACGTAATGGTAAGAACCTAATATCTCCAGCGGAGTCGCCATTCTGTCGCGCCCCCTTTTCGCAGAAAATGAGTTTTGTGCACAACCTAACAACTCTTTTGGGATTTTGAGTTTGGAGTCGCCACCTAACGAATTAAGGCGTGTTAGGGCACCTATCTAACCTAACTAAGTCTAGCTAAAGTCAGCGAGCCAGAGATCGGGGTAAGGGTTCAAATTATCTCGAGGGGAAGGTGTTAGACATCCCTCGAGGTCCACAAATGTGGGTCCCGGCCGTGTCTCATGCAATCTATATGGGGGTTACAAGTAGCAATCAAGGTCACTTCATTATTATTTATTAATATGCTTGCTAAGTGATAACAAGTATAAAACAATTAACACTATTTTATTAATTTAAGTATGCAAGGCTAGATGACAGCAATAATAAACAATCAAATTTATTTATTTTATTTATTTTAACATACGAGGCTATGTTATAAAAAAGATTAACAAATATTAAGCAATTAATATGTGCCAAAGTAAAGTTTATAAATTGAGCAAGTTTTGAATAGGAAAAAATGTTTGTTTCTTTATAGGGATGATGCCACGATATTGTTGATCGCGCTCCTCCACCACAGAAGCAATTTTAATTTGAGGCCGGTCCAAAACATAGTTTATGTTTTTGAAAATAATTTAAAAGATCTAGTTTACATGTAGGCACATAAATATTTACACATAAATACACATAATTCCTTTTGAAATTCATGGGTAGGTGGTACTTCCGATGACGCGTCGGTTTAATTTAAAAATTGGAACTAGACCTCATAGTTCCTTTGACTTTCCCACTAACGATAGGTTAGGAGATAGTGCTTATAATTTATTTCAAAAATAAACAATGTCATAATCAACCAAAAATTTTAAAGGAAGATTGAATAATGACTTTTAAGAAAATTATGTTGCAAAACTGTGTAAGTAAAAAAAACTAGTAGAACAATAAAGTGGTAAATTTATTAAATGCAAAGGTTTTACTATGAAATATATTTAAAAGCCAAGTAATTTGTTAAATGCATGAAATGATTCTAATTATTATTTTAAGAAAACGACATATTACATCATGATTGCAGAAATCTCAAAAAAAAAAGGACAAATATTAACTAATTTTAGTAATGCATGCATGATTTTGTAAATCTAAATGATATGAACAAATTAATCCTTAGCCATGGCTTCTACGTGACAAGACAATGCTAAAAGTTATAACATTTTTAAAACACCTAATCAGCCTACTAAATTATTACGATTTGATTTTAACATTCAAAAATTAATGGAATCTTTTTTTTTTAGACTTATTAACAAAAGCGTCAAGCAAATTAAAAATTGGTTAGATTATAACACCTACAAACAATAATTCTAGGTGGTTAAAGATAAGCCTATAGGCATGATTTCTAACTTTTTTAAAAAAAAAATTACAATGAACAAGTAGCATGTAAATCCCCTCCCCCCTAGACGATCCCCCAAATAAATTTATATATATATATATGATCTTTAGAGTTACAAATGTTACAACATTCGAATAAATAAAATAAAAAAGAAAAAGTATAGATTCAAGTAAGCAAATAAATCTTTCTTCATGGTTAATCTTCAACTTGAACTTCAAGTTTGAAACATGTCAAAGCAATCAAATAACTAGACAAGTAATCACATTTATTAGTCAAGGTGAGACATTATGCAATTGTTTAACAACTTATACATAACAAAAGAATAGAACAATGAGCTCACACAAATGTATGAAGACAAAAAATAATTTAAATGTTAATTCCGGATACTAACCGGTTAAGTAGATTAGGAATGATAGCAATGAAAAAACAAGTTGATCCAACCTTTACTCGAACAAAAGCAAAAATAGCAAAGTAGCGAAGAATAGCACTTGAATGTTTACCGAAATCTTAATGTATTTAGAGTAGCAAGAGAGTAATGAGATAATGAAGAGTGATGAGAGAACTTGTGATTGAGAGTGAATGAGTGTATTAGTTCATCTTTTTTAATGAAGGGAGGGGGTCTTATTTATATAGAAAAGAGAGGGAAACAAATAAGGAAAATAAATATTTAAAGGAATCAATTAAATATATTGTTTTCCTTATTATAAAAGAGGACCAAATCAGAAAGTTTTAAAATATTTCATAACCAAATATAAACTAGTAAGAATAAATTAATATGAAGTAAGATTTGTTTTTCTTTAAATAAAGGGGGCTAAATTCAGAAAATTTTAAAAATATACAATTACCAAAAATAAATAAGTTTAAAAAAAATAGGAAGATAATAAATAAGAGGCAAAATGAAATTATTTTTTTAAAAAAATATTTTTAAAGTGAGAAATCTATCAATTTTGAGAAAAGGAATCAATTGTAATATTTACCTTAAACAAAACATTATCAACAGCAAAATATTTTACCATAACTGAGCCACAACTTTACAAACAGTAAAGATCTTACTAAAATAAACAAATCAGTGTTTTACCAAATTAATTAAATTTAACTAAGGTAAAGAATTCAATCAAGGTCACCATAAAATATTACCATCACTTCCATACAATTTATACAACTAATTAAAGGAAGAAATAGACCAATCGTATACAAATTGTGTCAATCTACCATATTAAAATAAAAACAAAATTAACAAGAGAATGACCAGTTAAAATACTTAAATATTAACACTCTACTCTAAAGAACCAGTAGAGCACGGTGATCAAAAAAGAAAAAGAAATCTTTATTGAGGTCACAACCCCTAATGCTTAGAAACAGGAAAATATTCTAATACTAATTAAGCCAAGAAACTGATTTAGGAGCGACTATCATTTTAAAACATTAAGCGTCGAATTGAATAAAGAATCACCTATTTACAAATCAATAAATGAATACAAATGACGATGGGTTCCAACAAAAAACCAACATTGACACCAAACAACAACTCATATGCACAATTATTTAAGTCTTATAAGTAAAAAATGAATCCTGGGACAGATTTGTACCGATCTGTCCTTATCAAAGCATTTTCGTATTTGTCGAAACTCATTGTAGTTGCTGCAAATGGTGGTTTGAGCTGCTGGTTGCTCGTCTGAAACTCGTCGGTGCAACTTCTGTTGTACCTGCAAAGAGAGAAAAGAGGAGGGAGGGAAGATCGGAGCGGGAAGGAGAGGGAGTTCAGGCGGGCTGCTGGTTATGGCCTGCTACTTCTGTCGTGCGCTTCCCCAGGCACTACTGCTGCGCGGGTTGCTGGTGCCTGCAAAAAAAATAAAAATAAAGGGGAAGGGGCTGCGCTGCCTGGCGCATCTCGCCGGAGTTTCTGCTCGCTATGGAGGCTTGCTAGTGCTGCGGCGCTGCTGCCTGGCAGGTTGCCTGAGTTCTACCAGCAATGGAGAAAAGAAGGCGGGAAAGAAGGGAAGAGAGAAGAGAAAGACGAGGCGAGGAGAGACAAGAAGAGAGCGGCTCTCGCTGGTTGCTGCAGCGTCTTTCTGCTTTCTCTGGAAAAAGGAGAAGAGGAGAGGGAGGGGGTGGCGCTGCCTCGCGCCGGTGGCTTCTGGCTGCGGGGTTCCTGCCGGTCAAGAAAATTAGAGAAGAGGGAGGGAGAAGAGAGGGGCGGAGAGGAAGGCGAGAGGAGAGAGGCGCCGAGGAGAGGAAAGTGACCGCCTCCGGCAGCCTTCACCGGAAAAATAGATAGAAGAGAGGGAGGGGCAGCTGCTGGAGATGGAGAAGGGAGAAAGAGAGTCATTTTTTAGGGATTAGGCTCTACTTTAGGTTAGAATAGGTGGATTAAATATGGACCATTGATTTAATACGAGATGAAGGGTTAGGATTCGATCGTATTTATTTATTTAAATGGACAAATGAGATTAAAAGATGACATTTAAAAATCAGATTTGGTTGGATATGAAATG
Source organism: Solanum peruvianum (assembly GCA_027705065.1). Lineage (NCBI taxonomy): Eukaryota > Viridiplantae > Streptophyta > Magnoliopsida > Solanales > Solanaceae > Solanum > Solanum peruvianum. The sequence goes on from JAKWJD010001765.1 coordinate 13,990,567, forward strand.
GCTAAAATTTCAATTAAATGGCTAGAATTGAAATGAAAGAGGGGCTATGATTGAAATAAAATTTAATTAGAGTAGCTAGAATTGAAAGAAATTATAATAGAATAGGCTAGAATTTAAATAATTTTAAGGAAAGTGTAGGAATTACTATTTAATCAAAATACAACATACATTAAAATATTTTTATATAATTGAAAATTATTTAATTTTAAAACATTTGAAATTCATTAATAATTTTAAAATATATATATATATATATATAGAATAATTTTATAATGTAAACGATACTAAAATATATAATTTTGAGAAAAATCGACTAAAACTTCAAAACTTTAAGTAAATTTTAAAATGCGTATATAATCCTAAAAAATGGTTAAAGGTCGGTCAAAATTGGGTGTCAACACAAATAATGAGATAAACCCTAACTAAAATAACAATTCTAGAATAGTGTCTTGCATGTATTAATAATTCTTTTGTTTGGAAGTCTTTTTAACGGATGGCCAACGTTAGAACTCGCCTTAATGCTACTTGCCGGACCAAGGAGGTAGATAATAGGAAAAGAATTATTAACATAGATTTAGTGTATACTATCTAATAGGCTAGTATTGATTGGTACGAGGTAATAACTTAGACAAATATCGAATATGATGCTTAATATGAGGTAAGGATAAGGGTTAGGATAGCAACACACGTAGCCGAACCAAGGTGCGGAGTGAGATTTTCTAGATGCCGGACCAAGGATTTAGAAATACATAACTTATCACTTTGCATGCAAGATACTAGGAAAGAATTGTTATAGTTAGAGTTATCAAGTTATGAACCTGTGGGGAACACGTAAACCTTAGTTACTTTGATTAATTGATTAAAACCCAACATTCAAAGCTGTTAAGTGTCTCTTTCAAGTTTGTTATTTATTTTCACTTATTTAGAGATAGAAACCCCCCTTTTTATGTTTTTACTTTCCAAGGAATTCATTGACCAAACAATAGTAATAGTAGGTTGAAGTTAAGTCTAGACTATTTTCCTCGTGGAAACGATCCCAACCTCACTAGTTGGGTTATTTACTTGACACGACCGCTTTACTTCTTATTTGAGAAGTAAATTTGAGCGTATCAAATTTTGGCGCCGCTGCCGGGGAAATTAGCTTTTAGATTAACTTAAACTTATTACTATACTTTAGTTGATATTTTCTTGATTTTACTTTGTTTTATTGTTTTTGAATTCTTTTCAGAACTATCCTCCTTGTATGCCAAATACACGGAGAGGAAGAGAACCCTTGTTTCCATACGATCACGAGCTAGAGCGTACACTGCGCAATATGAATCGAAACTTGGGAATAAATGATGATGATCCGAACCAGAACATCCCAGCTCCGGTGGATGTTCATGGTGAGATGTTACCCGATGCTCCGGGTGAACATCAACAAAGGGGACAAAATCCTGTTGCACGGCCCCAAGAATACTACAGAGGGTATAATAACATAGCAGACTCGGACGGGCCACTTGTCTTGCCCCCTCTACCCACAGGCCACACCTTTGTGGTAACTAGTAGCCTGATGCAAATGCTCACTGCCAGAGGTTTGTTTTCAGGGCTACCTTCTGAGGATCCACATGCCCATATAGCTAACGTAAGGGCAGTGTGTAAAAGTTGTGTGGGGAGGCCTGATTTAGATCTGGATGTAATAGGGCTCAGAGTGTTTCCTCTCTCACTGACGGGAGAGGCTGCTATAGGGTTCACTGAGCTCAGATACAACTCCATCTTCACTTGGAACCAATTAAGGGATGTTTTCTTGGCACGCTACTATCCGCTCTCAAAGAAACTAAACCACAAAGACAGAGTGAATAACTTTGTGTCACTACCAGGAGAGTCAGTTAGTAGTTGTTGGGATAGATTCACCTCATTCTTGAGAAGTGTTCCAAATAACCATATAGATGATGCGTCACTGAAGGAATATTTCTATCAGGGACAGGATGATAACAACAAAGCAGTGTTGGACACTATAGCAGGTGGATCTTATGGAGAATGCCCTTATGCTGAGATTGCTGAAAAATTAGAGAAAATCTCCCGAAATAACAAAGCTTGGAGTACTAGGAAGTCTGATACAGGGAGAAACACCTTCGCAGTGTAGTCCACTCGCAACCCATCCACAGATGAGATTCGTGAAGAAATGGATCAGATGAGAACTGAGCTTGGGTTGGTACTAAAACATGTCACTGGGGTGCTATTAAGATAAATGCAGTCAACTACTTGGCTAAACCACTTCCTCCTAATGATGAATTCTATTATGCGGAGGACACTAATGCAGTAAATAAGCAGATGGGGGGTTTCCGACCAAGTGCCCAAGGCGCAAATCAGGATAATTGGCGCCAAGGTCAAGGGAACCAAGGCCGGAACTATGGTAATTACAACCGTGAGGGTCATTATGTCCGAGATGGTAACCGCGACAACAAATTCAACAGGGGTAACTACGGTAACAGAAATGATAGGAATGGGCCCTATGTCCCTCCCCAAAATTGTGAAGTTACTCCTAGGGATGGTGGAGATAGTATGGCGCGATTTGAGGATATGTTGCATAAAATGATGAGGAGATTCGATGCTAGTGATGAGCACATCAAAGAGTTAAGGGGTGACTTAGCTAGTATTGGGCAAAAAAATGATACACATGCAATTTTGATTAAGCAGATCGAGTAGCAAATGGCCCAATTATCTACGACAGTGAACACACGGCAACCGGGCACTCTTCCTAGCAACAATGTCCAAAATCCAAAGAATGATGCACACTATATGGCAATTACTACTCGGGGTGGTAAGCAAACCATTGACCCACCTATGCCATCTGCTGAGGAAAATGTGAGAAAGGATATTGATAATGTGGAAAAGGGTAGTGGTGAAGCAGAGGAAAGTAATGGAAAATATGCAGAAGTACCTATGAAGGTAATCCCCATGCCTAGGCCACCACCACCTTTCCCTAAGAGAATAGTGAAAAAAACTGAGGATGGTAAATACCGGCACTTCATAACAATGTTGAAGCAGCTTTATATCAATGTTCTTTTGGTAGAAGCTCTAGAACAAATGCCCGGTTATGCCAAATTTATGAAAGATCTAGTCACCAAGAAAATATAGGTCACTTATGAGGATGATGATAGATTGTAGCATTGTAGTGCTATTGCTACAAGATCCCTAGTACAAAAGAAAGAAGATCTGGGTGCGTTCAATATTCCTTGTACAGTTGGGTCATTACGTTTTGCGAAAGCATTATGTGATCTGGGGGCAAGCATAAATCTAATGCCCCTATCAATTTACAAGAAGTTGGGTTTGGGGGATCCAAAACCCACTGCGATGCGGCTACTGATGGCTTATCGGATAGTGAAACGGCCTATAGGGATACTCCATGATGTGCTAGTAAAAGTGGAGTCATTCATCTTTCCGGCTGATTTTGTCATTCTTGATTGTGAGGTCGATTTTGAAGTGCCTATCATTCTTGGGAGGCCATTGCTTGCTACAAGTAGAGCCTTAGTTGATATGGAGAAGGGAGAGATGATATTTCGGTTGAATAATGAAGAAGCGACCTTCAACATTTGTAGTACCATGAGGCAGAGTGGTGAGCTCAATCAGTATCTGTCATATCCCACAAGGAAAAGATGAAGAAGGTGAATGAACAAAAAACTGCAAAACAAGAGTTTATGGTTGGGGACTTGGTTCTTGTAGACAGTTCTGGGTCACCTTGTCTTCCGGGAAAGCTCAAGTCCAAATGGACTGGCCCTTACTTGATTACCCAAGTATTACCTCATGGAGCAGTTGAGTTAAAAGCCAAGGAGGGAGTGCGGTTTAAGAGGAATAGAGATAGAATAAAACTCTATTTTGGGCATAAAGCATCGGGGAATGAAGTAATAGAGGCAACCTATCTTGATGAAGGCTGAGTAATCAAGTGTCCCCAGTCGTGCTGCGATATTAAATCAGGCGCTTGTTGGGAGGCAACCCAATAGTTATCGTCTTTTTAGTAATGGTAGCATTTTTCTACTAATGGGTTTTAAATTTGCAGGCACATCACCAGGAAATTCTGCAGAAAATTACTCTGCAGCAGTCACTGACGGACACATCGACGAACCGTTGCGCATGTGACGGACTGTCGTATGCATCCGTCGTACCCGGTACGTTTTTATGTTATTTTGAAACAAGGGCACACACGAAGAAACCAACGACGGGTCGTCACAACTATGAAGGACCGTCGTCGGGGAACCGTAGCGTGATTAATGAGGTATAACCGACCCGATCCGGCTGGACCCTTTTTCAAAATCAGACCCTTTAAACTCCCCAACCCCTCATTTCACCCCATTACTTCATTATTTCTCCCATTACTCTCTCTTTTCAACTTCCACATTCCCTCCCACCGATCATTGCCCCCCTCACAACTCCCCAAAGCCCTAAAGTGTTTTCTACTGTTGTTGTGAGTGTGACCGAATTTGTTTTTCTCCATTTATAAGGTATGTGTCTCTAATTTATACTCATTTATCTTGCATTTTTGTTTACTAGTTAGTATGAAGCTTAGTTCCTCATCGTATTTTGTTTACTTAGAACTATTTTGTCTAACCTAGCTTACAAATGATCGAAATTACCATGTTTACCACCCTAGACATAGGTGCTTTTGCATTGCTAGTTTCCTAGGTAGTTGGGTTAGACACATGTATGTCCAAAACACTACAAGGTTGATGTGGGTTCATCGGGGATGCTTAGGGTACCCTTAGTTTTGTCAGTGTCACTCAGAACGAGACCCCGATGACGGACCGTCATACCCACGGCGGACCGTCGCAGGGTCCGTTGCACAAGACCTAGCACCCTGTCCCCAACGGACACATGTGACGGCCCGTCGTACTCACGACGGACCGTCCAGCACAACCAATTCGGTTGTCAGAGACCCTGTTGCTAAGGGTCTCTCATTTTTTTCCCAAGTGTTCCCCAACGGACACATGTGACGGACCATCGTATGTACGACGGGCCGTCCTGCATGACCGTCATCACGGTCAGAGACCCCTCTCCTAAGGGTCTCCATATTTTTTCTCAAGTGTCCTACGATGAGCATATACGACGGACCGTCGTACCTGTGACGGTCCATCCTGCACATACCGTCGTGATAGTCAGAGACTCTCCTTCAGGGTTCTCTGTATATACATAGCTCAAGTAAAACACGAAGGATCTCACGATGGTCCGTCATAGTCACGACGAGCCGTCACCAGGCCCGTCGTTTGTCACTGTTTCTACAGCAATGACATACTATTTTCAATGTTTTATCTCGTATGGTATCGCTTGTCTTGTTTGCCACTACTCGTAATAATATTGATCCTTTGCAGGTACTATATATTATGGCACCCAAGCAAGACCGAATCTACGCACGCGGGCGATCAAAGTCGGTCACCCCGTCTGCCCGCATGGTCATCGACTCTGATGATGAGCGTGACCCTGAGTATGTACCCCCAAGCACTTCCACACCTTCCCATGCTTCACGTGCTCCCAGAGCCACACCCAAAAAGGTGGTGTCCGGCGTAGTCACTGCCTCCCAGTCTGATGAGGAGCGCACACTGACCGGCACACCCTCTGGGTCGGCCACAAATGAGGAAGGAGCGTCTGGCTCCTTAGGAGTATCATGGTCCGAGGAAGCCTCTGGCTCTGCTGAGGTTCCCGCACCCGCCACCGCTACAGCGTCGGCCTCGTCTGATGAGGCTGATAGTTCGGACTCTACATCCGGTGCACCAGCTCAGGTCCCACCCCAGCCTCTGACCAGCCCAACCGGTGATGTGTCGACGGCCAGTTTCAAGTCTACTCCGATGCCAAGTTCCTGACTGATAAAGGAGTGATGACTCGAACACTCACTTTGGAGCGGCGGGTACTTACAGGGAGTCTCTCAACGATGCCTGAGATCCACAACCTCTTCACCAGGCATCACTTGGAGTGGACAGTACGTCCGTTGGGACGATACAGCGAAGAAATAGTCCGAGAGTTCTCCGCATCCTACGTAGCGACTCTCCGATCACAGATCGATAAGTGGGCTGCCCCCGCTAAACAGGCCCCACTTGAGCAGGTCCGAGTCCGGGGCGTGCAGGTTGACATTTCCCTGCCAGCCATCCGCCAGTTTCTATACGGCGAGAGTGTTTATGCTACTCGGACTCCCCCCAGTGCCGAGTTTGACTACCGCTGGCAGATAGTGAAGGATGACCAGTTCTTGCGCGAGCCATCACTGAGAGAGACCACTAAGAGGTGGATGGCCCTGCACCTATCAGTAGATGGAGAGGGTGCCGATTAGGTGACTGAGCCGAAGGGGGCCATTAAGAAGGCCAACCTCACGTTCACAGCAAAGTTCTTGTGGCTGCTTGTCCGTCACTGCCTTTCCCCTACAGCTGCTGATAACATCGTTACTTAGGATCGAGCAGTGTTGATGGCGGAGATAATAGCGGATTCGATGTGGACTTCGCATGGCTTCTCCAGGCAGTCATGCACGAGAGGCCATTCAAGGTCACTACTACCTACTCTTTCCCATGCATGATCTTTGCCCCTTGCAGGTCCGCATGTGTGCCTATATGGCATGTAGATCAGCTGAAGACCCCGTAGGGCACTGTTGACGTCGGGCTCATCAGAGACGAGGCCAATGAGTTGGCTCCATGTAGAGGGCCCAGTCCAGAACTGCCCCCACTTGCTGATGCGGTAGCCCAGGTCCGCACAGCTACACAGAAGTCCACTGACACTACCCCGGTCGAGTCTATCCCGGGTAGTGGCACAGCCCCGAGCGCCTCTCCACAGCCCCTCTACCGGTACTGGTCCCGCTTGCTGGGTCCAAAAACTAGAGGCACAAATGGCCACTCTTCTTCGTCATATCCAGTCGTGGATGCAGAAGTCGATTACTGAGTCTGAAGAGCATCTAGAGAGGAAAATGCAGCAGTTTACAGAGCGGAAGATTGCTGAGGTTAACCAGCGCCTGGACGCCTTTGAGTTGAGAGTGTTAGCCCGACCAGCCCCTCCGGTGGATGTGTCGACTCTTCAGGCTGCAGTCGACAGTCTTCGTGCAGACATCGACACGATCCTAGAGGCGAGGGTGCCGGAGTCTAAGGCCCCTTCTGTCGAGCCTGCTGAGGACACCGTGCTGGCGGCCTTTTTGCTACTTCAGAAATTCCACCACCTCCTCCTCGAGAGAGTGCCAAGAGGCGTAGGGGTCGAGCAGAGGACGAGGCGCGAGCAAGGAAGAAGGAGCGACAAGAGATGGAGGCTGCGAGGAGAGCCTCACTTGCTGAGGCGGAGGCATACCAAATCAGAGCATCACAGTTAGCGGCTGGGGCATCTAGCTCCCGCACTGTAGAGATAGAAGGAGGCACTACTGATGGTGCAGTTGTTGCTGAGGACACCACTGAGGGTGTCCAGATTGCAGAGGACGTGGGTTCCGGGGAACCGGACCCACCAGCTTGCTGATCGACGGCGCTTTGCGCCACAGGTTTGTTCACCTACCACTCTAATATTTAGATTTTTTATGCATTGGGGACAATTGCATGCTTTTTGTTGGGCGTGGGGTAAATGGAAAGTGAGTGTTAGGGTGAAGTCTGAGTAGCCCAACTCACTATCATCTTTTGGGGTTTTCTTGCCTGTGTTCTTTTTCCCCAAAAGACTGATTACTTTTTCTGTTGAACCGGCATGTTTATATCTTTTGTACATAGTTTAACTCTGAATCATGATGGCTAAAATGATATCCTGATAAAACTGGAAAATGTTGCATGACTAGGCATAGTAACTGATAATTGTGTGGCTCTTTGCATGAAATAGAGTTACACCATTGCATTACCCTAAGTCTTCAATTCAAACTAGGTGTCTGATAATCTGGTATAGTGATGAGATGTCAAGTGAGTGTGAGGAAATTTGAATAGTCCACTATTGGTACTGAGCTAGAACTTGCCTGGTTAGTCCTGCTAAAAGTAAGCTGTAACAAACAATTAGGAAAGGATCATAGGCCCTTATTCAATATAGCCCATTTCTAGCCTAAATAAAAGACACCAAATGAAAGTTATCCTTCTTTGATCCAAATAATCTGAGCTTAAAATTAGACCTTTCTTTTTCACCCCAACTGATCTTTTCTGGGAACAATGTGTTGGCCCTGGTCCCTCCTTGGACATGTGCACCTCAGCCTATGCCAAAAGTATAAGTTGAGGGTGTCTAATGCATAAACAACCTTCGTTATGGCCCTGACCCAACTTTGGGTATTGTGTACATTGACTCATGGCAAAGCCATGAGTTGAGGGTGGCTGTTTTGAGGAATGCTCTGGAAAGTGGGGTTGAAAGAACAAAGAGAGAGAAAGAACAAAAGTAAAGTGACTCAAGAACTCGTTGAAAGAAAAGTAAAGAAAAAGAGAAATATACAAGAATAACAAACAAGAAAAGAAAAGAGTCACTTACACAAATGAAGAAAGAAGGGAAAATAGCAAGGTGAAAGAATAGGAGAAACTGGGCGAGATAAAGTGATAGAAAGTGGAAGGTTTAGCCGATATGTCAAGGAGGGCAAAAAGTCACTAAAGTATACCTAAATATACCCTACCTGACTCTGAGCCTATGTTACAAGCTAAGAAAGTCCTATCGTGATCCTAAGGGTTGTATAGCGAACTTAAGGCAGTGAAAATAAGGGCAAGCTTATGGCAATAGGTATGAATGAGTGTGACTTTGTTCTGAGAGCGAGTGTTGAAAAGTAATCCTTATACTCAAACTGAAATCATTGTGTGAAAAATGACAATTTTGTTTTGAAGTGAGGACACTAGTTGCAATACCGGAATAGTTAGCACCTTGGTGAGAAATTGAAGAGGATAGGTGTTAGTGCATGGTGAGTCTGTGTCATGTTCTGATCCCACAAAATTCAAGCCTAATAGTGATAGCATGCATAGATTTGATGAGATTAATCGGGATTGATAGCCAAATGATTGCAAAGGATAAAACATGGATACTATTGTACAAAGATTGTGTAGTGAGTCATAGTGCGTCGCTTGAGGACAAACAACGAATTTAAGTTGAGGGTGTTGATATAGCGTGGTTTCACGGTATAATTAATACTTTTTCCTTAAGTTTAGTGTGTCCGAAAGTCTTTTTGTGCTAGTTTTTATATAAGTTTCTCTTTGTTTTGCAGGAAATCTGTCCAAAGCTAAATGCGGATATTTTGAGCGAAGAAATGCAGAAGAGACCACCTACGGAGCTTATGACGGTCCGTTGTGCTTGTGACGGTCCGTAGGTGGCAGCATAGTGAAGCTGCTGAAGGAAGATGGGGAAGTCTGACCAAGTGTGGGGTTATGAAGCTTGTGACGGTCCGTCGTGGCTATGACGGTCCGTCCTGCAGGTTCGTCGTGAGAGAAGTGATCCCAATACCCTGATTCCAAGAGTTGAAGTGTTTTAAAACGAAGACCCTCGACGGAGATGGTCCGTCATACTTGCCATCGAGGGTTGTGAAGAGAGCAGCAAAAGAAATTGCACAAGTATGGGACGACAGAGTCCATGACGGTTCGTCGTGACCATGACGGTCCGTCGTGTGGTCCGTCGACCCAGCCGCATTTTGGCAGATTTCCAGCAAATAGAGTCCTTGTGTAATTAGGTTTTTATTTTTTATAAATAGTTCGAAAAACCTCGTTTTTGAGGTTAGACTCCGTATTGTTAGACTCTGCTAGATTAGACATCATATTATTAGACTTTGTGTATTAGTGTTAGATTTTGAGATTCTTACAATTGATTTTTGGAGATTAATCAAGCAAACTTTTGGATTTACTCTTTCTCATTGAAGTAAGTACATGAATTCTTATCTACTACATTTGAATATTGTGTTTATGGTTATGAGTAACTAAACTCCATAACTAGGGTTGTGGGAACCATAGGTAAATAATGAGATAAACCCTAACTAAAATAACAATTCTAGAATAGTGTCTTGCATGTATTAATAATTCTTTCGTTTAGAAGTCTTTTTAACGGATGGCCAACGTTAGAACTCGCCTTAATGCTACTTGCCAGACCAAGGAGGTAGATAATAGGAAAAGAATTATTAACATAGATTTAGTGTATATTATCTAATAGGCTAGTATTGATTGGTACGAGGTAATAACTTAGTCAAATATCGAATACGATGCTTAATATGAGGTAAGCATAAGGGTTAGGATAGCAACACACGTAGCCGGACCAAGGTGCGGAGTGAGATTTTCTAGATGCCGGACCAAGGATTTAGAAATACATAACTTATCACTTTGCATGCAAGATACTAGGAAAGAATTGTTATAGTTAGAGTTATCAAGTTATGAACCTGTGGGGAACACGTAAACCCTAGTTACTTTGATTAATTGATTAAAACCCAACATTCAAAGCTGTTAAGTGTCTCTTTCAAGTTTGTTATTTTTTTTCCACTTATTTAGAGATAGAAACCCCCCTTTTTATGTTTTTACTTTCCAAGGAATTCATTGACCAAACAATAGTAATAGTAGGTTGAAGTTAAGTCTAGACTATTTTCCTCGTGGGAACGATCCCAACCTCACTAGTTGGGTTATTTACTTGACACGACCGCTTTACTTCTTATTTGAGAATTAAATTTGAGCGTATCAATGTGATGGGATGTTTAAGTTGAATGTTGAAATGAATAAAACTTCTACTTCTGTTTATATGCTTTCTTCTACTAATTTTTGGCATGCTCGTTTGTTTCATATTAATGACCGTTATGTTGGAATCATGAGTAGTTTAGGATTAATCCCAATGGTTAAAACGAATTTTGAAAAGTGTGAGGCTTGTAGTAAAGACAAGACCACTAAAAGGCCTCATTTTCAAGTTTAAAGAAAAACTGATTTGTTAGAACTAGTTCATACTGATATTTGTGAACTTGGTGGAATTCTAACTCGTGGAGGTAATAGATATTTTATCACTTTCATTGATGATTTTTCTAAGTTTACATATGTTTACTTGATGAAAAATAAAAATGATGCTTTTGAAAATTTAAAAACTTATCTCAATGAGGTTGAAAATCAGTTTGGAAGAAAAATAAAAAGAATTAGAAGTGATAGAGGTCGTGAATATGAATCAAATGAGTTTAATTCTTTTGTTAGATCATTGGGAATAATTCATGAAACTACTCCTCCTTACTCTCCTTCATCTAATGGAGTAGTAGAAAGGAAAAACAGAACTTTGGTTGAATTGACTAATGCCATGCTAATTGAGTCACATGCACCTTTAATTTTTTGGGGTGAAGCTATCTTAACTGCTTGTTATGTGTTGAATCGTGTGCCTCATAAAAATTCTAAATTGACACCTTTTGAATTGTGGAAAGGTTACAAGCCAAGTTTGGGTTATCTAAGAGTTTGGGGTTGTCTAGCCTTTGTGAGGCTAATGGATCCCAAGATTACAAAGTTGGGTAAGAAAGTTACTACTTGTGCTTTTCTTGGTTATGCTTCAAATAGTACAGCCTATAGATTTTTTAATATTGAAGATAATATTGTAATAGAATCTGGTGATGCTATTTTTCATGAAAATAATTTTCCTTTTGATACTAAAAATAGTGGGTCAACAGATTAAACAAAACATTTTGTCACTACCTAGTTCTTCTACTTCAACTTTAAAAAATAAAGAAGTTTTAGATTTTGAGTTAAGAAGAAGTAAAAGAGCTAGAGTATAAAAAGATTTTGGTCCTGATTTTTATGTGTTTAATGTTGAAAATGACCCTCTAACTTTGAAAGAAGCATTATCTTCATATGATTCTATTTTTTGGAAAGAGGTTGTAAATGATGAAATGGAATCTCTAATTTCTAATAAAACTTGGAAGTTAGTAGATTTACCACCGGGTTGTAAAACAATTGGTTGCAAATGGGTCTTACGGAAAAAATTGAAACCGGATGGTTCTATTGATAAATACAAGGCTAGGCTAGTTGAAAAAGGTTTTAAACAACTAGAAGGCCTAGAATTTTTTGATACTTTTTCTCCGGTAACAAGAATTACATCCATTAGACTTTTAGTTGCTATGGCTGCAATTTTTTATTTGCAAATTCATCAAATGGATGTAAAAACTGCTTTTCTAAATGGAGACCTAAATGAAGAAATTTATATGGACCAACCCGAGTGTTTTGTTGAAGCAGGCCAAGAAAGCAAAGTATGTAAACTTACTAAATCCCTATATGGCTTGAAACAGGCACCAAAACAATGGCATGAATAGTTTGATTCCTGCATGATTGAAAATGCTTTTAAAACAAATGAGTGTGATAAGTGCATATATCATAAGTCTTGGAATAATTCACATGTGATCATTTTCCTATATGTTGATGATTTGTTGATATTTGGCTCTAATATGAATGTTATTGATGAAGATAAAAATGTTCTTAGAAGCCATTTTGATATGAAAGATCTTGGTGAGGCAAATTTTATTCTTTGAATAAAAATAACAAGAACATGTGAGGGGATTTTCCTTGACCAGTCACATTATGTTGAGAAAATTTTGAAAAAATATAACTTTCATAATTGCAAGCATGTTGCTACTCCTTTTGATTCAAGTGTTCACTTATTTCTTGTTGAAAGTGAAAATGATGTAATAAATCAAAAGGAATATGCTAGTATAATCGAAAGTTTGAGATATGTGACTGATTGCACTAGGCCTGATATTGCATATGCAGTAGGAGTACTTGGCAGGTTTACAAGCAAGCCAGGTAACGAACATTGGCATGCTATAACAAGAGTTATGAGATATTTAATTGGAACGAAAAAGTATGGTTTGTTCTATAAAAAATATCCTGATGTACTTGAAGGCTTTTGTGATGCAGATTGGAACACTTTGTCAGGTGATTCTTGTTCTACAACTGGTTATGTCTTTACTTTAGGTGGTGGTGCTGTTTGTTAGAGATCAAAAAAGCAAACTATAATTTCTAACTCTACCATGGAGGCTGAACTAATTGCTTTAGCTTCAGCTAGTGAGGAAGCGAATTGGTTAAGAGATTGATTATTTCAAATTCCTTATTTTGAAAAACCAATTCCTCCTATTTTAATTCATTGTGATAGCACCGCTGCAATTGGTAGAGTTCAAAACCGTTATTACAACGGTAAATCCAGACTTATAAGGAGGAAACACAGTAATGTAAGATCGTATTTGACAAATGGTACCATTAATGTTGATTATGTCAAATCTTGTGATAATCTTACAGCTCCTCTTACAAAGGCCTTAACAAGAGAAAAGGTCTGGAGCACATCGAGGGGGATGGGATTGAAGCCTACAAATTCTTGAGTCATATATGAGGAAACCCAACCTGGGGACTAGAGATCCTATAACCAGGTTCAAAGGGAAAAACTAATCATATGATGACTTGTTGTGAAAAATGCACTATTTTTTTCCCTCCCTATGATGTGAGTGCATTATTTCCTGTAGTTTGTGAAGGTTGAGTTGATAAAACTCTTAATGAATATCTGTAGCCCGTATGGGTGGAGTGTTAATCTTACAGGAGCACTCTCGATAGATTTCACCTATGTGATGTGTGGAAGTAGGTCGCTTCCTATGAGAATGGGGTTTATTCTCAAATGCACTAATGAAACCGGGATAGCACATGGCCATAACGTGGTGGCTGTTAAAGCTCATGTCAATACCTTGATTATTATGTGTGAGCAGTGATATTTTATTTCCCTTAAGCAGTCATAGTTCAAGTCTGAGACCACTACGACTCTGGAGTAAAAGTTACTGATTCACTAAGTGGAAGTTCAATGCAGAGCACACCTTCATTATGCATAGTAGTCTTCCTTCAACTGATATACTCTTTTATCTAAATATTAAAATGAGTGGGGGATTGTTAGGTTATTAGCATTTTAATATTAATATTCAACATATTAAATTGCTTTATTTTGGAGTTATAAGAATGAACATTGGAATGGATGACTTCTACATCATCCATTAGCATTGATTATCCATCAATGTATTTCATTCTTAATTCCTCCATTACTCATTGTAACCTATGTAACTACCATTGTAACCTATGTAACCTATGCAACTCCCATTGTAACATATGTAACTCCCATTGTAACCTATTAAACTCCTAAGGCCATTATCTTCACTATTTACTACCTCCATTATCTTCCTATTTATTGCTAGGAAGACTTCTTGTAGTATAAATAGTGGTGGTCTTCATTTGGTTTGGTACACACAATTCATAAGAGAAAACAAAGAGTGAAAGAGTTAGTCTAAAAGAGAGTTCTTATTAGTTGAAGGGAGGTGCTCTTTTTTGTGGAGCTTTGGACTCAACTCTTGTCCAGAGTTGTTGAGCTATACTATGTGAAGGCTGTTGTATCCTTGAGGGGACAAGTCAAAGAGGACTACTGCTGGACCGGTGAAAACATTTGCTGTAGTGGGCTTGAATCTCCTTAAAGAAAGCGAGATATCCGCGCCTCAGCCTGAAGAGATTACTTTATTCATTTTATTTTCAATCGTAATCTTGCAATTTTATTATCTTGTAAGTTTTTTCACTAACAATAAGTAACTAATTTTTCAAGACAACGTTAGATCTGAGTTTATGTCATTTAATTTCCATTTTACTAAAAGAAGTTTTTGGTAGCTGTATTTATGATAAAAAGAAATTAGAGAAAATGTAAATATATATTTTTAAAGAAAGACAATGAATAATTTGATAATGACTTTTATAGTTGTATTTATGATGAAAAGAAATTAGAAAAATGAACTATAATTATTTGACAATATGTGTTTTTAGCTTTGAAATTGACATCTCATCTCATACACTGTTAAAAATACAATACTATCAAGAACACGATCTCCACAAAAATATTAATCTTTACATAATAAATTTTAAAACATGACAGTAATGAATAATTTTAAAATATTAGAAAAAATTTAGAATGTTAGAAAATATACAGTAATGTTAATATGAGAATAAAATATCCTTTTACTGAGTGTAAAAAAAAAAGAGAAACAAATTTACTAAAAAGGCGAAAGAAACAGTTGGCAACATATGGTCTACCAATATGACATAGAGAAGGGCCTAAAATGTTACCTATTCAAATAGGTATAAAATTATTTCATCCATCTTATAGAATATAAATATCTTTGATGTTAATCTTTTATTCGAAAAGATCCTCGATATTAATTATTTGTCTTTTTTGTTTTAAAGAGCATTAGAAAAGCCAATTACATTTACCTTTATTTTGAACACTTTCATCTAAAGTAAAATCATCAAATATTAATTTATTAAATTATCTAATTTGATTCCTTCAAATTTAAAGCCTTCTCAAATAAATAATAAAAAGGTTTAAGTCATCTATGGCCATCTAAATTTATTCGCATATTTCACTTAAACATGTCAATTAGAAGTTGTTCTTACTGAATATCTGAACCGTTCAAAACATGTACCTATTAAATACTTTTTGATGACATGAAGGGCTCGCTTGATCATAGATTTTTCAAATAATATTTGCGAAAAGATTTGGCAAATAATGTTTATCCATACAAAAATTTTGGCAAATATCTCAAATTTCCAAATACTAGTTTTTTCTAGTATATGGGTCAAATCTCATTATTTGAAATCTTTTGAAAATCAAAATTGTAACCCAAACTTTTATCTTTTACAAAAACAGCCTCTATAATAGTTGTTTGCGTTGTATTACATAATTTTTTACGTTAACACCAAAATAGTGATGAAATAATTAGTGAATATTAAATAATGATATGATTATTGATGAAAATGATGAAAAATTAACTCAAGATAATAAAGTCATGTGTTTCGTCTACTTCACAATGTATGGAATGATACTTGTTACACTCCCTCCAAATTACCACATTGCTCTAGTGTCATTGACACTATTTGTTGTTGTTGTAACGAACATCCAATTGACTAGTAATACAAATTTATATTTAGTTTTGATAGTTTTTAAAACTTCTGGGCATAAATTATATTTTTCTAAAAAGGTGAAATATATTTCTCAAATCTTATGGCCAAACACATGGTGATATTTCACCCAAATTTTCACTCAACTAAAATTATCCAAAATTATTTGAAAATTTATGACCAAACGCTAGCGAAATTACAAGTGTAATACAATTCTAAGTACACATGTAATCCATAATTAATATTTTTTTGCTGACAAATAAAACATGAAGATATCAACATAAGAAATTCATAATCTGAACATAATTTCTTTTTTAAAAAAAATCTTAGTTGTCTTTAATAAAAGATAGTATTAAATAATAGTATTAAATAATATTAGTATTTACTGTGTACTAATCCTAGTCCTATTAGGATTAGTACTTCTTAGCCCTAGTCCTACTAGGATTAGTACTCCTTCCTATATCTCCTATATATATCTCCCATGTATTCCCTTTTTAGGTTAACACTACAATACAATCAATATTCCTTCATGGTATCAAGAGCCAGAAAACCTAGATCTTCTTTTCTCTAGGTTTTTTCTCTCTTTAGGACACCAATCATTCCCTCTCTTCTCTTGGGCGGCGGCATCCATGACAACCGAGGTGGATCCTCTCGATTCACTTCAATCTGGCGTTAAACTTCTTCTCAGGCATCTTCATGCCCTGATTCTCGAAATATTATCAGACATAAATTACCCTACATGGAAATTCACCGTTCTTACAGCCCTTGAGGCCAATTACCTTCTCAAATACGTCGATGGAAGCACAGAACCGCCGCCGGCAATCATCACCGCCACGGACAAATCAGAAAAAACCAATCCGACCCATGCCGCCTGGAAAGCCGTGGATGGCCAGATCCGATCATGTTTGATTGCGGTCATCTCTCCCACTGTTCAGAAACACGTCCGATCCTACACAACTACTTCAGCCTTGTGGACGGCCCTCGCAACACGCTATGCATCAATTTCCCACTCTCATATTTTTCAATTGCGTGATCGTCTCCACACAATTACCAAAGGCACGAAAACTATGGCGGAGTATTTAGACGAGGTCTCCACCATCATCACAGCCCTCGACACCGTGAACGAAATCATTCCCAAAAAAGATCTCGTCATGTGCGTCGTTCGGGGGCTCCCATCAGCTTACTCCTCCATTAAACAGGCAGTTCGCATCAGTCCAACGCCCATTGACCTGGCTACTCTCTCCTCGTGGCTAAAAAGTGAAGAAATCAATGTGGATCTAGAGAGCAAACTTCTTCTCCGAGAAGACGCTGTAATGGAGCCGGCCACCGCCCTCACCGCAAGCCAGAACTATCGCGGGGGGGCGTGGTGGCGGCCGGCAGTAGAGCCGCGGCAGAAACAGCGGAGGCCACGGGCGCGGCAGTCGACAGGGCAGTCGTCCGCCGTACGACGGTCAGCAGCACGGCAGCAACAACAGCCTGCACTCCTTCGGCAGCGGCGGACAATCATCTTCCAGCGGCGGGCAGGGCACTTACGAGCGGGATCGTCCAACTTGTCAAATCTATCAGAAAATAGGACACACCGCTGCTCGTTGCTGGTTTCGGTATGAGAAGAGCCGAAATAGTGATAACCGTGCCATTTATGCATCTCAAGCCGGTCCTTCCTTTGAATGACTATTGGATACTGGGGCCAACATGCACGTTACTTCTGATCTATCCAAGATTAACGCTCCAAATCCATATCATGGCTCCAATGGTATTACTGTTGGCAAACGGTGAGTCCCTTAATATTTCTCACACTAGCACGGGTACCATTAAAAACCCCACCGCTATCTTTCACCTAGGTAACCTTACCCACGTCCCTTCTAATAAATCCAATCTCCTTTCAGTTCACCAATTCACAAAAGACAATAATTGCTCACTCTTGTTCACCTCTAATGATTTTCAGATCCTAGACCATACTACCAAGAGGGTGATTTTTCAGGGCCCCTATGAGCATGGTCTGTATGTTCTTCCTGGCACATGTTCGTCTGCCCACCTAGTTTCAGAAAGCGTTCCTGTGGCTCCGGTGGCTCTTTCGGCTGATGGCCACAGTCTGTTGTGGCACAGTCGTCTGGGTCACCCGTCTACTCAAATAATAAATTATTTAGTGTCTCAATTAGGTTTTTCTTCCATTCATGTAAACAATTGTGACTCCTGTTCAATTGGTAAATCTCATAAATTACCTTTTATTTTATCTAAGAAGCGTACAATTGCACCTTTTCAACTTATTCATTCTGACCTATGGGGTCCTACTGATGTTCCTTCATTTGCTGGTTTTCGCTATTATATTTGTTTTGTGGATGATTTTACAAAATACACTTGGTTGTACCCACTAAAACACAAATCACAGGCATACACCACCTTTGTCACTTTTGAAAAAATGGTCAAAACACAATTCAATTCTCATGTTAAACTTTTTCGAAGTGACAATGGAAAGGAATATGTCAATAACATTTTTGGCCAGTTTTTGCAATCCCTGGGAATTATACATCAAACCTCCTGTCCATACACTCCCGAACAGAATGGGGTGGCTGAGCGTAAGCATCGCCATCTCATTGAAACGGTGGTTACTCTTCTACATCAATCTCATCTCCCTGTCTCCTTTTGGGTAGAAGCTCTAGCAACCGCAAACTACCTCATTAACAGAATGCTCAGTCACACACTCTCCAACAAATCACCCTATCAACTCCTTTACCAAGAACTTCCCAATTATACCAACCTCCGCGTCTTTGGGTGTCTTGCCTACCCTTGGCTACGCCCTCATATTACTCACAAATTACAACCCCGATCCCGTCCTTGTATTTTTTTGGGCTATCATCCTACCTCCAAGGTTATCGCTGTCTTGAGCCACAAACTCATAAAGTCTACATATCTCGTCATGTCAAATTTGTTGAAAATGAGTTTCCCTACGAGTCTATTTCCTCCCCCACAAATACATCATTCATTGGCGTCCATCCCCTTTTTCCAACATACTCACAGGGTCCCTCACAACCTTCCCTCACACCTCCACCCACTACCCAACCACCCTTCATCACCCCTTCGACCGTCACCCACAATACACCCGCAACCACCACCCACACCCACAACCAACCCGAACCACCCCATACCCACAACATCTCCAGCCCGATCCGTTTTGGGTCCTTCCCGGCCACCCCTGAATCACCACCGCCCGTGCCACCCCCCAATACTCATCCCATGTTAACCCGTAGCAAAGCCGGTATCTTTAAACTCAAAACCTTTCAGGCTACCATACTACCAAATACACCCCTTCCCGATAGTGAACCAACAACCTACTATGTTGCCTCAAAAAATGCTTATTGGTGTCATGCTATGGATGACTAGTTTAAGGCTTTAACTGATCAAAAAACTTGGGTTCTTGTACCTAAGCCCCATGGGCGGCACCCAGTGGGCTGTAAATGGGTGTACAAAATTAAACAAAATACGGATGGCAGTATTTCCAAGTACAAGGCTCGTTTGGTTGCTAAAGGTTACAATCAGGAGTATGGGCTTGATTACTCTGAGACATTCAGTCCTGTTATTTGGCAGGAAACCATTCGCCTGGTACTGTCACTCGTTATGCGCAACAATTGGCTCATCAATTAGTTGGATGTTTCCAATGCTTTTCTTCATGGCATGCTTGATGAAACTATCTACATGACGCAACCACCGGGCTATGTTGATCCCCGCTTCCCTCAACATGTTTGCAAACTCCAAAAATCTCTGTATGGGCTCAAGCAAGCCCCCCGTGCTTGGTACACACGTCTAAAAACGTTCCTCCAGGGACTCGGCTTCACGTGTTGCGTACACGACACGAGTCTGTTTACTCGACATTCAGCACTCGATACAGTCATTCTTCTTGTCTATGTAGATGATATCATTATTACAGGCTCTACTGCAGCTCTCATTCAGGATGTCACTCGAGCCATGCATACTACCTTCAAAATGAAGGACCTTGGCCCGTTACATTATTTTCTGGGAATGGAGGTTTCTCGGACAGGTAGCGGCTTGTTTCTTCATCAGTCAAAATATGCTCGAGATCTGTTGCAGAAAGATGGACTGGAAAAATGCACCAGTCAACCAACACCGATGGCAGTCTCTTCGTCTACGAATGGAGCCGACACCCCCTTTGCCGATATCACCCACTTCCGCAGCCTCATTGGGGCTCTATAGTATCTGGTCATTACTCGTCCTGACATCCAGTTTGCTATCAACCGAATTGCTCAACGTATGCATCAACCAAGTGAACATGATTACCATTGTCTAAAACGCATTCTCAGGTACATTTTTGGCACTCTTGGTCGTGGTTTACTCATTCGACCCGGGGACTTGGAGCTTCGGGGTTTCTCAGATTCAGATTGGGCGAATGATAAAAATGACAGAAAATCTACATCGGGGTTTCTCGTTTTTTTTGGGGCCGAACCTGATCTCCTGGTGTACAAAAAAAACAACCCAAGATCTCTCGGTCTTCGACTGAAGCTGAATATCGCGCCCTTGCTCTTCTTGCTGCTGAGACCATGTGGGTCACATATATTCTTCGCGAACTCCGCGCCACTCACACTGTTCCTGCTCTCTATTGTGACAACAAATCAACCATCTGTGTGGCCAAGA
Organism: Solanum peruvianum; assembly: GCA_027705065.1. Lineage (NCBI taxonomy): Eukaryota > Viridiplantae > Streptophyta > Magnoliopsida > Solanales > Solanaceae > Solanum > Solanum peruvianum. The sequence goes on from JAKWJD010001765.1 coordinate 14,011,062, forward strand.
ATTCCGTCCTACACACCAGAATGAAGCATGTTGATACCGATAGTCTCTTTATTCGCGATGAAGTTCAGGCTGGCACCATGACTGTGCAGTATGTACACACTGAAGAACAACCGGCTGATATTCTCACCAAGCCTCTCCCGAGCCGACAACACGATTACCTCAGTTCCAAGCTTCCGTTGGCTTCCGCTCTGCTCAGCTTGAGGAGGGATAATAACAGATAGTATTAAATAATAGTATTAAATAATATTAGTATTTACTGTGTACTAATCCTAGTCCTATTAGGATTAGTACTCCTTCCTATATCTCCTATATATATCTCCCATGTATTCCCTTATTAGGTTAACACTTCAATACAATCAATATTCCTTCAGTCTTGTCCAACTCATCTTCTCCAATTTTACTTCTGAGTTGAAAATTATCTGAACCTCAACGACCAAATTCCTTGCTACCATCCCGCAACACTCTTTCCATATAATCCTACATTCATTCTTCTTTCTAGCATCATTCCGCTATCATCAATATTATCATTGTTGTTATCTTCATTAAAAAATATCAATGATATAAATTGATAACCAGTAAAAACACAAAAGATCAAAAGAGTTTACTGTTAAAGATTTTCATTTAAGTTATAAAGAGAATTTCCCCAAAAATTAAATTAAATTGAATCAAAAATAATTTTGACGAAACTCTATTTTTTGAAATAAAATTAATATGGAGTCTAAAGTTGTTTTCTTATATAATTAAGAATAGATAGGAAAGGTGGAATAATGATGGTTATCGAGTGTACGTAGTTTTAGTTGTCAATCACTATGTGTGTTCAGGCAAAAGAAGAAAAGGGAGGAAGAAACTTTTTTGGGGGGGCTGAAAACATAGTTTTTAAGTTATTTTAATTTCTAACTTTTAAATTGATATTACGGGACAATGACATGTCTTTTTATTTTATTTATTACAATGGCACGCCAGTTGCCAGCCGCGAGGACATAACATATAATTTTTATTTTTAGTTGATTGTAAAAAATATTTGGTAGGTATTTTTTTTAACCAAAAAAATTGTTCAATTAAAATGAGTGTAAGTAAAAGTGTTCAAGTGAGATATACGGAAAATTTTAAACGTTCGCAGATGATTCATACTTAATAAAATCACATGTAATTCATATTTTGATCCATATGTTTGAAAAATCAAAAAAATATTTATATCATGATATCTTTTTATCGACCTATTTTAAATTAAATACCAAAATTATTATAACCAACTCATTAGTGGAGATCCATCTAAAATTTGCATCTGAATTTTCATTATTCTTTTAAATTATGTTATTATCATGAGGTGGGGTAGGAGTGATAATCGAAGTGAATATAATTTTTATTCGCTTAATTTCAATTTTGAATCTTCTACATATTGAATTAATTATTTATGTATGAATGTCCTTGTCATTTTCCTCTTTTTTTTCCTTTTTTTTTTTTGTCATAAGTTCAAAAAAAGTAAAATTTAAAATGGTTCAAGAAAAAAATAATAAAATAAAAGAAATGAATAAAGGGGAGAGATGATTTTACTACGGAACACAAAATCAGATCAATTAATATCCGCATTCTTATCATAAGAGATAGTTACAAATATCGTTTTTACAAGGGAAAATACACAAGTACCCCCTCAACCTATGTCCGAAATCCCAGAGACACACTTATACTATATTAAGGTCCTATTACCCCCTGAACTTATTTTATATGTAATTTTCTACCCCTTTTTAGCCTACGTGGCACTAGTTCGAGAAAAAAAAAAGTCAACCATCGTTGGGCCCACAAGATAGTGCCACGTAAGCTAAAAAGGGGTAAAAAATTATTAATTAAATAAGTTCAGGGGGGTAATAGGACCTTAGTATAGTATAAGTGTGTCTCTGAGATTTCGGGCATAGGTTGAGGGGGTACTTGGGCATTATCCCTTTTTACAATCTTGAAATTTTTAACTTGAGTCTATTGGCAAGATATATGATTGATGGTAAGTTGTCTATTTTATATAAGTTTTTATTTGGTGTAAAATTTGACGTTTTGGAGCTCCAATCCAAATTTTAAATTTTACACCATTTTGATGTGTAAGTAGTGTTACACCAAATTCATCAAACCAATTCACTTTATTAAATATTTCAATATTATTTCATCATACAAAATTTTTAACTAAACATTACATAATTGTACGTTTTAATTAAACCTCTTGTATATTTGATTATTTTTATGTAATGTTTTTATAATATTAATTTTAGGCATAATTATTTATAAGTTAATTTTTCTATATATAACTTTTTAAAAAAATTATGTTAATTTTACTATAAATTATAATTGGATATAACTACAATTAACCCCCACAAAAATTTAAAATGCAAACATATAAATTATTCAGTGTACTTAAAAATAAACTTAAATAATAAAATTTAACAAAGTAGTAATTGACATACATCTTTAGACAATATAAAGAAAATAATATGAATTGTATATGGTAAATGCTTTATAAAGAATTTATTTATGATATAAGAAAATATAGATAAAGTAAGAAATAATAATATTTATAATAATAAAGAGAGAAAAAGATTGATGTAAAATTTTGTACAGTAGATTGAAATTGATTTACATCAAATAATACTGACCCCAAAATTGATATAAAAATTGATGTTTGAGTAGAGATGCCTAATATTTTTATAGGAAAAAAAAAGTAAAAGCTAATATTTTTATAGGAAAAAAGAAAAAGTATCAAATATGTTCCTAAATTATTTGAAAAAATTTAGATATACTTTCCGTTTAAAGTTTGATTCACTTATACTCTCGCAGTTCAATTTTTTGTCCAAATATGTCCTTATAGGCATTAGTTGTCATGTTGGACATATCCAACTCATTTTTCATTTCTTTAAATGTCACATGGAATTGTCATGTCATTTTGACCTTATCACATGACATTCATATAAAAATGGAAAGATATTCGAACTCATAAACACCTAATCTGATCCATAAATCAACTCTCTTTTAAATAAATTATTCGATCGGTTTTCAATAATTTTATTTAATTTTTATTTTTCGATAAATTCCCAAAATGAGTAATTGATTAAATAAAAATAGGAAGAATATGAAAAAAAATATATGAAATTAACGCAAAAAATTCACAAATAATTATAGTAACCTTAAATTCAATTTAAACACTTTTTTTAAAATTTCTTTTTTGATAAATCTCGAAAATGAATAATTGATTAATAAAAATATAAAAAAAATATAAAATTAATGCCAAAAATTAAAAAATAAATATAGTAACCTTAAAAATTCAACTATCTCAACATTATCTTAATTTTTAATTTTTTTGGGTAATCTCAAAAATGAGTTTATTAACAAAAAAAATGAGAAAATACAAAAATTACACAAAAAAAATCACAAATAAAAAATAAGAAAATATGAAGAAAAAAAAATATAAAATACATTTTTTTAAAAAAATAATTGAATTTAAAGTTGCTATATTTATTTGTGAATATTGACGTAAATTTTTTATTTTATTTTCATATTTTCCCCTTTTTTTAATAAATTACTCATTTTCGAGTTGTCGAAAAGAATAAAAAAATCATTGTAGAATGAAATTACTATATTTATTTGTGAACTTTTGGCTTTAATTTATACTTTTTTATATTTTCATCCTTTTTATTAATCAATTATTCATTTTCGACATTACCTAAAAAATAAAAAATTTAAAAAAAATATTAAAAATATCAAATTTAAAGTTATTATATTTATTTATGAATTTTTTATGTTAATTTTATCTCTTTTTTTTCATATTTTTTCTTAATCAATTGCTCATTTAAGTAAAAGAACTGTGTGACTAACACATGTTATATTTTTCTTTTGAAATTGACGTCTCATGCATGCTTTGTCAGAGAACACGGTATCCACACAAATATGATCCTGAAAGATATCATATGAATTCATTTTTTTAAAATAATAGAAATGTACATTGATTTTTCATTTAGAGAAAATTAATAATGTACTAAATTTCAGTGTATCATTTACGTTTTAAATTTGAGTGTAAAAAAAAGGGTGATAATATTTTGCAAATAATTCTTATTGGACTATATGTCTCTATAATATTGTACGGTAGATTCGGAGTTAAAATTAGGAATTTAGAGATTTTAAATCAATATTGTTTGGGAGTTCTCATGCACACATATATTTATTTAATTTTTTAATATAAATACATAATTTATGATAAAATTGATTGATTCGTTCGAATTGATGAACATCACATTGCTCCGACTCTGACAAAAAGATGAGTTACACCATTAGATATGGTCACGACAAGTATCCAACAACAAAAAATGGTTAAACATTTTAGGAAAAATACATTAATAACAATAATATCTAGTTTAATAACCTCACCCCAAACACTTCTTCAATTGCCTATAGTTGAAGAATATATAAAAAAGAGAGAAACAATTAACAAAATAGATGGAATATATATATATATATATATATATATATATATATATATATATATATATATATATATATAATATATATATATATATAACCCCTTAAAAGTAGAATGTGATGGATTAAAAATCTAAATTATTTCTATTACCCACAAAATAATGAAGAGGCAACATAGGTGTACCTCACTTGGTATTGGGCATGTGAATAGATCTCAAATAATATTTCATTTGTTATGGTAATATAAATATAAATTAATGATGAATATACTATGATTTTATCCATATGACATATATAATTTGTTGAGATGGTATATAAAGGTATTTTTATTTTAAAGAGAAAATGATATAAATCTCCTCTAATCTATATTCGAAATTTCAACTATACACTTATACTTCACGGGTGTCCTACCACTTCACTAAACTGTTTATAACAAAATTATTACACCCCTAAAACGTCATAATCACATCAATGCTAATGTGTGAGACTCACTCTCTCCAGAAATTTTATTTAAAACAATTTTTAATTCTTTTTCCTTTTTGATTTATTATTTTAAAAATAATTTAAAGTAAAAAAGTCAAAGTTTATGAATGTATTTTGGATCTTCAATTTGAAACATATTGTTGATAATTATTTAAAAAATAATTTAATGTAAAAAAGTCAAAGTTTATGAATGTATTTTGGATCTTCAATTTGAAACATATTGTTGATAACATAGATGGTTGTTAATTATTTGAAGTTGAATGCATTGAGTTTGATTTAATTTATGACTGTGATTTTCAAATTAAAGAAACACGCAAAATTTTATGAAAATTGACGAGCTTGAAATCTCCATTAAAATTAGTTAAAAAGCTTGAACTAACAATTTGACTTGCCACAAATGAGCACCATTTTGAATGGGTAATATATCAAAAGGTTGAAAACGTTGAGAGAAGCTTATATCTAAAATTTAAGAAAAGTTGGAGATGATTTAGGGTGGTTTTGCATCATATTTCAAAGCAATGGAATGAAGAACAAAAGCTAACATTTCAGATGCGTAGGAAAAGGAAAAATTATTAAAACTAGTCGTGGATTTGTTGGGTATTAAATATAAGATAAAAAATTATCTTAATATTCAAAGTTTATTGAAGAAATTCATTTGGGTGTTCACTTATTAAGCTTATCCAAGCTTAATTTGCTTTGATTTTTATTTTAAAAAATCTTGGTGCATGTATCAAAGATTTTTGATATATAGTTCTTGATTTTGGAGAGTAATGGATAAAATTGCTATAAATAATTTTGATTTATCAATTAATGTAGTGATAGGAATGATTTCAAGATGGTGAAGACTTTTGGTGGTGCCATAAATTTGATTTATGTTGTTGTGAAGAAGAAAGAAAATTAATAAGAAATGAATAACTAAAAATACACATTTACTGTTTGTGTTGGTTCTCACTCTCTCTCACTCTCTCTAAGAGTGTGAGATACACTCACTGCGCCACGCAAGTTAGAGAGTAAATTATTTTAGTTTTAAATAATTCAGGGGGTAATAAGACACTCGTGAAGTTAGAGTGTATAGTTGAGATTGGGGGATTTTAGACCATTTTATCAAATTTAATTGATAAAATGAGATTAAGGAGGAAAACAAGTTTTTCCTACATTTTTTATTTGTTAAAATGAATTTAAAAGAAAGGAAAAAAAGATCATAGTTCTTTAATAATTTAATCAAGAAAAAAATGTGGCTGAAAAGATAAAAAAATATATACTTATTTAGAAAAAGACATTTTTAACCCATTTTCATAATTATAAAGGTATTTTAAAACAAAAATATTAACTGCAGGATATTTTTTAATCAAAATATTAAGAACAAAATAGTTTTTAATCAAACAATGAACAAAGGACATTTTAATTTATTTCACATGAGAACTTGTTCTTTTTAATGGGGAACCAACAAGAGAATGTCAATCTAATTAATATGCGTGCATTATTATAAAGTTACAAAGTCATTCAATTTTCAGGTGTTTGTACTATTAGCTCTCTCATTTAATGGGGAACCAACAAAAGAATGACACCTACCAATCTAATTACTGTGAGAATATGACTATTCACACAGTTGCTCTTCTCCTTTTATTTGGTAAGTTTTTTCTCATTCTTCTTCTTTCTTTTCACTTAATTACTTTTATAATCAAGCAACATTTTAACATTTTAGTATTGCTACATAATTAACTTGACTATTTATGTTGTACGACAAGATTGATTTTGCTTGCTAGTGATTTCGAATATGCAAACGCCAAGGCCTGCACAAAAGAATGTGACACTCGAATTGATTATGAGCTTTGCCCAGCTTTACAAACGAAAAGAGTTGATCAACTATGCACCAACTGTTGTGCGAGTAAAAAGGAATGTTTTTATTTCAAGGCAGATGGAATATTTATTTGTAAGGGAGAGTCTGAAGGAGAAAATAATCTCCAGAAAAGCAATGTGGCTATTTCTTAATCCGCAAGTACTCTATGTATGAAATGAATAAAAGCGCATTATAGCCTTCCCCATTTACGTGGGGGTTGTTGGGTTTAGTAAGTGTGAATGGGAAAAGAAAAGAGAGAGAATATGAAAAGTGAGGGAACTATTTTGGAGGGAAAATGAAAAGTCATTTGCAAAGTGCAAATGAAAATTCATTTCTCCCATATCGGCAAATGAAAGAGAAATTGTTGTCCTTATATAAGGAAATACTTCCATTACTTCTTAAAGAGCTAAGAAGAAGATGCCCCCAGCGCCATTATCGTCGCTCGCTCGGCTTCGAATTTGATTGATAAATTTTTTGGACAAAATTTATTTAATCAGTTTTTGTTAAATCAAATAAATCCTGTTAATATTATCTCTTATAAATTTGCGGGTAACAGTAACATTCTGAAAAGTCGTTACTTTCCGAAAAAACGTTACTTTCCGAAAAGCCGTTATATTCCTAACAGACACATTTTTTTCGAAAATTTTGTTATTTTTTTCAAAAGACAACTTTCTGGATAAAACGGGTCTGAACAAATTTCTCTGAACAAACACGTTTCTTGCTGAAAATGGCTATAAAAGGAAGTCAATTTTTGATTTTTCAAACATTGAAATTTTCCTTCTCTACATATATTTTTCTCTCAAATAAATCAAAGTGTCGATCGGCTGAGTCTGTATGACTTGTTGTTGTTCTGAAGTTCGCTGAAGTTAAAGAAATTTGAGGTACCGCTATTTCTTTAACAGGTTCAATCCGTTTTATCTTGGGTGAAATTAATCCATAACCTTGGGTACAGTGAGGGGATTAAATTTCTTAAGGACACATAGTAACATCTGTGGACTCGAATTACTTCTTGTATTTTATGTATTTTCTGCTTCATTTTATTTCTGTTTCTGTTTATTGGTTAACCTTATAAATACAGGTTAAAATAACAATATTAAGAAATTTAAAAAAGTTTCTGTATTTGAGGTTTCTGGAGATTAAAACCTTTGTGGTTTTCTACTATGTTTGAATTTTTAAAATTCATTCTATTAACAATTAAAAGAACATAAAAACTTTATCGTTAAATCAGAAACACTTTGTATAAAGATTTGTTCTTTATAGTTAGTATTTCAAATACTTAATTTATCTGCCATTTGTGACAGAAGAAAGAAAAAATGACTAAGTCAAGTCAAAAAAAATGTTGGAACAGTAAGTACTGCAACAATAAGTGCTGCAACAACATCGACTGCACATAATCGTTCAAATGCTGCCTTAGCGCCGACTGAGAAACCTGCAAAGTTTTCTGGATTTCGACTTTAAGAGATGGCAACAAAAGATGTTCTTCTATCTCACTACGTTGAGTCTGCAGAAGTTCATTAATGAGAATGTTCCTGTTATGTCAAATGAAATCCTCCTGATGAACGATTCTTGATAACAGAAGCATGGACACACTCAGATTTTTTGTGTAAAAATTATATTATGAGTGGCATGCAAGATGATCTGTACAATGTGTACAACAATGTCAAAACCTCAAAAGAACTCTGGGATGCTTTTGAAAAGAAGTACAAAACAGAAGATGTCGGAATGAAGAAATTCATTGTGGCGAATTTTCTGGACTATAAGATGATAGACAGTAAGACCGTCGTCACCCAAGTTCAAGAATTGCAGGTCATAATTCATGATATTCTTGCTGAAGGTACAAAATATATTTAATGCCTATGTTAGAAATATTAAGTTTTCCCTTAATACTCACATAATCTTTAATGTAGGATTGATTGTGAATGATGTCTTTCAAGTGGCTGCAATTATTGAAAAGTTACCTCCATTGTGGAAGGACTTCAAAAACTACTTGAAACACAAACGCAAGGAGATCACTGTTGAAGATCTCATAGTAAGGTTGAGAATCGAAGAGGATAATAAGGCTGTAGAAAAGAGGTCACGTGGTAATTCAGCAATATCTGGAATAAATTTTGTTGAAGAAGATCCCACAAAATTAAAGAAAAGAAAAAAAACATCTGGTCCAAAAAGCAATCCTCCTAAGAAGAAATTAAATGGAAACTGCTTCAACTGTGGTAAACATGGGCATAGGTCTACTGAATGCCGGGGTCCTAAGAAGGACAAGAAAAAGAAGGATCAAACAAACTTTGCTGAATCTAAAGGAGATGTGGACGATCTCTGTGCAATGCTTTCAGAATGTAACTTGGTTGGAAATATAAGAGAATGTGGATAGATTCTGGTGCCTCATGCCATGTTTGTGCCAACAAAGAATTATTTTTCATCATATACTCTAGCACTTAAAGATGAGAAGTTGTTTATGGCAAACTCCGATGTTGCAAAGGTGGAAGGAACTGGCAAAGTCCTATTAAAGATGACATTAGGCAAGGTGGTGACTTTGAATAGGGTCTCATCTGTTCCAGAATTGAGAAAGAATTTAATTTCAATTTCAGTTCTGACCAAGTTTGGATTTAAATGTGTATTTGTTTCTGATAAAGTAGTAGGAAGCAATAATGATATGTATGTAGGAAAAGGCTACCTTAGTGATGACCTTTTCAAATTCAATGTAATTACAGTTGATATGAATAAAGATTTTACTTCTTTTTACTTGCTTGAGTCTAAATGTTTATGACATGAAAGTTTGGGACACGTTAATAACAAAACCTTGCGAAAACTGATTAACTTAAATATTTTGCCAAAATTTGAGTGGAATAAATCAAAATGTCAAATTTGTGTTGAATCTAAGTATGTTAAGCATCCTTATAAATCTGTTGAAAGGAATTCAAATCCTTTAGAATTGATTCACACTGATATTTGTGACATGAAGTCAACACCATCACGTGGTGGGAAAGAGTATTTAATAATTTTTATTGACGATTGCACTAGATATTGTTATGTCTATTTGCTAAATGGTAAGGATGAAGCAATATATGCATTTAGGCAATATAAAATTGAAGTTGAAAATCAATTAGATAAAAAAAATAAAGATGATCAGAAGTGATAGAGGTGGAGAATATGAATCTCCATTTGCAGAAATATGCTAAGAAAATGGAATAATCCATCAAACTATTGTTCCCTACACTCCTCAGTCTAATGGAATTGCAGAAAGGAAAAGCTGAACTTTAAGAGAAATGGTGAATGCAATACTTATAAGTTCAGGTTTACCACAGAACTTGTGGGGGGAAGCTATCCTTACATCAAATCAAATACTTAACAGAGTGCCTCATTCAAAGACAAATGTGATTCCATATGAGAAATGGAAAGGTAGAAAACCCAACTTGAAATATTTCAAAGTGTGGGGGTGTCTATCCAAAGTCCAAGTTCCTATACCTTAGAGGGTAAAAATAGGGCCTAAGACTGTGGATTATTTATTCATTGGATATGCCACAAATAGTAAGGCATGTCGATTTTTGATTTATAAGTCCGAACATTCGGATATTCATGATAATACAATAATGGAATCAGATAGTGCTTAAATTTTTAAACATATCTATCCGTATAAAACTAGACTTGAGTCATCTAGTGGGGATCTAAACAACCCAAAGAAGAACCAAAAGAGAATGAACATAATGAAGAAAGTTCAAGACGCAGTAAACGTTAAAGGACATCTACTTCATTTGGATCATATTTTGTAACATTTCTTATTGAAAGTGAGCCTCAAACACTCAAGGAAGTAATGTTGTCTAGCGACTCAACCTCTTGGAAGGAGGCTGTTAATAGTGAAATTGAATCAATCTTAAGCAATCATACGTGGGAGTTGGTTGATCTTCCTCCAGGGAACAAACTCTTGCGTTCAAAATGGATCTTTAAAAGGAAGATGAAAGATGATGGAACTATGGACAAACATAACGCAAGACTTGTTGTCAAAGGTTTTAGACAAAAAGAAGGTCTTGATTATTTTGACACATACTCGCCAGTGACTAGGATTACATCAATTAAAATGTTGATTGCATTAGCTGCAGTATACGGTCTTGAAATTCATCAAATGGATGTGAAAACAGTCTTCTTAAATGGAGAGTTGGAAGAAGAAATTTATATAGAACAACCTGGGGGTTTTGTAGTTCTTCGTAAAGAAAAGAAAGAGTGCAAACTTATTAAGTCACTTTATGGACTAAAATAAGCCCCAAAACAATGGCATGCAAATTTTGATCAAACCATGTTGTCAAATGGATTTAAAATCAATGAATGTGATAAATGTGTTTACATTAAAGATACTTCAAATCAGGAAGTCATTTTATGCCTATATGTAGATGACATGCTTATAATGAGTAAAGACATTGCTAATATAAAAGCTACAACGCGTATGCTCGCTAGTAAGTTTGATATGAAAGATTTAGGAGCTGCTGATGTGATATTAGGAATTAAAATTCTTAAAACTCCTAACGGTATAGCATTGTCTCAAACTCATTATATTCAAAAGATACTTGAAAAATTCAAATTTTTGAATTTTAAAAGGGCAAAGACTCCAATTGATGTAAACCTTCATCTTGCAAAGAATAAAGGTGAAAGTCAGTCTCAATTGGACTATGCTAGCGTATTGGGAAGCTTAATGTATGTCATGAATTGTACAGGACCAGACTTGGCTTGCGCTATCAGTAAACTGAGTCGATACACAAGTAATCCTAATCAAAGTCATTGGTTGGCAATGAAGAGAGTTTTGGGATACTTAGATGACACTCAAAACTATGCTTTACATTACAACAAATATCCAGCCGTTCTGGAAGGATATAGTGATGTAAATTGGATTACTGGGTCAACTGAAACAAAATCCATATGTGGATATGTTTTTACTATTGGTGCAGGAGCAATATCTTGGAAATCATTCAAACAAACATGTATAGCTCGATCTACAATGGAGTCTGAATTCATTGGTCTTTAGACAAGGCAGGTGAAGAAGTTGAATGGCTCTGGAATTTCTTAAAAGATATTCCATTTTGGCCCAAATCAATGGCCCCTATATGCATACACTGTGATAGTCAAGCTGCAATAGGAAGGGCATGAAGTATTATGTATAACGGCAAGTCTCATCACATAAGACAAAGACATAACTCTGTGAGACAACTATTCTCTAATGAAATTATTACAATTGACTATGTGAAGTCAAAATATACTGTGTCGGATCCACTTACAAAAGGCCTAAATCGAGAGGGAGTTAAGAAATCATCGACGGGAATGGGACTATGGCCGAGAACAAGTCATCGTGGCAATAACTCTACCTAGAAGACTGGAGATCCCAAGATCTAGGTTTAAGGAGATAAAACAAATTCATTGATGACGGTTCAACATTGTCAAGGAAAAAAATATTATTATTTTATGATCCATTCTCATGATGAGACAATGTTTAGTAACAAGGATAAATACATAAGGACTTTTTAATGGTTTCTAAGTTTGATACAAGGAATATCAAATGGTGTATCTATGGGATAACACATTTAGAAATCACCTATGTAAGTGTGAAGTGTAAGCCGCTTCAAGAAGAATCCGGTAAGGCCAGTTCTTTAAGCACTTACTATCCAAGATGTGTTCATGGCTAAAACGAATAAAAAAATGATAACTAAGAACAGTTCAAGGGTTGATTGTGTGACATATGTTGTCTAGGTATACACCAAAGCTCGACGGTTCAAAGATATCAAATTTATCGATTGACCGAGAATATCAGATATATGTTCACTACGGAAATATTAAAGGGAAACCTACTTATCCAGATGCGATTAAACTTTAGCTACAAGCCGCACAAGTTTTTTCATGCATATGTTTTAACAATAGTCTTCCCCATTCATGTAGGGGATTGTTGGGTTTAGCAAGTGTGAATGGGAAAAGAAAAGAGAGAGAATAAGAAAAGTGAGGGAACTATTTTGGAGGAAAAATGAAAAGTCATTTGCAAAGTGCAAATGAAAAATCATTTCTCCCATATCGGCAAAAGAAAGAGAAATTGTTATCCTTATATAAGGAAACACTTCCATTACTTCTTAAAGAGCTAAGAATAAGATGCCCCCTCGCGCCGTCGTCGTCGTCGCTCGCTCGGCTTCGGCTTCGGATTTGGCAAATGATGTGATTGATTGATAAATTTTTTGGACAAAATTTATTTAATTAGTTTTTGTTAAATCAAATAAATCCTGTTAATATTATCTCTTATAAATTTGCGGGTAACGATAACATTTCGAAAAGTTGTTACTCTTTTTAAAAAGTCGTTACTTTCTGAAAAGCCAGTATTTTCCTAATAGACACATTTTCTGAAAAGTTATTATTTTTTCAAAAGACACAACTTTCTGGATAAAACGGGTCTGAACAGATTTCTCTGAACAGGCACGTTTCTTGCTGAAAAATGGCTATAAAAGGAAGTCAATTTTTGATTTTTCAAACATTGAAATTTTCCTTCTCTACATATATTTTTCTCTCAAATAAATCAAAGTGTCGATCGACTGAGTCTATGTGACTTGTTGTTGTTTTGAAGTTCGCTGAAGTTAAAGAAATTTGACGAACCGCTATTTCTTTAACAAGTTTAATCCGTTTTATCTTGGGAAAAATTAATCCATAACCTTGGGTACAGTGAGGGGATTAAATTTCTTAAGGACACATAGTAGTTTCTGTGGACTCGGATTACTTCTTGTATTTTATGTATTTTCTGCTTCATCTTAATTTTGTTTCTGTTTATTGGTTAACCTTCTAAATACAGGTTAAAATAACAATGTGTTATAACAAAATTGAAAGAAAAATACAAGTCTCCAATGACCTTGTTTCTAGAATAGAACAAAATCATAAATAAAGAGAAAGGAGATCTGTTGAGATGACAAACAACTACCTCACAAATCTCCAAGAAGCCTAGAAAAATACGAGAATAACAAGTACCACAAAATCCAGGCTCGTAACCTACAAAAAATTATATAAGCAAGGTGAGTACCAAACCACACAGTACTCAACAAGTAAACCTCTAAACACAACCTAAAGGGACAAAATACGGGTACTCCTTACACCCCAACCGAACCTCCACAACTACAATGCATAAAACCAATCCAACCTAACAGTTCACCATTTCCAAGCACATATCTCAACAACAACATACTAACAATCTCATATTCTTAACAACAAGCTCAATATTCATCAATTACAGCCTCCACAAAAGGCACCCACAATATTAACGACACACTAGATCAAGTGTATCAAATTGAGGTAACCAAACATCAAGCATTTTTCAACCACCATCATAAAGAATTAAGGATGTCATGAGATACAATGCAATATGACACCATGAAATGATATGTCTGAAAATATCAAGTACTCTCTCAATCGTATATACATGATACTCCACGGAAATACATCGAGAGTTCATGACCAATGGAGAACTCACGAGGTCCATATACTGACACAGACGATCTCCACGTGTCTGTGTGAACAATCTCACCGCACTATCATAAATTAACCAAAATTCGCACGGACGATCTCCACATGCTCAAATTATAATCATAACTTCTCCATCAAACGAACAATCTCCACGTGCCCAAATAATCATAACTTGATCTCAACATGGACGATCTCCAAGTGTTAGACCTTTACTCATACACAATCTTATGTCAATTTATGTGCACAATATGATATCAAATAAAGGGAATGATGCAACATCTCAATAAATCAAATGTCTCTATGACATCTAACCAATTATCAAAATAATATGGGTTTAGTAAAGAATAGAATCACACATAATTAATCAATTCAATAATATATGAGCTAATACACATATGCTTTGACATTCTTGGATTACAATCCACATTCTATAATAATAAATCTTGCCTTGATAACACCGGTACTCGTACCATCTCAACCCATCACACACAAACAATTATGCACAATGTCTTATTATCCCATTTCATTATTAGAATTAATAAAGGTGGAAAAATCAACCCTTTACCAAATCTCATTACTCCCAAACACATACTACAAGGAAATACACGGATTTTATATATTTAACAAGGGTTTACAAGTAGTCGAACAATCACTGCGGGACTTGAGTCTTCCCCTTTTGTTGGGCTTCCGAATCAATACAATCTATCTAAATTAATAGCCATAATAAGATTTAGAAACTGCATATTACCATAGTTTTAGTCTAGACCCAAAAACTCATCAAAATCTATAATTAGACTCTTAATCTTGATGTTAATTAATTTATTGACTCTTATATTTTTCTTAGAACCTAGGATTAAATCTCAACTTATAAAAAACAAAAACACAAAATAAGTAACCTAACCATGAAATTACGCGGAAAACAGCTATGCAATAGTATCACTTTGCCAATGATAATTATTTTTTATTCCTATCTGACCATTATACACCAACTTGTCAAACTTAATTAAGTTTTACCTGTAGCCTTTTTCTGTCGATTCTTGGTGACGGTGTGGATATCCAAATAGGAGTCACAACTGATTTGTTGTATGATTAAGGGCTCGTTTGGATGGGCTTAATAAAAGCAGCTTTAAAAAAGTACTTTTGAAAGTGCTGAAACTTATTTTTAAAATAAGCAGTTATGCGTTTGGATAAAAGTGCTGAAGTTAAAAAAAAAAAAGTTGTTGATGTGTTTGGCAAATAAGTGCTGATAAACAGCTTTTAAAATCAAAATATCTGAAATACCCTTAAAAGTTGTTAACATAATAAAAGTTACTTAATTTATATTTTACAGTCATAAATAATTATATTTTGCTATCATTCACATATTTCTTTCTCATCACAAATTATTTATAAGAGGAATATAAACTTATTATAGATTTTAAAGATATATAATTTGAATAGATTAAAGAACGATTTAAGATTTTATTTTAGTTTCATCCATAGGTAATAATAATTATCTATCATTCACATATTTCTTTATTATCACAAATTATTTATAAGAGGAATATAAATTTTTATTTAAGTTATATATGCAACTTATTTTACATTTTAATAATTTATAATTTAAATAGATCACTTGAAAGATTTAAGATTTATTTTATTTTCATTCATTAGTAATAGTAATTGTATATCATCCACACGTGAAAAGGGAAAAATAGAAGAAAGAGATGTTAGGGTTATGTGGGTAATTTGGAGATTGTATAAAAATATTAAGGGCAAAAAGGTAAAAATATGGTCAACTTAAAACAACTTATAAGCTAGAAAAAAAAAGCACCCCTACCTCAGCTTTTAACTTTTGGCTTAAAATAAGTTTTTTTTTTTAACTTAAAATAAGTTATTTTGAGTATTGCCAAACAACTAAATAAGTCAAAAACCAGTTTTTAAGCCAGTTTGACCAGCTTTTAAGCTGAGCCAAACAGGCTCTAAATAATATTACGCTCCCTCTTTAATTATTCCATTTTTGTATATGGATCAAAAAGGATATATGCTGATAATTAAATCATAAAATTGACTCATTATGCATTAATTAAATAAATTATTTAACATTACTCATAAATAGATAATTTTAATTAAATGAATAGTTAAAAACTCTCTAACCAACTTCACCGAGTGATAAAAAACTAATTGGCCAATTACCGAGAGGGATAAAATAGTATTTTTATAATAATTTCTAAAAATAAACTTTCGGGTCATTACAATTTTGCGCGGTTATGAAAAAATTAAAATAAAATTATATACTAATATCAATAACGGAAAATGGTCTAAAATATCCTCAAAGTATTGGAAATGGTACAAAATTACCCTCCATCAACCTATTGGCTCCAAAATACCCTTCCCACCCACCTATTGGGTCTAAAATACCCTTGTCATCCACCTTTTGGTTCAAAATTGACCACTTATTTAACGGTTTTATATTTAAACTATTTAAATATTTTTTTAAATACGTGGCGCTCAACTATTTGTTATAATTTAACTTATTAGTATAATTTATAACTCAATCCACTACCCATCCATTACTAATTAAACCCTCCAAATTAATGAATCACTCACATTATAAATGCAACAATAGAAAAGCTACTGCCAATTGAGTGTTTTAAAAAACATGAGACAAAAATATCTATAGAAGTTAATTATCATACATTCAAGTGTCTAAACAAAAATTATCGATAAACTTAAAAGTCTGACTATGTTCTTCTTAATTATTCTTACGTCCCAATTATGTGATGTTACTTCATAGGTAATTTTTTTTCAAAATAATATATTAAACGTTTTAAAACAAATCATAAATATTAATAAAATTATATTTTAAAAAAGTGAATGAATTAATTCGGGATGTATTACTTCTTTACCTATAATCATAAATTTCTAATTCAATCTTCAAAGACAATCAAATTGAAAGTGTCCTTCTAAATAAGCGGCTTAACATAAATTTAATTGGGGCTTCGATTCGGACTCGAATAATTTTGGATGTCATTCTCATTAATCTATAATTTCATCGTGTTTTAGTAGTGTTTATGACGATTTTTATATTATAGTTGGATTATTAATTGGGTGGGGTTTAGTTAGTAATGGGTGGGTAGTGAGTCGGTTTATAAATAATACAAATAAATTAAATTATAACCAATAGTTGAATGTCAAGTATTTTAAAAATATTTAAATAGTTAAAATTTAAAATCATTAAATAAGTGGTCAATTTTGAACTGAAAGGTGGATGACAAGGGTATTTTGGAGCCAATAGGTGGATGAAAAGAGCATTTTGGAGCCAAGGTGGATGAAGGGTATTTTTGTACCATTTTCAATACTTCAAGGGTATTTTAGACCCTATTCCCTATCAATAATTACATTGATAAAAGAAATTTTTTGTTATACACATAAATTTATAGAAGAGAAACAATGAAAAAAATTTAGATTAAATATGAAATTCATTAAGAAATCCATATATTTGAACTTTGGATTGTTAAATATTAAAGTTAAATTTCATAGAGAAAAAGAGAAGGTAATAAGAATTGGGTAAATATTAGAACTATTAAAATGTAAACTTGTGATCATTTCTTTTTTTGAGATTTTTTTAGTATAATTTATAATATTTATGTAAACTTGAAATATGATCGTTCTTTTCTCCTTCTTTATAATCTTGTTAACTATATTCTTAGTATAATTTTTCGGCAATGTGTAACTCAAATTGCTACTAATAGTTATTATTCAGGACTTTATAGTTAGTCAATACTATTATTAATCATTATCCACAATTACTATTACTTGTTATCGTCATCACGCAGTCATCACATGTTTTAATTATTTTTATTATACAATATTAGATCAATTTAATATTTCTATTAATAAATTTTTAATAATTAAATTTTAAATAAAAAAATTATATTAAATGATGGAAAATAACAATCTTAATTAGTTAAACTTCATATCTTAATATATTATTGTTATTGTTATTGTTATTGTTATTGTTATTGTTATTGTTATTGTTATTGTTATTGTTATTGTTATTGTTATTGTTATTGTTATTATTATTATTATTATTATTATTATTATTATTATTATTATTATTATTATTATATGGAGGTTGAGATATCTAATTTTTTTGGGACAACTTATATGGGGAAAAAAATAATGTCAAATTTAAAAATAACATAAAAGAGAACAAATGTAATGATCCTTGTGGCCGTTTTGAGTATTAGAACATTTTATTACATAAAAGACTCTTTCGGTAGATTTTAATTGAGAATTTGGGATCATTCGTAACTATAATTATAAAATTAATGGGTCAGTTTTAATAATTTATTTAATTGGTGGTTAAATAAAATAACATTAGAATTAGTGGTGGGTGACTTTTGCCATTTTTACTACTAGTGTTATAATAATTAGAGTTTACTAGTTTTGAGTGGGTAATTAAAAGAAAAGAGGCTTGCTGGTTCGACATAAGCAGTAATGGAGAAAGTTGATTCAGGTAACCTAATTTGCGCTTTCAATTTATTTTACATGTAATTATTTGTTGGTGGCTATAAAATTTAATCTTGGTGAATAGATAACAGTTAGAAAATTAGTGATGGGTTGAATAAGAGATTTTGAATCGGGAATAGGTTTTTTGGACAACATGGTTATCACTTGGATATGTTAAATTATTAATTATTAGTTGGATTGATGATGTCAATATAATAAAGGGCTAATCATAAGCTAATGATTAGAGAGATGGATAAATTAAGGGAAATTGGAATAAGGTTTCTTCCGCCTCTCTTCTTCGATGATCACATGATCCTTATGAAAACAAATGGACTTGAGGAAATATAATGTTGTTGCGGGGGAATACATTAGTTGGGAGAATGTCTTGATAGTGATATGTAGGGACTATATGACAACTTTTTATTTATTGTTCGTGGAATAAATCTAAGTACAAGCACTAGGGTACAACTTTTTTTCTTTAATGTTATTAATTATAATTTGGTATAATAAGTAACCTTTATGATTAGGTAAGAAATTAATGTTTGAAAACAAGAATGATCAAATCCTATTTTTGATTTTAGAGCTTTTGGAATTATTTATCGCTAGTAGTAGTATCAATTAATGTCCCTCTTGAGTTTACATTAGCGTAAGATAAATACAAAGTTCAATAATCTTGGTAGGAGCATGGTGATGTAAGAAAGTTATAGCTTGTAGGTGTAGAAAATTGTTATTTTCTGTTGATTGGAGAAGAAAGGGGGTTACACGGGTTTCTCAATTATTTAATATAGGTTTAATTGATTTTGTTATTAAAGAATTGGATTAAAAATTTGTTGGCAGTCACGTGCATTTAGTCTTGGCATTAATGTATGACCTCATAGTGAACAATTAATGATTAAATGTGAAGTAAGTTATTACAATTATATAGATTGAAGAGACTTGCAAGAAAGTAAAGATCATGGAGACTATGAAAATTTAGCATCTTGATAGGATTTAAGTTATGCATATTGAGATAGATAATTAAATATTAGGTGTATCGAATTATTTGAATCACATAAAAGTTATGTTAAATGAAGGAATAAGATTTAACGGCTGGACATATAGTAGCATGAGTATTTATATACTCATTAATTTACAAATTATATATATTTGATAGATTGGAAGTGTTCGTATGCATCCAAGAGAGAAAAGACATTAGAGAAGTAGTTTGTTCGTCTTCGGTTATTCGATGGAGGTAGGTTATGGTTTATGCTATTTGATAGTAAACTCTTAATAGTGATTGATATGCGTTGAATGATATTGTATAGTTTTCTATGTACTTGATTGTGTGGTTGTGTAGCTTGGTTATGTGTTTTGTGATGAAATCCTGAGACTGTGGAATTTATATTCTTGAACCCTCTTTATCAAAATGATTTCTTAAACAAAGAAGGATTGATGAAATGATATAACAATGAATTGAAAGTGGTGATAGTATATGATAAATTAACAATATTCTTAGTTCGAAGTGTCACGTTCCGATACGGTATTCTTGGATTGGAGTGTCACATTCTGACACGATATTCTTGGACCAGAGTTTCACGTTCTGACACGGTATAATGGATCGGAATGTCATGTTTCTACACGGTGTAATTGGATGGGAGTGTCACGTTTCCACACAGTAATTTAAAGGAAAATGATATTGAATTAATTTAATGTACTCAATCTCAAAGAAGCAATTTATCAACGAACAGGGTGTGGAGGCATGAGTCCTTGTGTGTGCTTGATATTGTGATTGATTGCGTACTTGCTTCAGTTGTCACTTGTTCATGTTTTTTATTGCTTATCACCTATTAAGTACTATAGTTGATTTTATATTATTGTTATTTGTATATTAGATACTATTTTGGGTTGGCCGATGATACTTACTCAGTATATGTGGCTTCGTATTGAGCCCTACTTGTAGTTTTCTTTGTTTTCCTTTTATGGAGTGTGATACGCTCAAACTTACTTCTTATTTAAGAAGTAAAGCGGTCGTGTCAAGTAAATAACCCAACTAGTGAGGTTGGGATCGTTCCCACGAGGAAAATAGTCTAGACTTAACTTCAACCTGTTATTACTATTGTTTGGTCAATGACTTCCTTGGAAAGTAAAAACAATAAAAGGGGAGGTTTCTACTTCTAAATGAATAAAAATAACTAACGAACTTGAATGAGACACTTAACAGCTTTGAACGTTGGATTTTAATCAATTAATCAAAGTAACTAGGGTTTACGTGTTCCCCACAGGTTCATAACTTGATAATTCTAACTATAACAATTCTTTCCTAGTATCTTGCATGCAAAGTGATAAGTTATGTATTTCTAAATCCTTGGTCCAGGATCTAAAAAATCTCACTCCGTACCTTGGTCCGGCTACGTGTGTTGCTATCCTAACCCTTATCTTTACCTCATATTAAGCATCGTATTCGATATTTGACTAAGTTATTACCTCCTACCAATCAATACTAGCCTATTAGATAGTATACACTAAATCTATGTTAATAATTCTTTTCCTATTATCTACCTCCTTGGTCCGGCAAGTAGCATTAAGGCGAGTTCTAACGTTGGTCATCCGTTAAAAGGACTTCGAAGCGAAAGAATTATTAATACATGCAAGACACTATTCTAGAATTGTTATTTTATTTAGGGTTTATCTCATTATTTGCCTATGGTTCCCACAACCCTAGTTATGGAGTTTAGTTACTCATGTCCATAAACACAATATTCAAATATGTTAAATAAGAATTCATGTACTTATTTCAATGAGAAAGAGTAAAATCTGAAAGTTTGCTTGATTAATCACCAATATTCACTTGGAAGAATCTCAAAGTAATCAATAATCTCACAAAAAGTCTAATGATTATCAAGAATCACACAATACAATGTTTACCAATACGGAGTTTAACAATCTAAGAGTCTACCAATCTAAGAGTCTACCCTAACAGAGTCTAACCTCAAAAACGAGGTTTTTCGAACTATTTATAAAAAATAAAAACCTAATTAAACAAGGACTCTGTTTGCTGGAAATCTGCCAAAACGCGGCTGGGTTGACGGACCACGTGACGGATCGTCGTGGCTACAACGGACCGTCATGGACTCCGTCGTCCCATACTTGTGCAATTTCTTCTGTTGCTCTCTTCACCACCCTCGACGGCAAGTATGACGGACCGTCATAGGCATAACGGTCCGTCGAGGGTCTTCGTTTCAAAACACTTAAACTCTTGGAATCTGGGTACTGGATTACTTCTCTGAACTTCATGACGAACCTGCAGGACGGACCATCATAGCCATGACGGACCGTCACAAGCTTCGTAACCCCACACTTCGTCAGACTTCCCCATCTTCTTTGAGCAGCTTCACTACGCTGCCACCTACGGACCGTCACAAGCACGACGGACCATCATAAGCTCTGTAGGTGGTCTCTTCTGCATTTCTTCGCTCAAAATCTCCGCATTCAGCTTTGGACAGATTTCCTACAAAACAAAGAGAAACTTATATAAAAATTAGCACAAAAAGACTTTCAGACACACTAAACTTAAGGAAAAAGTATTAATTATATTGTGAAACCACGGTATATCAACACCCTCAACTTAAATTCGTTGTTTGTCCTCAAGCAACGCACTATGACTCACTACATAATCTTTGTACAATAGTATCCATGTTTTATCCTTTGCAATCATTTGGCTATCAATCCCGATTAATCTCATCAAATCTATGCATGCTATCACTATTAGGCTTGAATTTTTGTGGGATCAGAACATGACACAGACTCACCATGCACTAACACCTATCCTCTTCAATTTCTCACCGAGGTGCTAACAATTCTGGTATTGCAACTAGTGTCCTCACTTTAAAACAAAATCCTCATTTTTCACACAATGATTTTAGTTTGAGTATAAGGATTACTTTTTCAACACTCACTCTCAGAACAAAGTCACACTCATTCATACTTATTGCCATAAGCTAGCCCTTGTTTTTACTGCCTTAAGTTCGCTATACAACCCTTAGGATCACGATAGGACTTTCTTAGCTAGTAACATGGGCTCAGAGTGGTAGGTGAAGCAAACCAGTGGCGCAAAGCACCGTCGATCAGCAAGCTGGTGGATCGGGTTCCCCGGAACCCACGTCCTCTGCAATCTAGACACCCTCAGTGGTGTCCTCAGCAACAACGGCACCATCAGTAGTGCCTCCTGCTATCTCCATAGTGCGGGAGCTCGACGCTCCAGCCGCAAACTCTGATGCTCTCATCTGGTGCGCCGCCTCCTCAGCAAGTGAGGCTCTCCTCGCAGCCTCCATCTCTCGGCGCTCCTTCTTCCGTGCTCGCGCCTCGTCCTCTGCTTTACCCCTACGCCTCTTGGCACTCTCTCGAGGGGGAGGTGGTGGAATTTCTGAAGTGGCAAAAAGGGCCGCCAATACTGTGTTCTCAGCAGGCTCGACATAAGGGGCCTCAGACTCCGGTACCCTAGCCTCAAAGATCGTGTCGATATCTGCACGAAGACTGTCGAATGCAACCTAAAGAGACGACACATCCACCTAGCACTCTCAACTCAAAGGTGTCCAAGCGCTGGTTAACCTCAGCGATCTTCTGCTCTGTAAACTAGATCATTTTCCTCTCTAGGCGCTCTTCGGGCTCAGTAATAGACTTCTGCATCCACGACTGGATATGATGTAGAAGTGTGGCCATTTGTGCCTCTAGTTTTTGGACCCTAGCAAGCGGGACCAGTGCCGGTAGAGGGGCTGTGCGAGAGGAGCTCGGGGCAGTGCTACTACCCGGGATAGACTCGACCGGGGTAGTGTCAGTGGATGCCGCCTGTGTAGCTGTGCGGGCCTGGGCTACCGTATCAGCAAGATAATCAGCAAGTGGGGGCAGGTCAGGACAGGTCCCTCTGCGTGGAGCCAACTCATTGGCCTCGTCTCGGATGAGGACGACGTCAATAGTGCCCTGCGGGGTCTTAAGCTAATCTACGTGCCATATGGGCACACCTGCGGACCTGCAGAGAGCAAAGATCATGCACGGGAAAGGGTAGGTAGTAGTGACCTTGAATGCCCTCTCGTGTATGACTGCCTGTAGAAGCCATGCGAAGTCCACCTCGAACCCGGCTATCATCGCCGCCATCAACACTGCTCGATCCCAGGTAACGATATTATCTGCAGCTGTGGGGGAAAGGCAGTGACGGACAAGCAGCCACAAGAACTTCGCCGTGAAAGTGAGGTTGGCCTTTTTGATGGCCCCCTTTGGCTCAGTCACCCAATCTGCACCCTCTCCATCTACTGACAGGTGCAGGGCCATCCACCTCTTGGTGGTCTCTCTCAGTGATGGCTCGCGCAAGAACTGGCCATCTTTAACTATCTACCAGCGGTTGTCAAACTCGGCAGTAAGGGGGGTCCGAGTAGCATCAACCCCCTAACCATATAGAAACTGGCGGATGGCTGGCAGTGAGATGTCAACCTGTACGCCCCGTACTCGGACCTGCTCCAATGAGGCCTGTTTAGCGGGGGCAGCCATCCTATCTATCTGTGATCGAAGAGTCGCTACGTAGGATGCCTAGAATTCTCGGACCATCTCTTCACTGTATCGTCCCAACAGATGTGCTGTCCACTCCAAGCGATGCCTGGTGAAGAGGTTGTGGATCTCAGGCATCGTCGGGAGACTCCCTGTAAGGAACCGCCGCTCCAAGGTGAGTGTTCGAGTCATCACTCCTTTATCAGTCAGGAACTTGGCGTCGGAGTAGACTTGAAATTGCCCGTCGACACACCACCGGTTGGGCTGGTCAGTGGCTACGGTGGGGCCCTAAGCTGGTGAGCCTGATGTAGATTCTGAACTGTCAGCCTCATCAGACGAGGCCGAGGCTGCAGCGATGGCGCGTGTGGGAACCTCAGCATAGCCGGAGGCTTCCTCAGACCATGATACTCCTAAGGTGCCAGACGCTCCTTCTTAATTTGTGGCTGACCCAGAGGGTGTGCCGGTCAGTGTGCGCTCCTAATCAGACTGGAGACAGTGACTACGCTGGACGCCACCTTTTTGGGTGTGGCTCTGGGACCACGTGCAGCACGGGAAGGTGTGGAAGTGCCTGGGGGCACATAATCAGGGTCACGCTCATCATCAGAGCCGATAACCATGCTGGCAGACGGGGCGACAGACTTTGATCACCCGCGTGGTAGATTCGGTCTTGCTTGGGTGCCATAGTAGATAGTACCTGCAAAGGATCAATATTAGTACGAGTAGTGGCAAACAAGACAAGCGAAACCATACGAAATAAAACATTGAAAATAGTATGTCATTGTTGTAGAGACAGTGACACACGACGGGCCTGGTGACGGCTCGTCGTGACTATGACGGACCGTCGTAAGGTCCGTCGTGTTTTACTTAGACTATGAATATATAGAGAACCTTGAAAGAGAGTCTCTGACTAGCATGACGGTATGTGCAGGACGGACCGTCACAGGTACGACGGTCCGTCATAGATGTCCGTCGTAGGACACTTGAAAAACAATATGGAGACCCTTAGCAGAGGGGTCTCTGACCGTCATGACGGTCGTGCAGGACGGACGGTCGTGGGTATGACGGTCCGTCACATGTGTCCGTTGAAGGACACTTAGAAAAAGTGAGAGATCCTTAGAAGCAGGGTCTCTGTCAACCAGAACGGTTGTGCAGGACGGACCGTCGTGAAGACGACGGTCCGTCAAATGTGTCCGTTGGGAAACACTTGGGATAAAATGAAATACCCTTAGAAACAGGGTCTCTAATAACAAAAATGGTTGTGCAGGACGGACGTCGTGAAGACGACGGTCCGTCACATATGTCAGTTGGGGAACACTTAGGAAAAAATGAGAGACCCTTAGGGACAGGGTCTCTGACAATCGGAACGGTTGTGCAGGACGGACCGTCGTGAAGACAACGGTCCGTCACATGCGTTCGTTGGGACAGGGTGCTAAGGCTTTTGGAACGGACCCTACGACGATCCGTCATGGGTACGACGGTCCGTCATCGGGGTCTCGTTCTGAATAACAGTGAAAGAACTGGGGTACCCTATGCATCCCCGATGAACCCACATCAAACTTGTAGTGTTTTGGACCTACATTTGTCTATCCCGACTACCTAAGAAACAAGTAATGCAATAGCACCTATGTCTAGGGTTGTCAACATGGAAATTTCGAACATTGTGAAACTAGGTTAGACAGAATCATCTAAAGGAAACAACATACGACGAAGAACTAAGCTAATACTAACTAATAAACAAAAATGCAAGATAAATGAGTAGAAATTAGAGACACATACTGTCACGACCCAAAACGAGCCGCGAGTGGCACCCACACTTATTCTCCTATGTGAGCGAACCAACCAATCTAAACCCCAATGTCACCAATATTCTAATCATAATGAACAAAGTACAATGCGGAAGACTTTTAAAACTCATTAATATAACCAATAAATAACTTCTAAAAATTAATACGTATTATTCCCAAATCTGGAAGTCATCACCACAAGAACATCTATCCTCAAATTACTAAATCTAAGAGTATCTAAGAAACTAAAATAAATAAACAACTAGTAGTCCATGACCGAACTTCAAGGCATCAAGACGTGAAGAAGAAGATCCAGTCAAAGCTAGAAGTAATAGCTCACCCTGAAATCTGGTGTGATGAAGACTGGCTAGAGTTGCGGACGAGTCGAAGTAGATGGCACGTTTGCTGCACTCCACAAATAACAAAGGGAAAAATACAAGTAGGGGTCAATACAAGGAACACGTACTGAGTAGGTATCATCGGCCAACTCAAAATAGAAAGCAATATATATTGAACAATAACATAAAAAATCGACCACAATACTTAACATGTGACAATCAACAAGTTCAAGAATTATTTGCAACAACACTAATCACACCTATGAGATCTCAAGCCTCCACACCGTACTCATTTAGGAATTAGGTCCTTCAACTTCAGTATATTAACATAATTCAAGATTCATTCTCTTTATTCCTCTTGTGTCGGTACGTGACACTCCGCTCCCCTACTACTACATTTCGGAACGTGACACTCCGATCCCCTAATTCTACGTGTCGGTTCGTGACACCCGATCCCCTAATTCTACGTGTCGGTTCGTGACACCCGATCCCCTAATTCTACGTGTCGGTTCGTGACACCCGATCCCCTATCACTATGTGTCGGAACGTGACACTCCGATCCACTAATCTCATTATCTCAGTTCATCAAGCCCTTCTTTATGCCAAGTCGTCAACTTAATAGAGAGATTTTAGGATTAAAGATTCAATAACCTCAACATTCTAATCCATCACAATTACATAATCACATCATGCAACACACAATCAAGCATATAGAAGACTTTACAGAATCACCCAATACATATCAATCACTATTTAGAGTTTACTATGGAATAGCATAAACTATAACCTACCTCCACCGAAGAATCGTGATCAAGCAAGCTAATTCCCCAATGCCCTGCTGTCCTCTTCGTTCCTCTCTCTCTCGATCGTTCGCTCTCTTTTTCTTTTTATTTTTCTCTTCTCCAAATTCTCTTTGTTTTACCCTAATTATCATATAACTCATTATGATGAAAGTAGCTCATTATTTAGGTTTAAGTTGTCTCCTTTAACCCCCAAATAAATAAATTATTAGCATTAACCCATTAACTTTATAAATTTAATCATGAATAGTCCAAAACACCCCTTAAAAACTTTTAACAGAATTCCGACCCGAGTGGACTTACGGAGCCTATGATGGTCCGTCATGACTGTGACGGTCCGTCCTGCAGGTCCATCACAAAGTTCAGAGAGTTAATTTTGTGGAAAGATTTGTGACGGTTCGTCTTGCCTACGACGGTCCGTCTTGCAGTTCCGTCGCGAAGTTCAGAGAGTCAATCTCAGTACCCAAATTTCAGAATCTAAGTGTTTACGGTCCATCGTGCCCATGACGGTCCATCGTGGGATTTGTCGACTCAGTCAGTTATTACGAGAAATAAACACTACAGCTCGAATCGACTAAACAGGTCGTTATAATAGATACCAATTTACCCATTGTTCGTCCTCGAACGATCACAGGAAGAAAAACAAGGGTGAGAAAGAGTACCTGAGTTTGTAAAGAGACGTGGATATTTTTCTTGCATATCAGCCTCATTCTCCCAAGTGGACTCTTCAACTGGCCGATTCTTCCACTGAACCTTGATAGATGCAATCTCCTTTGATATCAGCTTGTGGACTTCTCTATCTAAAATAGCAACAGGCTCCTCCTCATAAGACAAATTTTCATCAAGAAGCACTGAATCCCAACGAATAATGTAGTTCCCATCCCCATGGTATTTCTTCAACATAGACACATGAAATACCGGTTTCACTCCTTAGAGTCCTGGAGGCAAGGCTAATTCGTAAGACACCTCCCCTACTCGCTTAAGTATTTCAAATGGTCCAATATACCTCGGACTTAGCTTACCTCTCTTACCAAACCGCATCACACCCTTCATGGGTGAAACCTTCAGCAAGACTTGTTCACCCTCCATGAACTCCAAGTCTCTAACCTTTCGATCTGCATATTCCTTCTGCCTACTCTGAGCTGCTAAAAGCTTTTCTTGAATAGATTTCACTTTCTCTAATGAATCCCTTAAAAGATCAGTACCCCAAGGTCTAACCTCAAATGCATCAAACCAACCAATGGGGGACCTACATCTCCTCCCGTACAGTGCCTCAAATGGAGCCATATCAATACTTGAGTGATAGCTATTATTGTATGAAAACTCTGCTAAGGGTAAGAAGTTATCCCAATGCCCACCAAATTCTATCACACATGCACGAAGCATATCCTTCAATACCTGAATCGTTCGCTCAGACTGACCATCGGTCTGAGGGTGGAAGGCAGTACTAAGATCCAACTTAGTACCTAATTAAGCATGCAATGTTCTCCAAAACTTAGAAGTAAATTGCGTACCTCTATCTGATATGATGGAAAGTGGAACTCCATGCAATCAAACAATCTCTGAGATATAGAGTTTTGCTAACTTCTCTGCATTGTAAGTCGTCTTGACCGGAATGAAGTGAGCAGACTTAGTTAACCTGTCAACAATCACCCAAATAGAATCAAACTTACCCAATGTCTTTGGAAGACCAACCACGAAGTCCATTGCAATTCTTTCCCACTTCCATTCAGGAATGGGCATTCTCTGAA
Source organism: Solanum peruvianum (assembly GCA_027705065.1). Classification (NCBI taxonomy): domain Eukaryota; kingdom Viridiplantae; phylum Streptophyta; class Magnoliopsida; order Solanales; family Solanaceae; genus Solanum; species Solanum peruvianum. The sequence goes on from JAKWJD010001765.1 coordinate 14,039,997, forward strand.
GTGTTCCTCCGGGCCTCTGGTGTTCATACTTTACTTGCTAACAATTTAGACATTTGGCAACAAAATCAACAGTGTCACGCTTCATTCTACTCCACCAAAAGTGTTGCTTTAGGTCACGGTACATCTTGGTTGCACCAGGATGTATAGAATATCCGGAACTATGAGCCTTTGTAAGGATATTGTGGATTAAATCATCAACAAGGGGCACACATACCCTTCCCTTAATCCTCAAAACACCTTCCTCATCAATTATGGCTTCTTTAGCCTCTCCTCGCAACACCATATCCCGAATTCGGCTCAGCTTCTCATCATCAAACTGTTTTCCCTTGATCTTGTCAAGAAAAGAAGATCTTGCCTCCACACAGGCCAAAAATCCTCCCTTCTCTAGTACTTCCAGCCTCATAAAGTCGTTGGCCAAAGTCTGAACCTCTCTAGCCAATGGGCGTCTAGAAACCTGTAAGTGAGCTAGACTTCCCATGCTCCCTGTTTTTCTACTTAAAGCATCAGCCACCACATTTGCTTTTCCTGGGTGATACAGAATAGTAATATCATAGTCCTTCAACAGTTCCATCCACCTCCTCTGCCTCAAATTCAAGTCTTTCTGGGTAAAGACATATTGTAAACTACGATGATCTGTGTAGACTTCACACTTGACCCCATATAGATAATGTCTCCATTGCTTTAATGCAAATACAACTGCAGCCAATTTCAAATCATGGGTCGGATAGTTACGTTCATGCACCTTTAGTTGCCTCGAAGCATAAGCGATTACATTCCTCTCTTGCATTAGCACTGCACCCAACCCAGAATAAGATGCATCGCAATAAACAATGAAATTCTTACCCTCCACTGGCAAGGTAAGAATAGGTGCACTAGTCAGCAAGGTCTTGAGTTTCTGGAAGCTTTCTTCACATTCGTCCGACCATACAAATGGATTGTTCTGCTTAGTCAAATTTGTCAGCGGGGAAGCAATAGAAGAAAATCCCTTGACAAAACGACGGTAGTAGCTAGCTAAACCAACAAAGCTCCTTGCCTCTGACACATTAGTAGGTCTTACCCAGTTTCTCACTATTTCAATCTTGGAAGGATCCACCATCACTCCATCCTTAGAAACCACGTGCCCCAAGAAGGACACTGAATCTAGCCAAAACTCACACTTGGAGAATTTGGCATAATGCTTTTTCTTTCTCAACAACTCCAATACAATTCTCAAATGCTCCTCATGTTCCTTCTTACACTTTGAGTATATCAGTATATCATCAATAAATACGATAACAAAGAGATCCAGATATGGCTTAAAAATCCCGTTCATCAAGCTCATGAAAGCAGTAGGGGCATTCGTAAGACCAAAAGACATTACTACGAATTCGTAATGCCCATACCTGGTTCGAAAAGCAGTCTTTAGCACATCTGTTGCCCGTATTTTCAATTGATGATAACCAGATCTCAAGTCAATCTTAGAGAAGACACAAGCACCTTGTAACTGATCGAACAAGTCATCAATGCGAGGAATGAGGTACTTGTTCTTAATAGTTACTTTATTCAACTGCCGGTAGTCTATGCACATCTGGAAACTCCCATCCTTCTTCTTCACAAATAATACCGGAGCACCCCAAGGGGATGCACTTGGTCTAATAAAACCTTTACCTAACAACTCCTGAAGTTGAGCCTTCAACTCCCTTAACTCGGCTGGGGCCATTCTATAAGGGGGGTATAGAAATGGGGCTAGTATCCGGCTCCAAATCAATACAGAAATCAATATCCCTATCCGGTGGCATACCAGGAAGGTCTCAGGAAACACATATAGGAACTCATGGACTACCGAGACAGACTCAATCGAAGGTACTTGGGAAGTATCATCCCTGAGATGGGCCAAGAAGGCTAAACAACCCTTACTAACCATTCTCTTAGCACAAAGGAAAGAAACGATACGAAATGGAGTGGAAATATAGTCACCCTCCCACACTAGCGGATCTGTCCCAGGCTTGGCCAATGTCACAGTTTTGGCATTACAATCTAAGATTGCAAAATTTGGAGAAAGCCAAGTCATACCCAAAATCACATCGAAATCGACCATCTCTAGAATAATCAGATCTACATAAGTATTGCTCCCCACAAAAGTCACAAGACAAGATCTATACACCTTCTCAACTATCACAGACTCACCCACAGGAGTAGAGACACGAATATGTATGTCAAGCAATTCACAATGTAAATCAAGACCAGTAGCAAATGAGGAAGATACATATGAAAATGTGTATCCAGGGTCAAATAATACAGAATCCATGCAATCACAAACCAAAAGATTACCTGTGATAACAGCATCAGATGTCTCTGCTTCAGACCTCCCGGGGAAAGCATAATAATGGGCCCTATCACCTGTCTGCCCGTTGCCCCTACCATGTTGCGCTACAGTCGTTCCAACTTGCCCGCCACCCCGACTGGTTTGGTGACCTCCATTACCTTGGCCACCATGTCCTCCAGAATAGCGGCCTCTTCCATGACCCCCTCTAACTATTGGGGGTCTGTAACTCTGCTTTGGACAATTCCTCCTAATATGTACAATCTCTCCACATCTTTAACACTCTCTGGGGTCAAGCATAGGTCTCTGTGAAAATGACGAATTCTGGGGATAACCTCCAGACTCCGAGAAATGCGGACCGGTCTACGGTGGACCCCCAGCTACAGCCTGCAGTGAAGACTGAATGGGTTGGGATGGGTAACCTCCGGAACTCTACCCTATGGAGTAAGACCCACTGAACTCACCTCTCTTACGGAACCTCTTAGATGCCGATGCTGTGGTGAAATCGCTTGGCTTCATCCCTTCTACCTCTATCACAAAATCAACTACTTCCTGAAAAGATTTTGCTACAGCAGCTACCTGTAAGGCTGAAATCTGTAGATCTGACCTCAATCCTTTCACAAAGCGACGAATCCGCTCTTGTGGACTGAAGCAAAGCTGAGTGGTATATCTAGATAATGCACGAAACTTAGCCTCATAAGCAGCAACAGACATCCTTCCTTGCTCTAGGCCCAGGAACTCATCTCTCCTCCTATCCCTCAAGGTCCGGGGTATATACTTTTCCATAAATAAGTTAGAAAATGAAGCCCAAGTCAGGGGGTGGTGCCTGTGCTGTTTGACACTCAACATACGACCGCCACCACATTTTGGCATCCCCCTGAAACTGATAGGTCACAAACTCAACACCGAATCATTCTACTATGTCCATCTTATGTAGAAGTTCATGACAATCAACCATAAAATCATAGGCATCCTCAGATTCAGCACCCTTGAAGACTGGAGGTTTCAACTTCAAGAATTTAGTGAAGAGTTCATGTTGATCACTCGTCATTATAGGCCCTGTAGTCAGTCGAGGAAACGTTCCTATTTCCAATGAGGCATCCATGTGAGGAGCCACAGCAGTTGTATGTTGTACTTCTGGAACCTGAGGTGCTGGCGCAGAAAACACTGGAGGCGTCTGACCCTGATCAGAAACCCACTGAGATAAGCAAGAACATGGTTAATCAACTCTGGGGTAGGTTGGGGTGGTAATTCCTCATCTTGCACCTGTTCATTTTCCCCTTCCTCACCCTCTCTTACTACCTCGTTAGTTGGTGGAGGAGTCACCGCCCTATTACTAGCTGGACCAGGTGTTCGTCCTCTACCTCTAGAGGGCGTTCCCCTGCGACCTCTACCACGGCCTCTTGCCACTGCTCCTCCTCGAGCTACAGGCCCAGTGGCTGGCTCAGACGCACCCTGTCTTGCCGGTGTTTGTGTTGGCACAGTCGTTGCTCTAGTTCTAACCATCTGCGAAATAGAGTGAGGATGTCAGATACCAATTTGTATCACCTAGATACCAATTGGATCCAAGTAATAGCACGAAAGAAAGAAAGAATTGAATTTTCCTAAAGTCCTATAGCCCCTCAAAGAAAAGTAAAGGCGTCCCCCTACCGTTCTTCAAGACTCTACTAGACCTGTTCTTGTGTGATGAGACCAACGAACCTAATGCTCTGATACCAAGTTTGTCACGACCCAAAATGAGCCGCGAGTGGAACCCACACTTATTCTCCTATGTGAGCTAACCAACCAATCTAAACACCAATGTCACCAATATTCCAATCATAACGAACAAAGTACAATGCGGAAGACTTTTAAAACTCATTAATATAACCAATAAATAACTTCTAAAAATTAATACTTATTATTCCCAAAATCTGAAAGTCATCACCACAAGAACATCTATCCTCAAATTACTAAATCTAAGAGTATCTAAGAAACTAAAATAAATAAACAACTAGTCCATGCCCGAACTTCATGGCATCAAGACGTGAAGAAGAAGATCCAGTCCAAGCTAGAAGTAATAGCTCACCCTGAAATCTGGTGTGATGAAGACTGGCTAGAGTTGCGGACGAGTCGAAGTAGATGGCACGTTTACTGCACTCCACAAATAACAAAGGGAAAAATACAAGTAGGGGTCACTGCAAGGAACACGTACTGAGTAGGTATCATCGGCCAACTCAAAATAGAAAGCAATATATATTGAACAATAACATAAAATCGACCACAATACTTAACATGTAACAATCAACAAGTTCAAGAATTATTTGCAACAACACTAATCACACCTATGATATCTCAAGCCTCCACACCGTACTCATTTAGGAATTAGGTCCTTCAACTTGAGTATATTAACATAATTCAAGATTCATTCTCTTTATTCCTCTTGTGTCGGTACGTGACACTCCACTCCCCTACTACTACGTGTCAGAACGTGACACTCTGATCCCCTCATTCTACGTGTCGGTTCGTGACACCCGATCCCCTAATTCTAGGTGTCGGTTAATGACACCCGATCCCCTAATTCTACGTGTCGGTTCGTGACACCCGATCCCCTATGACTATGTGTCGGAACGTGACACTCCGATCCACTAATCTCATTATCTCAGTTCATCAAGCCCTTCTTTATGCCAAGTCGTCATCTTAATAGAGAGATTTTAGGATTAAAGATTCAATAACCTCAACATTCTAATCCATCACAATTACATAATCACATCATGCAACACACAATCAAGCATATAGAAGACTTTACAGAATCACCCAATACATATCAATCACTATTTAGAGTTTACTACGGAATAGCATAAACCATAACCTACCTCCACCAAAGAATCGTGATCAAGCAAGCTAATTCCCCAATGCCCTGCTGTCCTCTTCGTTCCTCTCTCTCTCGATCGTTCGCTCTCTTTTACTTTTTATTTTTCTCTTCTCCAAATTCTCTTTGTTTTACCCTAATTATCATATAACTCATTATGATGAAAGTAGCTCATTATTTAGGTTTAAGTTGTCTCCTTTAACCCCCAAATAAATAAATTATTAGCATTAACCCACTAACTTTATAAATTTAATCATGAATAGTCCAAAACACCCCTTAAAAACTTTTAACAGAATTCCGACCAGAGTGGACTTATGGAGCCTGTGATGGTCCGTCATGACTGTGACGGTCCGTCCCGCAGGTCCGTCACAAAGTTCAGAGAGTTAATTCTGTGGAAAGATTTGTGACGGTCCGTCGTGCCTACGACGGTCAGTCCTGCAGTTCCGTCGCGAATTTCCAAAAGTCGATCTCAGTACCCAAATTTCAGAACCTAAGTGTTTTGGAACGATACCCCCTCGACGGTCCGTCATGCCCATGACGGTCCGTCGTGGGATCCGTCGACTCAGTCAGTTATTACCAGAAATAAACTCTACAGCTCGAATCGACTAAACAGGTCGTTACACATACCTTAGAAATGGAAAAAACCAAATAGACAAGTATTCGGTGGCCAAGCAGACACCCACAGCAGCAGTTCTGACTAGTAGATTTACACTTTTAGGGCTTTGGAGAATTGTGGGGGGCAATGATCAGTGGTTGATAGAGGAATGGATTGTGGAAGTTGAGTAGGAAAGAGTAATGGGAGAAATAATGAAGTAATGGGGTGAAATGAGGGGTTGGGGAGTTTAAATCGTGAAAGTTTATGTTAAACTCCAACCGGGTCGGGTCGGGTATGCCTCATTAATCACGCGATGATTCCCTGACGACGGTCCGTCGCAGTTGTGATGACCCGTCGTTGGTTTCGTCGTGTGTGCCCTAGTTTGAAAATAACAGAAAAAACGTACCTGGTGCAACGGAGGCATACAACAGTCCGTTGCAGGAGCAACGGTCCGTCGCTGTATCCGTCAGTGATTGCTGCAGAGTAGTTTTCTGCAGAATTTCCTGGTGATGTGCCTGCAAATTTAAAAACTCATTAGTAGAAAAATGCTACCATTACTAAAAAGACTATAAGTATTGGGTTGCCTCTCAACAAGCGCCTGATTTAATGTCGCAACATGACTGGGGACCCTTGATTACTCATACTTCATCAAGATGGTATGCCTCTATCACTTCATTCCCCGATGCTTTATGCCCAAAATAGAGTTTTATTCTATCTCTATTCCTCTTAAACCGCACTCCCTCCTTGGCTTTTAACTCAACTGCTCCATGAGGGAATACTTGGGTAATCAAGTAAGGTCCAGTCCATTTGGACTTGAGCTTGCCCGGAAGACAAGGCGACCCAGAATTATTTACAAGCACCAAATCCCCAACCATAAACTCTTGTTTTGCAATTTTTTGTTCATTCTCCTTCTTCATCTTTTCTTTGTGGGATATGGCAGATACCGATTGGAGCTCACCACTCTGCCTCATGGTCCTACAAATGTTGAAGGTCGCTTCCTCATTATTCAACCGAAATGTCATCTGTCTCTTATCTATATCAACTAAGGCTCTACCTGTAGCTAGGAATGGCCTCCCAAGGATAATAGGTACTTCAAAATCGACCTCACAATCAAGAATAACAAAATCAGCCGGAAACATGAATGACTCCACTTTTACTAGCACATCATGAAGTATCCCTATGGGCCGTTTCACTGTCCGATCAGCCATCAGTAGCCGCATCGCAGTGGGTTTTGGATCCCCCAAATCCAACTTCTTGTAAATCGAGAGGGGCATAAGATTTATGCTTGTCCCCAGATCACATAGTGCTTTCGCAAAATGTAATGACCCAACTGTACAAGGAATAGTGAATGCACCTGAATCTTCTTTCTTTTGTACGAGGGATCTTGTAGCAATAGAACTACAATGTTGCAGCCTATCATCATCCTCAAAAGTGACCGATCATTTCTTGGTGACCAGATCTTTTATAAATTTGGTATAACCAGGCATTTGTTCTAAAGCTTCTACCAAAGGGACAATAGAAAGTTGTTTCAACATTGTTATGAAACGCCGATATTTACCATCCTCGGTCTTTTCCACTAATCTCTGTGGGAAGGGTGGTGGTGGCCTAGGCATGGGAATTACCTTTATAGGTACTTCTGCATCTTTTCCATTACTTTTCTCTGCTTCACCACTACCCTTTACCACATTATCACTACCCTTTCTCATATTTTCCTCAGTAGACGGCATCGGTGGGTCAATAGTTTGCTTACCACCCCGAGTAGTGATTGCCATACAGTGCGAATCATTCTTTGGATTTTGGACAATGTTGTTAGGAAGAGTGTCGGGTTGTCGTGTGTTCACTGTCGCAGATAATTGGGCCATTTGCAATTCGATCTGTTTGATCGAAATTGCATGTGTATCAACTTTTTGCCCAATACTAGCTAAGTCACCCCTTAACTCTTTAATGTGCTCATCACTAGCATCGAATCTCCTCAACTCGCGTCATACTATCTCCACCATCTCTAGGTGTAACTTCACAATTTTGGGGAGGGACATAGGGCCCATTCCTATCATTTCTGTTAACGTAATTACCCCTGTTGAAGTTGTTGCCGCGGTTGTAGTTACCATCTCAGACATAATGACCTTCACGATTGTAATTACCATAGTTCCGACCTTGGTTCCCTTGACCTTAGCGCCAATTATCCTGATTGGCGCCTTGGGCACTTGGTCGGAAACCCCCCATCTGTTCACTTACTGCATAGGAATCCTCCTTATAATAACACTCATCATTTGGAGGTGGTGGTTTAGTCAAGTAGTTGACTGCATTTATCTTTTCTGCACCCCAGTGACATGTTTTAGTACCAACCCAAGCTCAGTTCTCATCTAAGCCATTTCTTCACGAATCTCATCTGTGGCTGGGTTGTGAGTGGACTGCACTGCGAAGGTGTTTCTCCCTGTATCAGACTTCCTAGTACTCCAAGCTTTGTTATTTCGAGAGATTTTCTCTAATTTTTTAGCAATCTCAGCATAAGGGCATTCTCCATAAGATCCACCTGCTATAGTGTCCAACACCGCTTTTTTGTTATCATCCTGTCCCCGATAGAAGTATTCCTTCAGTGACTCATCATCTATACGGTGATTTGAAACACTTCTCAACAATGAGGTGAATCTATCCCAAGAACTACTATTGGACTTTCCTGGTAGTGCCACAAAGTTGTTCACTGTCTTTGTGTTTTAGTTTCTTGGAGACCGGATAGTAGCGTGCTAAGAAAACATCTCTTAATTGGTTCCAAGTGAAGATTGAGTTGTATGGGAGCTCAGTGAACAATATAGCAGCCTCTCCCGTCAGTGAGAGAGGAAACTCTCTGAGCCCTATTACATCTAGATCCAAATCAGGCCTCCCCACACAACTTTTACACATTGCCCTTACCTTAGCTATATGAGCATGTGGATCCTCAGAAGGTAGCCCTGAGAACAAACCTCTGGCAGTGAGCATTTGCATCAGGCTACTAGTTACCACAAAGGTGTGGCCTGTGGGTAGAGGGGGCAAGAAAAGTGGCCCATCCGAGTCTGCTATGTTATCATACCCTCTATAGTATGCTTGGGGCCGTGGAACGGGATTTTGTCCCCTCTGTTGATGTTCACCCGGAGCATCGGGTAACATCTGACCATGAACATCAACCGGAGCTGGGATGTTCTGGTTCGGATCATCATCATTTATTCCCAAGTTTCGATTCATATTGCGCAGTGTACGCTCTAGCTCGTGATCGTAGGGAAACAAGGGTTCTCTTCCTCTCCTTGTATTTGGCATACAAGGAGGATAGTTCTGAAAATAAATCAAAAACAATAAAACAACGTAAAATCAAGAAAATATCAACTAAACTATAGTAATAAGTCCAAGTTAATCTAAAAGCTAAGATCCCCGGCAACGGCGCCAAATTATGATACGCTCAAACTTACTTCTTATTTAAGAAGTAAAGCGGTCGTGTCAAGTAAATAACCCAACTAGTGAGGTTGGGATCGTTCCCACGAGGAAAATAGTCTAGACTTAACTTCGATCTATTATTACTATTGTTTGGTCAATGACTTCCTTGGAAAGTAAAAACAATAAAAGGGGGGGTTTCTAGTTCTAACTGAATAAAAATAACTAACGAATTTGAATGAGACACTTAACAGCTTTGAACGTTGGATTTTAATCAATTAATCAAAGTAACTAGGGTTTACGTGTTCCCCGCAGGTTCATAACTTGATAGTTCTAAGTATAACAATTCTTTCCTACTATCTTGCATGCAAAGTGATAAGTTATGTATTTCTAAATCCTTGGTCCGGCATCTAGAAAATCTCACTCCGTACCTTGGTCCGGATACATGTGTTGTTATCCTAACCCATATATTTACCTCATATTAAGCATCGTATTCGATATTTGACTAAGTTATTACCTCGTACCAATCAATACTAGTCTATGATATAGTTTACACTAAATCTATGTTAATAATTCTTTTCCTATTATCTACCTCCTTGGTCCGGCAAGTAGCAATAAGGCGAGTTCTAACGTTGGCCATCCGTTAAAAGGACTTCAAAGCAAAAGAATTATTAATACATGCAAGACACTATTCTAGAATTGTTATTTTAGTTAGGGTTTATCTCATTATTTGCCTATGGTTCCCACAACCCTAGTTATGGAGTTTAGTTACTCATGGCCATAAACACAATATTCAAATATGTTAAATAAGAATTCATGTACTTACTTCAATGAGAAAGAGTAAAAGCCGAAAGTTTGCTTGATTAATCACCAATATTAACTTGCAAGAATCTCAAAGTAATCAATAATCTCACAAAAAGTCTAATGATTATCAAGAATCACACAATACAATGTTTACCAATACGGAGTTTAACAATCTAAGAGTCTACCAATCTAAGAGTCTAACCTAACAGAGTCTAACCTCAAAAACGAGGTTTTTCAAACTATTTATAAAAAATAAAAACTTAATTAAACAAGGACTGTGTTTGCTGGAAATCTGCCAAAACGCGGCTGGTTCGACGGACCACGCGACGGATCGTCGTGGCTACGACGGACCGTCATGGACTCTGTTGTCCCATACTTGTAAAATTTGTTCTGCTGCTACCGTCTTCGTTTCAAAACACTTCAAATCTTGGAATCTGGGTACTGGATTACTTCTCTGAACTTCATGACGAACCTGCAGGACGGACCGTCATAGCCACGACGGACCGTCACAAGCTTCGTAACCCCACACTTGGTCAGACTTCCCCATCTTCCTTGAGCAGCTTCACTACGCTGCCACCTACGGACCGTCACAAGCACGACGGACCGTTATAAGCTCCGTAGGTGGTCTCTTCTGCATTTCTTCGCTCAAAATCTCCGCATTCACTTTTGGATAGATTTCCTGCAAAACAAAGAGAAACTTATATAAAAATTAGCACAAAAAGACTTTCGGACACTGTAAACTTAAGGAAAAAGTATTAATTATACCGTGAAACCACGGTATATCAGAGTGCAACAAGTGTACCGACGAATTTGAAATCGTCTTCATCTCAATCAAGTCTCAGATATCAGGTTCAAGGATGAGCTATTCGTTCGAGCTTGGATTGGATTCTCTCAGTCATTACCTGATGTCCTTAGTTTTCGGACACAAAATACTTTATTTCATTTGTTTTGGTTTCTTTGATACTCTTAGACCTATTGGAGATTAGATGTCCTTGTTGTGATGACTTTCAGGTTTTAGGAAACAATAGTTAATAAGTTTTGGAACTTCCACATTATTTTGTTATTTGTCATTGAATTTGGTATATGTTGGAATTTGGATTCCCTGGTTCGCCCACCTAGGAGGTTAAGTGTGGGTGTCACTCACGACTTATTTTAGATCGTGATAAACTTGGTATTAGAGCATTAGGTTTGGTGATCTCATGACACAAGGACAAGTCTAGTAGAGTACTGAAGAACAGTGCGGGAACGCCATTACTTTTCTTCAAGAGGCTTTAAGACATTCGGAAAACTCATTTCTTTCTTTCTTTCGTGCTACTACTTGAATCTAATTGGTATCTAGGTGATACAAATTGATATCTGAACTTTCTTCACTCTATTTAATATATGATTTGTACTAAAGTATTAAAAGTTTAAATAGCAACACTAGGGAAAAAAAGAATGTGTCCTTGGAAATGGATATATTTTCTTAATTGACTATAGGGCCTGTAATGACTAGTAATCAACATGATTTTTTTTCAAGTTCATAAAGTTAAAACTCTTATTCATCATGGGTATTGATTTTGAATATGTTTATGCTTCCATTGTCGATTGTTTTAAGCTACTTCATAAAATGAATATAGTAGAAAGACTTAGTGTTGAGTTTGTGACGTACTAATTTTGAGGATACGTAAAATGTGGTGATAGTATCATGTTGAGTGACGATTAGTAAAGACACTACCTATGACTTCAGGCAACGTTTTTTCTAGCATCTTCATGAATAATTATACACCCTACACTTTGAGGGATAGGAGGAGAGTTGAGTTACGGTAACAAGAGGTATATGTTGCACCAGTTAAGGTCAAAATCTCTACTACGATTCATAAATTGAGTGTATATCAAATAGGGTCATCAATTCTTACTTGGTTATAGTTTTGATGTGTATTGCCTTCGTTATTGACTTGATCTACGAAGTAAAACAAATATCTTGGGCTAGAGAGTGAATAGATTTGATAATGTCAATGGGTAAAAATGTTTGGTCTATTTGGGTACAATATTCTTGATAAATATGATGTGTTCTAGTAATGAATTTAACGGCCTTAAACGGTACTAGTGTTACATGGAAATAAATATATCGATTGTCAAGTGTGAATACTAACTACTTAAGAAGTAATTAGTGGTATGACATGTTTAGTTATTGAGATTCGGTGTTGCTTTCACCTTTGGAAAACCAACTAGTTTATTACTGCAGGCACTTGGATTGCATTATTTTACAGATTAATTTTAGTGGTGGATCTTTGGTACAATATTAATAAATTTAGGTGGTGAAATGTATCTTGAGGGTTCTGAATGAGGACTGAAGATTTTATCTTAAGCTTCAAAAGGTATATTGATACTAGAATGACAAACTTATAGGGAAAGAAAGTCCTAGTAAGTATACTTGGGTGAAATGAATTGAATATTTTAGTAAGAAAATGCTTATAAAATTGAGTTAGTTCCTTAAATTTGATTGGTAAACCTGAGTTTAAGTTGTCAGGTCAAGGAAAAGGTTCACTGCATGGTGATGACAAGGGCTTACTGAGCATGATGGTAAAAAGATTTTGTGAGGGATCGTGATTGGAAAGAAACTATATAATAAGAAAGTGTTGGTTAAATGAATTTTGTATGGTAATAAAGACTGGTGAGTATATAAAGTTGTGATTTTCTACATTTTGGTGAGTAACATGGCTGTATACCAAGTTTCAGGAGATGTTGAGGCACCACTTGAGTATAATTTAAAGGAACTAGAGTCATAACTAAAATAAGATAAAATTTGTGGGATGTGTAGCCTTTATAAATAGGAAAAGTAGGAATATTTTCTCTGATCGCAAGGACTACAAATATATGTTCGAGTGGGGTGATAAGTTTTGTTGCAGTGTTGAATTTAGTAATGAGTTTGTTTGAATTTTTAGTGAAGGATGTAGTAAGGTCGACGAAGAGGCGATCAATGATAAGTTGAGATACAAAAATTCATAAAAGTGTTCAAAATATGAGCTAATATTGATAGGGGGTTGAATTACACACTTGGATTCACAATTCTTTCTTTTTGTTTTGTAAGTCTACATTCGTAGTGCTATATTTTGTCAAGATATGAATTGTAAGATAAAAATGATCGTTCAATTGGGTATTGATATTTGGAAGGACTTATGCATGATTTGGTCATAAAGTTTGTTACTTTTTATTGATAAAGGACCTAACGGGGATTCATGTAATATTTTGATTTAAAGGCTAAGGTAAAAATGTCAAGGATTGTTGACCAAAGAATAAGATTCGTAAGCGAGACAACATGAGGAACAAGAGTGTGGTGTATTGAGGAGTTCAAGATATTTAGAATTTTTTGTCATGAAAACTTTTTTTTTCAACAAAAGTAAAGAAATAAGACCTCTCATATAAATCCTTAATAGTAGTTGAAGGTTGTATTGATTTTCGCATAAGAGATGATTGTAAGATGTGAAATAGTTTGGTACAGACTTACTAGGTTATCTTTGACTTTTATAAAGATTGAGTTTTAGTTGGGTGACAAACAATGAGGTATGAGCTTATATTATACATAATAATTTGAGTGACTAAGAATTTTCCTAAGTGTTGACATAAGGTATGTGATGGTTTAAACGGGTAGCTAAAACATGGTATGTGAAAGTGGTGGGAAGTTGACTTTGGATTTGATTTAATAGTTTTATCACGATGGAAAGGTACTATCAAATTTTAAATTAATGTTAATATCCTTGTTTTGGGCTCATAATTGTCATGAAATGTTTAAATAGAAAGGGAGAGATAGCCATAGTTTGAACATATATTTTATAAGAATACTGTGATACTAATTATGGTTTGGGAGTAAGGTAGATGATGATCGATGTGGTTATGATATTTTGTTAGTATTAAGAAGGTTGACTTCAGTGGATGTGGGGTTCGATAAATCAAGTATATGAGTATAATTATAGTAGGGACTAAATTGGTTATTCTGGGTAGCAATAAAATCAAAGATATAGAGTCAGATGAATAAAAATGTTGATATGGTGATATGGACACTATGGAAGGAGTATATAGAGTTATTCGACCTTGGTTATGTATATTCTTATGTGACCAACTACTTCATTTTGAGCGTGGTTTAGAGTCTGATTCATTTTCTACGTCCATATGTGTTTTCGCTTCCACGGGTGAGTCTCTAATAGTGGATCGTGTGTACCGTTTATGTGATTTTCCTCATAGTAGGGTGACATCCTTTGTTAGATTTGTTCATTCCAGTTATGGAAGATTTGATGTTGATTGGGATAGTTGAAGTATGCCAGTTTATGAGAATTTATAGGAAAGCTACCATAAAAATTTATAGTTGTTCGATAGACTTAAGATTTATCTCATCATCGGTATCATGTTTTGGCTATGTGTTATTAAGATGCAGGACCATTGAGCCTAGTTGTGTTAGTCTTAGGGTTTTTCTATCATAGCTTCTAATTTTGCATTTCGATAGTGTTTTTAAAGGTTATGTATGCTTGGGTGTATTGCTTGATGGATGGTTACTTGATCATTTTCTTCTTGAGGTTAGAGAAGTTGAATTTTCCCTTGATGAGTACCTGATGTCTAAAGATCATTTTTTATAACTTAAGCTCGTGGAAAGTATATGTCGTGATAATGAAACATTGATAAAATCTATGATGGGTTGTGGATTATGAGTGTGGTGGTTGATTTAGTTCACTTCCGATTAAAATAAGTATTGATTTAACATGTTATCGTGGTTATGTGAAAAAGATTCCACCTAATGGTTGTGTCAAGGTCCTTGAGAATATGTTGCATATGTGTGTACAATTAGTTTTGATTGCTATGGGAATATGTCCGTTGTTAGTTGAGTTTACTACAACAAATGTTATCATTAGAGCATTGAGATGACCCCTTTTGAGGCATGTTATGAGAGAAGGTGTAGATCTCCAATTGGTTGATTTGATGCTTTTTATATGAGACTTTGGGTACTAATACTTGGATGATATTATTAACACACCTACCTTTTCATACCCTAACCTTCTTTTGATCGTTCGAGGACGAACGATGGGTAAATTGGTGTCTATTGTAATGATCTTTGGGGTCATTTCAAGTACTGGAGCTTTTTATTACATAAAAGAATCTTTCTATGGATTTTAACTGAGAATTTGGGACCATTCATAACACTTATTATAAAATTAATGAGATAGTTGTAATAATTTATTTAATTGGCGGTTAAAAAAACATTAGAATTAGTGGTGTGTGACTTTTGCCGTTTTACTACTAGTCCTATAATAATTAGGGTTTACTAATTTTGAGTGGGTATATGAATGAAAAGAGGCTTGCTGGTTGACATAAGCAGTAATGGAGAAAGTTGATTCAGGTAACCTAATTTACGCTTTCAATTTGGTTTACATGTAATTATTTGTTGGTGGCTATAAAATTTAAGCTTGGTGAATAGATAACAACAACAAAAAATTAGTGATGGATTGAATAAGAGATTTTGAATCGGAAATAAATTTTTTGGACAACATGATTATCACTTGGATATGTTAAATTATTAACTATTAGTTAGATTGATGATGGCAAACTAATAAAGGGCTAATGATAAGATAATGATTAGAGAGATGGATAAATAAAGGGAAATTGGAATAAGGTTTCTTCCGCCTCTGTTCTTCGATGATCATATGAAGCTTGTTTAAACAAATGAATTTGAGGGAATATAATGTTGTTGCAGAGGAACACGTTAGTTGGGAGAATTTGTCTTGATAGTGATATGTAGGGATTATATGACAACTTTTTATTTATTGTTAGTGGAATAAAGTTGTGTACAGGCAGCAGTGTACAACTTATTTTCTTTACTGTTATTAATTGTAATTTGGTATAACAAGTAACCTTTATGATTAGATAAAAAATTAATGTTATGAAAACAAGAATGAGCAAATCCTGTTTTTGGTTTTAGAGCTTTTGGATTTATTTATCGCTAGTAGTAGTATCAATTAATGTCCCTCTTGAATTTATATTAGTGTAAGATAAATACAAAGTTCAATAATCTTGGCAGGAACATGGTGATGTAAGAAAGTTATAGCTTGTAGGTGTAGGAAATTGTGATTTTCTGTTGATTAGAGAAGAAAGTGGGTTACACAGCTTTCTCAATTATTTAATATAGGTTTAATTGATTTTGTTATTAAAGAATTGGATTAAAAATTTGTAGGCAGTCACGTGCATTTAGTCTTGGCATAAATGTATGACCTCATAGTGGACAATTAATGGTTGAAAGTGAAGTAAGTTATTACAATTATATATTTATATTATATAAATTGAAGAGAGTTGCAAGAAAGTAAAAGATCGTGGAGAATGTATAAAAAGTTTAGCATCTTGATAGGATTGAAGTTATGTATATTGAGATAGGTAATCAAATATTAGGTGTATCAAATTATTTGAATTACAGAAAGTTATGTTAAATGGAGGAATAAGATTTAATGGCTGGACATATAGTAGCATGAGTGTTTATATACTCGTTAATTTACAAATTATATATATTTGATAGATTGGAAGTGTTCGGATGCATCCAAGAGAGGAAAGACATTGAAGAAGTAGTTTGTTCGTCTTCGGTTCTTCGATGGAGTTAGGTTATGGTTTATGCTATTTGATAGTTAACTCTTAATAGTGATTGATATGAATTGAACGATATTGTGAAGTTTTCTATGTACTTGATTGTGTGGTTGTGTGGCTTGGTTGTGTGTTTTGTGATTGGTCTGAAATCCTGAGACCGTGGAATTTAAATTGTTGAACCCTCTTTATCGAAGTGATGCCTTGAATAAAGAAGGCTTGATGAAATAATATAACAATGAATTTAAAGTGGTGATAATAAATGATAAATTAACGATATTCTTGGATCGGAGTGTCACGTTCCGACACGTATTCTTGGATCGGAGTGTCAAATTTCGATACGGTATTCTTGAATCGGAGTTTCACGCTCCGACATGGTATAATTGAATCGGAGTGTCATGTTCCGACACAGTGTAATTGGACCGGAGTGTCATGTTCCGACACGGTATAAATGAATCGAAGTGTCACGTTCCGACACAGTAACATTAAAGGAAAAGGATATTGAATTAATTTAATGTACTCAATCTCAAAGAATTCATTTCCCAACGATCGTGGTGTGGAGGCTTGAGTCTTCATGTGTGCTTGATATTGTGATTGAATACGTACTTGTTTTAGTTGTCACTTGTTCATGTTGTTTGTTTCTTATCACCTATTAAGTACTATAGTTGATTTTATACTATTATTCTTTGTATATTAGTCACTATTTTGAATTTACCGATGACACTTACTTAGTACATGTTGTCTCGTACTGAGCCCTACTTGTATTTTTCTTTGTTTTCCTTTTATGGAGTGCATCAAGTGTACCGAAGAATTTGAAATCGCCCTCATCTATATCAAGTCTCGGATATCAGGTTCAAGGATGATCTATTCGTTCAAGCTTGGGTTGGATTCTCTCAGTCATTACCTGATGTCCTTAGTTTTGGGACACAAATTACTTTATTTCATTTATTTTGATTTCTTTGATACTATTAGACTTATTAATTGGATATTAGATGTCCTTGTTGTGATGACTTTCAGATTTTTGAAAATGATAGTTAATAAGTTTTGGAGCTTCTGCTTTATTTTGTTATTTGTAATTGAATTATTGGTATATGTTGGGATTTGAATTCCTTGGTTCGCCCACCTAGGAAGTTAAGTGTGGTTGCCACTCACAACTCATTTTGGGTCGTGACAACAAAAGGGAGAATTAACTACGCAAAAAGATTTAAAAAGAATGACACAATTCCTATTTCTTTTAATTTTGTTTGGCTTAAACACAAAAATTAAAAAGTATATTTCACATTTAAATAAATATTGCATTTAATATAAATTGTGTCTTATCCCACAATTTAGTAACTCAATTACTACCTCAGTTTTATGGAGACAAATTTCATAAATCTTTTATGTCCGTTTTTAGTTTTTCAAAAATAATTTGATAGACAATCTATTTTCATTCACATAAAGTTCTTAAAACAATCATATTTTAAAATGATATAAACGTAAAAAGTCTTGCATCAGTGGTTAATTGAATAGCTTAAACCCCTATTTTTAACAGATATGAACGTAACATGAAGACACAATTTAATTGTTGCTCCTAAATTACTTTTTGGAATGAGCATTTATAGCGATATAAATTATTTACGGGTTCTTTAATATTTTTTTATACACCTAAAATCTATATAATTATATAAAGGAAGAATATAGAGGAGGTGATGTGACACCTCTCTATGACCTTCATTCATTTTTTTTTGCTTGACATTTTTTTTTTATTCTTTTAATTATTATTTTTTTTATAAAATTATCCTCTTAACTTATACCTCTGTTATTATATAAATTCTATTCTTAAATTAGTATTAATAACACTCATAACTCTCAAACCCTTCATATTCATAACTTCTAATTATTTAATGTGGAATGTTACATTAGCACTATAAAATCACACTAAAATTGTGAGTTATTTTGTACTCATTTTTTGTTAGAGAACTAGTAGAAGAGATGTTACAATATTTGTAAGCTTTGAGGTGCATTATCTTTTTCAAATATTATTTCATACATTGCTTGTAATTACCAAGTAAGGCTAATATGTCAGCATATTTTTATTTCTTCTAAATAAATTATTTTATTTTGTTATCTTTGAGATTCCTTTTACGATTAATTATGTATTCGTTATTATTTTTCTTCACTATTGTATATAAGATGAAATGATAACATCAAGAGATGGAGATTAAATAATTTTGAGCTATGTATATTGATTATTATTTATTTTATTAGGTGCTTAAGAAGTAATGTTCTATTATATTATTTCCTTTTGAATTATTTATGTTTTGTCAAAAATTATTATGTAGGAGAATTTATGATTAAATGTAATTTTCCCTTATTCTTTATGAGACATAATATTTTATTTGTTATCTTGGAGATTCATTTTAGAACTAATAATTTATTTCTTATTATTATTCTTGACTCTTGTATAAGATGAAACGAAAATATCCAGTGATGGAGATTAATGGATTTCGAGCTATATATATTGATTATTGTTTATTCTTTTAGGTACTTAAGAAGTAATGTTTCTATTATATTATTTTCTTTTGAATTGTTTATGTTTTTCAAAAATGATTATATGTGTTTAAACGCAATTGTGTCCTTATTCTTTATCTTTTTCTTCTTTTGGTAGATAATTTATTAACTTATTTTATCAATACTTTGTTGATTATAGGAGATATATCTATAATGAAAATGGTTAGATATGCTTGCATAATTTGATTTTATAAGAAAAAATAATTTGATATGTTTAATATAATTATAACTTTTTATTTGTTGAAACCATACATTTAATATTTTTTGTTCGTGTTCAGGAAGACATAAATCCTATTTTTTTTAAAGTTAATTTATTTTCTTTACACCTCTGTACGTTACTTAGATAATTTGCTTATATTATAATGATAACACACTTCAAAAAAAAAAAAATCAGGTAAATTCATCTCTCACTCCTAAGAATAAAGAGTCACAGTAACTAAGAGGATTAATAATATGGCTTTGAACTTGTTTGTAATAAAGAATATTAATTATGGAAAATGAAAAGACAATTAAATTAGAGTTATTGAGACAAATATTTTATTTTAAATAAATAGAAAGGAAGGAAACCAACTATATTTTTAAAATTATAAATTAATAACAATTTTGAAATAGCTTGAAAACTCCCGAAAAATAATAAATACAAAAAATATAAAGACGGCAACTTGATTTATTAATAAACAACTTGAAATCTTCTAAAAAACAACAAAAATGAAAAATTTAAGGATTGCAATTTTACACATTAATAAATAATTTATTTTTAATAAAACCAACTGTATTTTCAAAATTATAAATTAACTTTACTTCTTATGTTCTATCATTTTTGTTAATAAAAATTGCTTCACCGGACTATGGAAGTATATGTACGTATTTCTTTACGTAGCATATCGGTATCTATTCACTCATTTCCTACTTCTATGTTTAAAAATATTATAAATCACAAACACAATAAACTAATATTATCATCAGTTTTACTAAGATAAACTAAACCTTCAACTGATTTTACGCACCAACATTTGGAAAATAAGAAAGTTAAGATTTGATGAAAGATATTTTCAGTGAGATAGTTCCTAAATGTCGGAGCCTTCTAATTATACTCTGACGCGCTTCGCACCAATAACTAGGACTCCATAGAAACGATTTCATAGACTTCCCAGGACTCTTGGACCCTATGCTCTGATACCAAGTTTGTCATTTCCCGATCCTAAATCATTGGCGGGACCAACAGTCGAGAATCATTATTGGCTCCAAGTGAACCCTTAGTCTGGCTTAAACTCAGCGGAAGACTTAAATAACAAGAAGATAGTCTTAAAAGATGAACTCATGAAATAAACTTAGAATGTCTTAAAAGAAACATTCTACTAGTCAAGATGACAACTCAAGTCCCAAAACATAAGCAAATAACAAAGATAAATGAACTAACTGACTGACTATGAAGCCTCTAAAGTAGGAGGGATGTAGGGAAAAAACCCCTAATCATCCTAACAACTAAAAACTATTAAATCAATATAAATAGGAGTCCTCTGAAAAGCGAGGCCTACCACAAGACTCTGAAAGCTCAATTGGATCAACGAAGCGTAGCGTGCTGATCTTAGTTACCTTTATCTGGATCATAACAACAAAGCATGCCAAATAACATCAGTATATTGAATGTACGAGCATGCGAGGAGAAAACTAAACACGACATAGCTAGAACTAATGTGCTGGAGACTTACTAGAATTGAGGGCGAGTCGAAATCGATGGTACAATTGATGCACTCCACAAAATAAAAAGAAGAAAACACAAGTAGGGGTCAGTACAAGGAACACGTACTGAATAGGTATCATCGGTCAACCCAAAATAAAAATCACTATACAATGAATAATAGTATGAAATCAACTATGACACTTAGCAGGCACAATCAATCACAATATCAAGCACACATATGAGGACTCATGCCTCCACACCATACTCATTTGGAAAATAGGTACTTTGAGATTGAGTACATTAAGTTAATTCACTATTCCTTTCCTTTAATGTTGTCGTGTATGAACGTGACACTCCGATCCAATTATAATGTGCCGTTCCAATAGTATCGTGTCGAAATGTGACACACCGATCCAATAATACTGTGTCGGAACGTGACACTCCGATCCAATTATACCGTGTCGAAACGTGACACTCTGATCAAATTATACCGTTAATTTATTTCATCAAGCCTTCTATATTTTTAATGCATCACTTCGATAGAGAGGGTTCCAAAGATCATAAATTTCACGATATAGGGATTTTAGACCAATCAAAAACCACACAACCAAGATACACAACCACACAATCAAGTATATAGGAAACTTGACAATATGAATCATACATATCAGTCACTATTAAGAGTCTATCTATCAAATAGAATAAACCATAATCTACTTCCACCGAGGAACCAAAGTCAAGCAAGCTTTTTTCCAATAGTTTTCCTTTTCTCAATGCCTCCGAAGCTTTCAAATCTATCAAGTATATATGAATAATTTGTAAGTTAATGAGTCTATATACACTCATATCTATTTTATGTTCAACCTAGACTCAATACTCACATAATTTATAATCAATTACTTAAAGTTCAAAGCTAAGGATACGTCTTAACTCCTTAAATTAGCATAACTTTAATCTCGAACTTTCCAACGAAGAATCATGTGAATGCAAAAAAAGTAATTTGCAACTTTAACTCTATCAATTTATGTATACATATATACTCGTAATCCTAAAACTCAGTTTCGCCTATTATTTAATGATAATCTCTCTTCCACAAATTAATAAGAATTTTTACAAATCATATTCCTTTCTATTGGCACTGGTAGCATCTACCGATCATTTCTAAATGCTTTTTATCTTTCAGGTTTAGCACCTACCAGTGATAATTCAATTATGTAAACATTTCTCATGCAAGACACTTATTAAACTTAATAATCAATAATCACCACACATTGTTTTAGTACTTCATAAGAAGTTAATTGAATAATGGTACAAGGAGACGAATTTGTCTCCACCAACCAAATAGCAATACACTATCCCCTTAACTTGCCTTGCACCTTCCAAGCTTTTGCAACCAACATTAATAATTAAATCAATACATGGATTCGGCTAATTTTCTACACGACACCAAAATTAGAATATAGTAATTTCTACACTAACATGTTATAACTTTTCTACATTATTATCTATTCATTTTATTTGCAACGTAGAGAAAAATTCATGAAATACCTTATAGCCACCACTTTAATTTTTTTCTCCAACTGCGTCTCTTAAATTTTCTTTTTCTTCTACTGATTATTTATTAAAAGACTAATTATAAATATGATAAAACTGACCCACTATTAATTTTAATGTTATCTTTTTTAACCATCAACTAAATTAATTATTAAAACTATCCCACTAAATTCCATAAAGATTGTTACAAATAGTCCAATATACTCATTTAAAGTCTATCAAAAAGTATTTTATTAAAATAAAAAACGACCAAAAGAGTCGTTACGATAAATAATTTTAAAATATTAAAAAAAAATACACTAATATTAATTGTTAAAATGAAAACAGAATTCCTTTACGTACTAAATTTGAGTGTAAAGGGAAAAAATAAATTTCACCTCAATACTTCAATAATTGACCTCGATCTATCCCTCGTTAAAGTTGTTATTAAATTATTTACATGATCAAAGTTTGAGTATTTTTTTATAAAAAAAAAAAAACAAATTTACCAAGGTTAAAGAAACATTTGGAAACATATGGTCCTACAAATATGAAAACAATAATAATAGTTGAAAATATTAGGAAATATATCTATTTTACTACGTCCAATTATTTTTAAAAGTTATTTACCCCTTTAAAATTTTGTGGTGCCCGTTTCATATTTAATCGGTTATTAGTCAAAATCAAATCAATAATTTTTAATTATCAAAATCAAACCAAACATGCTTTATATTTTATCGATTTTAATTAAATATGAATCGATTTTTCAGTTTTTAACCATATACAAAATAAAATAAAAAAAAAATCATTCAAAAGATGCGAAAAGAAAATAACAGTTCATTCAAAACGTAAAAATAGTTAAAACGGGTAACATTACAGAATTTTCAATCACTAAATTTACGGTGAATAAAACTTATAAATTCACAATTTTGGCCTAGAATGATGAAACAATGACATTCCTAGTTCTACCAAAATTGTCATAGACACTCATATATATACATTAAATCGATAAAATAAATATTCTCATATTGGACCTTTTTTTCATAAATAAATTATAATAAATTTGGATGAAGAATACATATAAGATATTTAAAATTATTTATAAAAATAATATATTATGCATGTATATAGTAAAATATCGATATATTATTTGTTAGATGATTATTTCTTCAATTGTTTTAACAAAACTAACTACTATTTGTTTAAAAATCGAAATCAAACTTAAACAACAAAAAAATAATTTAAATTAGTTTGTATTCGAATTGTGAACCTTCGTAAAGACCATGAATCTGTAGGACCCCGTCAATTTGTCGATATATAAGGCGTGTACTTCAGATATGACTCAATAATAAACGTGTTACCCATTAATGTTTCTTTCACCTAAATAATTTGTACTAAAATTAGAACTATCGGGCTAGCTCATCCCATTCGGGTTAAATTTTACGGGTCAGGTCGGGCTAGTCTATTTTTAGTGTGGGCCAGAAAATGGTCGGCCCAGCCCACAAGTACGTGGGCTACAGGCTTGCCGGGCCAGTCCACTTTTTAAAAAATTATATTTTTTTATAAATATTAAATTAAATTATAAATTATAATTTAAAAATATTATCATAAATATTGACAAAACAATATTACATTATGTTAGGCCTCATTTGTTTGCACTTACTGGGTTCGAATCTTAATCATTCAGATTTGCCTCATTAAGTGTGTTTGTTTTTAAAACTGTATCTTAATTATTCAAATTCAATTCATTAAGTTTGTTTATTTTTTTTTTCATATAAGTCTCTTTAAGTGTCTGGATATATCTGAATGAATCAAATCTGTAACACACCCTTAACACTATTCAGACTAAAAAATAAGACCATCCTATCTTAATTCAACTAAATCACGACAACTCATAAAAATTATTTTCTTATTTAATTAATATTAATTACATGCTTGCTAATATAATTTCCTTTATTCAGATTAACTTAATATACATATATATTTACTACTCTATATAAACTATTTTAAATTGCAGCATATTAGATTTTTAAAGTATTTGAGTGCAAAAAATAGTCATATTAATGATGTAACTTGGTGTTGAGTTATTAAAAGATAAATTATATTACCTTGTTATGTAAAAATGTTCAAAATATTATTTTATATGAAAAAAAACTATTTTACTAACAAGGTTTTATAATATTTTGTTGATATAATGTTTAATTTCATATGTGCATTCAGATATTGAAAACAAACTGTCCCAATAATTTAGTGTTCAGATTCAGAGACAATATTTTAATATTCAGATGTTTATTCAGATTTACACATGTAGATCTTCATAGACATCTTAATATTTAAATGTGTATTCAAATTCAAATGTCTTAATCTTAATGGAAACAAATGAGACCTTGTCACTACTTGTTAATCAAATTCACAAATAAAATTATCTTTATAATATTTAGGGAAAATGCACAAGTACCCTCTAGACTATGACCGAAATTCCAAAGACACCTTACTAAGGTCGTATTACCCTCTTGAACTTATTTTTTTTAAATTTTGTGTACCTCTTTGGCCTACGTGGCATCCAAATATCTCTGACGCGCCTCAATTGCGTGGAGTCACATAGAGTGCCATATAAGACAAAAGGTGTATAAAATTAAATAAAAAAAGTTCAGGGGGGTAATAGGACCTAAGTTAAGGTGTGTCTCTCGAATTTTAGTCATAGTCTAGGGGGTACTTGTCCATTTCCCTTAATATTTATTAAGTTTTTTTTCAACTAAAAGTATAAATATCTAAATAGAAATATTAACCTAATTGTTTTGATTTGGACTCTCTTTATTTTTAAATTTTAATATTATATAATATTTTTAAATTAATTTTTATTGGCCCATGGGCCGGCCCTACCAATATTTCTCAAGCCCCCCAAATGAGCAGACTTATTCAGGCCGGGCTAAAAAGTATTTTCCTTAAATGAGTTTCAAAAATCTTAGCCCAATCCTATTAAATCCTGGGTTAGGCCAGGCCGGCCCATATTGACGGCTCTAACTAAAATCAAATTCAAACAAAATATAATAATTTTTACTATATTTTGCTTTCATATTATAAAATTATGAATAAAAGATACTAATTATTTTGTATCGTGGTAATAGTTAATGAGTTATTCAGAAAAATAATCCAAAATTTATAATAAAAATGTAATGTATTGCAAAATATCTTTAGAAAAAATGTAAATTAATTATTTGCACGTGTTTTATTTAGCTTTGAAATTGACATCTCATACATGTCATAAACACGGTCACCTCAAAAATATGATCCTCACAAATATATTTGTGTGCTAAATTTGAGTGCAAAAGAAAGAGAGAAAAATATAGCAGAATAACGAAACATTTGGGATCGCGTTGATGTTTTTCTTAGTGAGTAGATTGTAAAGACTCTTAAATTTTGCGTGAATTATTAGTTTCATCCTTAATTATTGACAGGCTTTAAGATATCATTTTACTTGATTAGTTTAACTTAAATATACCGGTGTCTTGCAATATGAGTGAAATACAACTCCTAAATTTTCGTTAAGTTTAGGGTAAATTCCATACTTCTTTAGATTTTTTATTAAGAGTACTTTCATGCTTCTACAAGAGTTTGACGTAAACCACTTTTTATGTCATGTTGCAGATCGAGATTGTATTTAAGTTTAGTTAGTCAAGTAGAGAGATGTTTTTAAGACAATCAATAATTTAATAACAAAACTAATAATTTATGTCGAATCAATATATATATATATATATATATATATATATATATATATATATATATATATATATATATATATATATATGAGGATCTTCATTCCGCCTATGTGGCATGCCTAAATGATCAGAAACATATTTTTCTTTTTTAAAAAAAAAAAATTAGGGCTTTTTAAATTATTTCTTACATAATAATATTATGTGTACATATATTTTACTATTAATTAGTTATTTAATGAGAATTGTACCTTCTTTAAACTAAGGAATTCCAAAAGGCTACCATATTGCCTCAAACGTAAAAAATTGTTTTTATAATATTTTTTTTCTAATGTCCGTTTTCTACCTATTATTTTTAAGTTTATATTATTATAAATTTTTTTAAGTTTATTATCATTGTTATAATTTATACCTTGTATTGTTATTATTTATTAAAAATAAAAAAATTTATATACATAATAAATCTAAATAGAAAATTAGGTGATATGACAAATCTCAATCTCAATGGCCAGCATTCATATTTATCTTTTTTATTAATTTTTTTAAAAATCATTCTTTATTTATGTGCTAGGTTGAAAATCACTTTAAAATTATATTTTTAAATGACACGTCCCTCATTAACTCTTCTTTATTTCTCATAAAAAAATCAGTTTATGTAACTCAAAAGACTATCATTAATCCTCTAATAATTCCTCCTAAAGGGCTATTCTACAAAATAAAAGGATCTTTTATCTTCCTTGTGTTTAATTCTCATGACTTCATCTATCACTATATAAGTATTAGAAATACATGTTACATATGACAAAATTGCTATCATTTCTATGATTTAGGATATTATGGTTAAATATTTTTATTTTAATGAGTTTGTTTTCAAATTTTCATTTTCATTTTTTACATGTATTGATTGGTTCTAACATATGGAGTTGAACTTCTTATTTTGCAGGTATATGTTCAAGGGAGCATATTAGAGGAGCGCAAGATAATCAAAATTCGAGACTAAAGAAATGTTTTTATCCTCCACACGATGAGTAACAAGTTTAATGTTGCTTCCTTAATTTTATATATATATTGGTTGAAGTGCTTAAGATTTTTTGTAAGTAGTTTGTTATTTAAAGTTCATCACGAATTTTAAATATAAAGTTTTTTTTCTGCTAAACTATATGCACAAAAAAGTAAACTACAAATGTGTTATTTGATTTTCTGTTTTCAGTTTTCTTCTTATAATGTTAGTAGGAGAGGTGATGTGGCATGCTTCTAAAGTCAAGAATGACATTTATTTATTTTTCACAATTTTTGATATTTTCTTAATTTTTTACATTTATATAATTTATTTAAAAACCTACAAATTATATATCACTTACATTAATTTAGAAAGCTCAAATGTCATTATTATTTAAACTAAATAGTTGATACATTTTAGATTTTACATTTTACATCCGTTTTGTTCATTTTTTTCATGGGTGAATATTGAACCATAATTATAATCCAATTAAATTGAACAATTAATATATTTAATGTTTTATGTCTGTGTTTCTTTATGTTCTTTTATATTCCTTATTTGTTTTTGTGATTGTGAAGCCTCACTTTTGCAAGTCGTTGGGTTTATGCCTAAAGGTTAAAATGTCTAATTTTACACACACACAAACAAAGTCAAAAAAAATTGAGTAATATGTATATTAAGTTTGTTTAAGTATATTCTTTATATTTTTTTAATATTATTTTATACTAAATTGGGGTAGGATTACATGTTATAACTCAAAGGAATAATATCAGTTTTCACTTTGCAGATTTACAGTATTTTATTTTTAATTTGCATCTTTCATACTTTATCTTGAGAAATTCGTGTGATATTAAATATTCTATTTTGATAAAACTTAATGAATTCATTCTTATGGCCAAATTAAGGTATGTATTGTTTTAATTGAGAACTACTTTATAATTTCTTTATCAATTCTCACTTAACATTTAAATCTTGATATTTTGATAAATCAAGGAGTCTCATACTTTATTTCAATTACTAAATAATTGATGTATTCTTTTGGTTGAGAACTACTTTGGAATCTCTTTATTAAAATATTTCTTACACAATATTTGATAAATTTTGATATCATGTGTTATAATCTACATCAATGAGTCTCATATATTCGACTTATAACATCTACCTCAATGTTGAATTCTAAAGCAATAAATGCTTCCGTTCATTTTACTTATCATATTTTACCTTTTTATGGTTAATTTAGCTATTCTCAACGCTCAATTAAATTAGATTAATTCACTATTTTAGAATTAAAATTTAAACATTTTAAAATATATACGAAAAATACTATAAGATTCAATGTTTCTCACATTAATATGATTTAAAAAATACATATTAATATAATATGGGTAAAAGTTCATATAATTTAACTCTCAAACAAAATATAAGAAACGAAATTAAATGGGATCGAAATGTATATACTCTACAAAATAATAAACATTTTTCTACTTCTTAATTGACACTGTAATTTTGAGAGCTATTTTTATCTATCATTGATTTAACAATAGAGGCAAAACTTAACTTTTTTATTACAAATATATCGTTTCAGTGAAGTTGAAATAATTCATATATATTTTACAATTTTTTTTACTGCATCGAACAATGATCAATCAAACATAAGTAACAATATATACTAAATTAAAAGGAATACGGGCATACAATGAATCAATTATAAGAGAGAGAATGAAGAGGCTAATGCCCTCAAGAATACAAGCTTCAAATATATATATAGATTGTCAAATTAAATACTTTTAAAAATTTTGTAAGATAATTTATAATATTCGTTGGTTTATTTTAAAAAGATAGTATAATGATATTTTTCTCCAAATTTCTTATGATTCATTTAGTCTCAATGTTCGAAAAATCGATATAGACAATATACTTTGTGGTTCTTATTTTCCCTTCTTTTTTTGATAAGTATATTTGTATGTGTATTTGTGGTTCTTCAATTTTTTTTTAAAAAAAGAGGTTTAAAAATGATTTTCTATATATGCTCAAAATATATATCAAATTTCTTGAAATTCTTTTCTTTCTCTATTTGCTATTAAGAAAAATAATTATTTTTTTCTTTCACTTATAAGTTTATTACACGAGTATCTATAGAAGATTAAAAACTTTTAAGTGATTATAAATAATAAATAATATATAAATTAAAATTCTTTTAAAGAAAATTTTTTAATTGAAAGTATGATTTCTGCGTAAATTTTATTATAAATATATAAATACAATTTATATGTCAAATTCACTAATTTAAGAATATTTCCAAAAAGATTTTTAATTGCAGTGGATGCCACATTGCCAAAATGATGGGTTTCACAAATTTAAGATCCTAACAAATACCAAACAACGTTAAACATTTTAAGAAAAATACATTAAATATCATATTCACTTCATCTCACTAGGTGGGATTGTAACGACCTGTTTAGTCGTTTTGAGCAGCAGATTTTATTCTGGAAAAACTGGCTGGGACGACGAGTGTCACGACGGACCGTCGTGGTCACGACGGCCCGTCGAGGAGGTGTCGTTCCAGGACACTTAGAATTCTTCAAATTGGATATTAAAATCGACTCTCTGTAAATTGTGACGGACCTGCAGGACGTGCCGTCACATCCACGACGAACCGTCGTGAGTTTCCGTTGCAAAACACTTCAACTTTTGAGAATTTGGTACAAGAAGCGAGTTTCTGACCGTCATGACGGAGGTGCAGGACGGACCGTCACAGGGGTGACGGGCCGTCACAGTTCACCTGAAATTTGGGGAGGCTGCGACGACCGGTGTGACGGACCATCGCAGGCACGACGGCCCGTCACAGGTCACGCAGATCCCAGTCAGAAAAGGATTTCTCCACACGTTTTAAGGGTCGTTTTGGACTATTCTTTCCTTAATTATAAAGATTGAGGGTTAATATTAATAAGTCTAATTCTTGAGGGATAAAAGGGGTAACTTTGGGTTAATTAGTGGGATTTTATTGTCCTCTTTTACACTTAATTATATTTTAATTAGGGTAAAGGAAAGAGGGTTTGAATAAAACAAAAGAGAAAGAACAAGAGAGAAAAGAGAGAAACGAATTGAGAGAGTATTGATCGATCGAAGAGGGAAGAGGAATAACAAAGCTTGGAAGATTTCTTGTTGATTCCAATTCTTCGGTGGAGGTAGGTTATGGTTTATATTACGATATTCGTAGTGAACTCTTAATAGTGAATATTATGTGTTGATAGTATTGTAAACCCTGCTATGTGCTTAAATTGTATGCTTGCATGATTATGATTATGAAATTGTGATGAATTAACAAAGCATGATGAAGCTATTGAATCCCAAATCTTGAAAGAACCCTAATTCGCTTGATATATTATATAATAAGATTGATGATGCCTTAGTATGAAAGAAGGCTTGATAAATTATATAATGAGAATGAGAATGCCTTAGTGTAAAAGAAGGCTTGATGAATTAGGGGATCGGGTGCCACGTTCCGGTACCAGGATAGAATGAATATGAGGATCGGAGTGTCACGTTCCGACACCAGGATAGAATATGGATCGGGTGCCACATTCCGGTACCAGGATAGAATGATTATGAGGATCGGAGTGTCACGTTCCGACACCAGGATAGAATATGAGGATCGGAGTGTCACGTTCCGACACCAGGATAGAATATGGATCGGGTGCCACGTTCCGGTACCAGGATAGAATGATTATGAGGATCGGAGTGCCACGTTCCGGCACCAGGATAGAATTAGAGGAGCGGAGTGTCACGTACCGACACAAGAGGAAGAAAGATAATGAATCTTGAAAGATAATGAATGTACTCAATCTAATGAACTTAATTCCCAAATGAGTATGGTATTGAGGCTTGAGTTCTCATGTGTGAACTTGACGGAAATTGTTAATGATATAATATTGTTGTTGCTACATGTTGAGTATTGTAGTTGAGTTACGTTATTATTGATATATACTGTTCCCTATTTTGAGTTGGCCGATGATATCTACTCAGTACTTGTGGTTTTACTGACCCCCTACTTTTATGTTTTCTTCTTGTTATTTGTGTAATGCAGCAAACGTTCCGTCAACCTCAACTCAACAGTAGATCTAGCCAGTCTTCACTACCCTCGGAAATTCAGGGTGAGCTAACGCGTCTAGCTTGGACTGGGTCTTCTTCTTCAAGTCTTGATGCCTTGAACTTCCGGCATGGACTAGCTTTTATTGTTTTAACTTCTTAGACAGTTTTAGTTTAGCAATTTGAGATAGATGTTCTTGTGATGATGACTTCCAGATTTTGGGGATAATAATAATAGTTTTGAATTGTTTTTATTAATGACTTTAAGTCTTCCGCATTTCTTTTGTTGATATTGTATTAAAATGTTAAATGTTAGATTGGTTGGTTCGCTCACATAGGAGGGTA
The DNA here is from genome assembly GCA_027705065.1 of Solanum peruvianum. Taxonomy (NCBI): domain Eukaryota; kingdom Viridiplantae; phylum Streptophyta; class Magnoliopsida; order Solanales; family Solanaceae; genus Solanum; species Solanum peruvianum. The sequence goes on from JAKWJD010001765.1 coordinate 14,071,474, forward strand.
AATGTGGGTGCCAGTCGCGGCCCCGATTTGGGTCGTGACAAACTTGGTATCAGAGCATTAGGTTCGTTGGTCTCATCACACAAGAACGAGTCTAGTAGAGTCTTAAGGAACGGTAGGGGGACGCCTTTACTTTTCTTTGAGAGGCTATAAGACTTTAGGAAAATTCCATTCTTTCATTCTTTCTTTCGTGCTACTACTTGAGTCCAATTGGTATCTAGGTGATACAAATTGGTATCTGACCATCTTCACTCTATTTCGCAGATGGTTAGAACTAGAGCAACGACCGCACCAGCAGCAACAACGGAAAGACAAGAAACGACTGAGCCAGCCACTGGGGCTGTGGCTCGAGGAAGAACAGCGGCAAGAGGCCGTGGAAGAGGTCGTGGGAGGACGTCCTCTAGAGGAAGAGGACGAGCCCCTAGCCCATCTTATACTAGGGCTGTGACTCCTCCACCGACCGAGGAGGTGATAAGAGAGGGTGAGGAAGGGGAGAATGAACAGGAGCAAAATGAGGAATTGCCACCCCAACCTACCCCAGAGATGATCAACCAGGTACTTGCTTATCTTAGCGGGTTATCCGATCAGGGTCAAGCACCTCCAGTGGTTTCTGCACCAACACCTCCGGTTTCAGAGATACGACATGCGGCTACTATGGCTCCCCGCATGGATGCACCATTGGAGATAGGAACATTTCCACGTCTGACTACTGGGCCTGTTATGACAAACGATCAGCATGAACTTTTCAGTAAGTTCTTGAAATTGAAACCTCCAGTCTTCAAGGGTGCAGAATCTGAGGATGCTTATGATTTTCTGGTTGATTGTCATGAGCTACTACACAAGATGGGGATAGTAGAACGGTTTGGCGTTGAGTTCGTGAGCTATCAGTTCCAAGGGAACGCCAAAATGTGGTGGCGTTCACATGTTGAGTGGCCCATTGTTATGCTTTCCCTGGGAGATCTGAAGCGGAGGCATCTGATGCTGTTATCACAGGTAATCTCTTGGTTTGTGATTGCATGGCATCTGTATTATTTGACCCTGGCTCCACGTTTTCATATGTATCTTCCTCATTTGCTAATGGTCTAAATTTACATTGTGAATTACTTGACATGCCTATTCGTGTTTCTACTCCGGTGGGTGAGTCTGTGATAGTTGAAAAGGTATATAGGTCTTGTTTGGTGAATTTTGTGGGGAGCAACACTTATGTAGATTTGGTTATTTTAGAAATGGGTGACTTTGATGTAATTCTGGGTATGACTTGGCTTTCTCCGAATTTTGCGATTCTGGATTGTAATGCTAAAACGGTGACGTTAGCCAAGCCTGGGGCAGATCCGTTAGTGTGGGAGGGCGACTACACTTCCAAACCAGTTCGCATCGTGTCCTTTCTTCGTGCTCAGAAGATGGTTAGTAAGGGTTGTTTAGCTTTCTTGGCCCATCTTAGGGACGACACTACCCAAGTACCCTCAATTGAGTCGGTTTCGGTAGTCCGTGAATTCTTGGATGTGTTCCCTGCAGATCTTCCCGGTATGCCACCAGATAGGGATATAGACTTCTGCATTGATTTGGAACCAGGTACTCGCCCCATTTCTATACCCCCTTATAGAATGGCTCCCGCAGAGTTAAGAGAGTTAAAAGCACAACTTCAAGAGTTGCTGAGCAAAGGCTTCATTAGACCAAGTGCATCTCCTTGGGGTGCTCCGGTCTTGTTTGTAAAGAAGAAGGATGGGAGCTTTCGAATGTGCATAGATTACCGACAGTTGAACAAAGTAACTATTAAGAACAAGTACCCCATTCCTCGCATTGATGACTTGTTTGATCAGTTACAAGGTGCTTGTGTCTTCTCAAAAATAGACTTGAGGTCCGGTTATCACCAATTGAAAATACGCGCAACGGATGTGCCAAAGACTGCTTTTCGAACTAGGTATGGGCACTATGAATTTGTGGTAATGTCGTTTGGTCTTACTAATGCCCCTGCTGCCTTCATGAGCTTGATGAACGAGATTTTCAAGCCATACTTGGACCTCTTTGTGATTGTGTTTATTGATGATATACTGATATACTCCAAGAGTAAGAAGGAACATGAGGAGCATTTGAGAATGGTGTTAGAGTTGTTAAGGAAGAAAAAGCTTTATGCGAAATTCTCCAAGTGTGAGTTTTGGCTAGATTCAGTGTCCTTCTTGGGGCACGTGGTTTCTAAGGATGGGGTGATGGTGGATCCATCCAAGATTGAGACAGTGAAGAATTGGGTAAGACCCACTAATGTGTCAGAAATACGGAGTTTTGTTGGGTTAGCTAGCTACTACCGCCGATTCGTCAAGGGATTCTCTTCTATTGCTTCCCAATTGACGAACTTGACTAAGCAAAACGTTCCATTTGTATGGTCGGATGAGTGTGAGGAAAGCTTTCAGAAACTCAAGACTTTGTTGACTACCGCGCCTATCCTTACCTTGCCGGTAGAGGGTAAGAACTTCATTGTCTATTGTGATGCATCCTATTCGGGTTTGGGTGCAGTGCTAATGCAAGAGAAGAACGTGATCGCTTATGCTTCAAGACAATTAAAAGTGCATGAACGTAACTATCCAACTCATGACTTGGAATTGGCCGCGGTAGTATTTGCACTAAAGCAATGGAGACACTACTTGTATGGGGTTAAGTGTGAAGTCTACACGGACCATCGTAGCCTACAGTATGTATTCACTCAGAAAGACTTGAACTTGAGACAGAGGAGATGGATGGAACTACTGAAGGACTACGACATCACTATCTTGTATCATCCGGGAAAAGCAAATGTTGTGGCAGATGCTTTGAGTAGGAAGGCCGGAAGCATGGGAAGTCTAGCTCATTTGCAAGCTTCTAGACGCCCATTGGCTAGAGAAGTGCAGATTTTGGCTAATGACCTTATGAGGTTAAAAATAAATGAGAATGGAAGATTGTTAGCTTGTGTAGAGGCAAGATCTTCTTTCCTTGACCAGATCAAGGGAAAACAGTTTGATGATGAGAAATTGATCCGGATTCGAGATAAAGTATTGCGAGGAGAGGCTAAGGAAGCAATAATTGATGAGGAAGGTATTTTGAGGATTAAGGGAAGGGTATGTGTACCCCGCATCGATGATTTGATCACCACTATTCTGACAGAGGCTCATAGTTCCGGATATTCTATACATCCTGGTGCAACCAAGATGTATCGCGACCTAAAGCAACACTTCTGGTGGAGTAGAATGAAGCGAGATATTGTTGAGTTTGTTTCCAAATGTCCAAATTGTCAACAAGTAAAGTATGAACACCAAAGGCCCGGAGGAACACTTCAGAGAATGCCCATTCCTGAATGGAAGTGGGAGAGAATCGCAATGGACTTTGTGGTTGGTCTTCCAAAGACCTTGGGTAAGTATGACTCCATTTGGGTGATCGTTGATAGGTTAACTAAGTCTGCTCACTTCATTCCTGTCAAGGTGACCTACAATGCAGAGAAGTTAGCCAAGATCTACATCTCAGAGATCGTTCGGTTGCATGGAGTTCCACTCTCCATCATATCTGATAGAGGTACGCAGTTTACTTCTAAGTTTTGGAGGACATTACATGCTGAATTAGGTACTAGGTTGGACCTTAGCACTGCATTTCACCCACAGACCGATGGACAGTCTGAGCGAACGATTCAAGTGTTGGAGGATATGCTTCGTGCGTGTGTGATAGAGTTTGGTGGCCATTGGGATAGCTTTTTACCTTTGGCGGAGTTTTCATACAATAATAGCTATCACTCCAGTATTGACATGGCTCCATTTGAAGCATTGTATGGGAGGAGGTGTAGATCCCCCATTGGTTGGTTTGATGCCTTTGAAGTTAGACCTTGGGGGACTGATCTGTTGAGAGATTCTCTAGAGAAGGTGAAAGCTATTCAAGAAAAGCTTCTGGCGGCGCAAAGTAGACAAAAGGAGTATGCAGACCGGAAGGTTAGAGACTTGGAGTTCATGGAAGGTGAACAAGTCTTGTTGAAGGTTTCACCCATGAAAGGGGTGATGCGGTTCGGAAAAAGGGGTAAGTTAAGTCCAAGGTACATTGGACCATTTGAAGTGCTTAAGCGAATAGGGGAGGTGGCTTATGAATTAGCCTTGCCCCCAGGGCTGTCCGGAGTGCATCCGGTGTTCCATGTATCCATGTTGAAGAGATACCACGGAGATGGAAACTACATTATCCGTTGGGATTCAGTTTTGTTGGATGAGAACTTGACTTATGAAGAGGAACCTGTTGCTATTTTAGATAGAGAAGTTCGCAAGTTGAGGTCGAGAGAGATTGCATCCATCAAAGTTCAACGGAAGAATCGACCGGTTGAGGAGGCTACTTGGGAGAAGGAGGCAGATATGCAAGAAAAATACCCACATCTGTTTACAGATTCAGGTACTCCTTTTCGCCATTGTTTTTCTTCTTTTGATCGTTCGGGGACGAACGATGGGTAAATTGGTATCTATTGTAACGACCTGTTTAGTCGTTTTGAGCAGCAGATTTTATTCTGGAAAAACTGGCTGGGACGACGAGTGTCACGACGGACCGTCGTGGTCACGACGGCCCGTCGAGGAGGTGTCGTTCCAGGACACTTAGAATTCTTCAAATTGGATATTAAAATCGACTCTCTGTAAATTGTGACGGACCTGCAGGACGTGCCGTCACATCCACGACGAACCGTCGTGAGTTTCCGTTGCAAAACACTTCAACTTTTGAGAATTTGGTACAAGAAACGAGTTTCTGACCGTCATGACGGAGGTGCAGGACGGACCGTCACAGGGGTGACGGGCCGTCACAGTTCACCTGAAATTTGGGGAGGCTGCGACGACCGGTGTGACGGACCGTCGCAGGCACGACGGCCCGTCACAGGTCACGCAGATCCCAGTCAGAATAGGATTTCTCCACACATTTTAAGGGTCGTTTTGGACTATTCTTTCCTTAATTATAAAGATTGAGGGTTAATATTAATAAGTCTAATTCTTGAGGGATAAAAGGGGTAACTTTGGGTTAATTAGTGGGGTTTTATTGTCCTCTTTTACACTTAATTATATTTTAATTAGGGTAAAGAAAAGAGGGTTTGAATAAAACAAAAGAGAAAGAACAAGAGAGAAAAGAGAGAAACGAATTGAGAGAGTATTGATCGATAGAAGAGGGAAGAGGAATAACAAAGCTTGGAAGATTTCTTGTTGATTCCAATTCTTCGGTGGAGGTAGGTTATGGTTTATATTACGATATTCGTAGTGAACTCTTAATAGTGAATATTATGTGTTGATAGTATTGTAAACCCTGCTATGTGCTTAAATTGTATGCTTGCATGATTATGATTATGAAATTGTGATGAATTAACAAAGCATGATGAAGCTATTGAATCCCAAATCTTGAAAGAACCCTAATTCGCTTGATATATTATATAATAAGATTGATGATGCCTTAGTATGAAAGAAGGCTTGATAAATTATATAATGAGAATGAGGATGCCTTAGTGTAAAAGAAGGCTTGATGAATTAGGGGATCGGGTGCCACGTTCCGGTACCAGGATAGAATGAATATGAGGATCGGAGTGTCACGTTCCGACACCAGGATAGAATATGGATCGGGTGCCACGTTCCGGTACCAGGATAGAATGATTATGAGGATCGGAGTGTCACGTTCCGACACCAGGATAGAATATGAGGATCGGAGTGTCACGTTCCGACACCAGGATAGAATATGGATCGGGTGCCACGTTCCGGTACCAGGATAGAATGATTATGAGGATCGGAGTGCCACGTTCCGGCACCAGGATAGAATTAGAGGAGCGGAGTGTCACGTACCGACACAAGAGGAAGAAAGATAATGAATCTTGAAAGATAATGAATGTACTCAATCTAATGAACTTAATTCCCAAATGAGTATGGTATTGAGGCTTGAGTTCTCATGTGTGAACTTGACGGAAATTGTTAATGATATAATATTGTTGTTGCTACATGTTGAGTATTGTAGTTGAGTTACGTTATTATTGATATATACTGTTCCCTATTTTGAGTTGGCCGATGATATCTACTCAGTACTTGTGGTTGTACTGACCCCCTACTTTTATGTTTTCTTCTTGTTATTTGTGTAATGCAGCAAACGTTCCGTCAACCTCAACTCAACAGTAGATCTAGCCAGTCTTCACTACCCTCGGAAATTCAGGGTGAGCTAACGCGTCTAGCTTGGACTGGGTCTTCTTCTTCAAGTCTTGATGCCTTGAACTTCCGGCATGGACTAGCTTTTATTGTTTTAACTTCTTAGACAGTTTTAGTTTAGCAATTTGAGATAGATGTTCTTGTGATGATGACTTCCAGATTTTGGGGATAATAATAACAGTTTTGAATTGTTTTTATTAATGACTTTAAGTCTTCCGCATTTCTTTTGTTGATATTGTATTAAAATGTTAAAGGTTAGATTGGTTGGTTCGCTCACATAGGAGGGTAAATGTGGGTGCCAGTCGCGGCCCCGATTTGGGTCGTGACAGGGATTCAAAGAAAATAATGTGTGAGACCTTATAGCTTGTTATGAAGGATTACATATTATTTTCAAAAAATCCTAAGTTTAAGTAGCTCATTACAAAGTAAATTTTAAAAAAATAGAGATGCTAACACAAACAATATAACAAAATCATTACATAGTCCATAGCATTAAAATAGAGTAAAAATGCTAAAATAATGTGATGATCAAAATAAAAATAAAACACGAATCAATAAAAATTAATGGGCAAAACACTACTCTATTAATATTGATGTTACTAATATTCAGTTATCTAGTAACTTTCTGTTTTAATTAGCTATTTCTATATTTTTTTTTAAAATTAAATAATGACCTTAATAAATTACAAATATATTATATCTTATCTAATAATTTCAGCTCAATACCTCTTTAATTAACCGCTATCTCTCCTTAAACTTGTTACCAAATACCAATTTATCAACATGATTAAAATTTGAGTATAAAGAGAGGGAAAAAAAAAAGAGAACCAAATTTACCAAAAAAGTGAAAGGAACGTTTGGGAACAAATGGTCCTACAAATAATAGTTGTAAATATTACAAACTTTCTGGGGACCGAATTTTGATAGTTGTGCTCTCATTCTTTAATGGTCTCTGTTTACCTGTTAAAATTTAACATGTTACTTATTTGTTTTTATTTGTTACTTTTAATAAAGACCTAATTCATTATTGACTTCTTAAAATTAACATCAATTTTTACTTGGATATCCTAATCAGGCTTTGTTAATTTTACGCATCTCATGTCAACTTTCATTATGTCAGTTTGATACTTTTTATATTTTCAAAATCACATTTTAAGTGTGTACATTCAAAAGCATCTTATGTGAAAAATGAACAGGACGCGGCGTGATGAATTTAAAATGAACAAAACTTAGTTAAATTGTCTAAGTAAAAGTTTGTGTTAAGAGGCCACTAATGAGTTAGGCCTTTAATAAATGAAAAAAAATAAAATAATTTTAGATCTATTATATCCTCAATTTATTTAGAGAGTTAACATTTTTTAAAAAGTTAAAACCTGTTTAATGAGTAAATAAGTTTTGAAATTTTATGAATTAGTGGAATTAAAATAGTAAATTCACTATATTAATTTTTTTTATTGAGGTATCAAATCAAAAAATAATAAAAGAGAGAGAAATAGAAAAAGTAATAAAAAGAAAAGATAATTTTTTTTAATGAAAAGGAGGTAGAATTTTCTTGACAAAATCGTTGAACTAAAATTAATAAAAATTAACTACTTGTAAATTGTCTACTTAATTACAAACCTCAAAAACTACTACTACAATACTTTATAAGAAAATTGTCTGCGTATTATATTTTTCAAAAAGCCATAAGATACTTAAATAAAAATATCCACAATAATGTATATATATATGGAGTAAAATAATTATTTGACAACACGTGTTTTATTTTTCTTTTGAAATAGACGGCTCATGCTTGCATTGACAGAGAACATGGTGTCCACACAAATATGATCCTGAAAAATATCACAAGAACAAATAACTTTTAAAATAATAGGAAAGTATATTGATTTTTCATTTAGAAAAAATCATTTACCTTCATTAAATATCACAGGAACAAATTATTTTTAAAAGGGAAAATGCACAAGTACCCCCTCAATCTATGCCCGAAATCTCAGAGACACACTTATACTATACTAAGGTCCTATTGTCCCCTGAACTTATTTTATAAGTAATTTTCTACCCTTTTTAGGCCTACGTGACACTAGTTTGAAAGAAAAAGTCAATCAATGTTGGGCCCACAAGATAATGCTACGTAAGATTTTGGGCATAGGTTAAGGGGGTACTCGTGCATTATCCCTTTTTAAAATAATAGGAAAGTACATTGATTTTTCATTTAGAAAAGATTATTTACCTAGCATTTAATAAAGGTAGTTACACTATCATTAATTCATAATCAACAGTCTTTTTCTAATTTTTCACTCTAACATAGGTAATTTCGTATTTAAGGGTGTCTCGAACTCGATATCGCTTGATAAAGAATAAAGAAATATTTATCATTTCATTACAAATTTTATTGGTATAATCAACTATCTTTATAATATCTTTAATAAGATAAAATATGTCATATTTAGTCTAATCACCTTGCGCAACACTTTTCCAATCAATATCTTCCTCTCGCTAGAGAATCTAAAAGAAAAAGAGAGAGAACAATTTGGCAAAAAGATGAAATTGAGAAATATTAAACACATGTTTTATTTTTATTCATTTATATATAGTATTATATCGACGATTCTCTAAAGTTATTTATATAATTCGCTTAGCAATCTTGAATAGAATTTGTACCAATTAAAAACTAAAATTAATCAAAACATGTGTTCATTAATCATTAAACACAAATTATTGATATGACAACTTAAATGTACTTAAGCGCATCGATCCCAAATAATATTTTGTTTTTATTACTTTTTAAAAAAACTTGTAAGTTGTACCCTTTATTCTTTTATTGACAATTGAGATTAAATAACTAAAAAATATTTAAAATAAATTTCTTGATAAACAAAAGAAAGCAAGCCCACCCCATATTCCAACCATAGTCTATTTCGCCTCATTTTCCGTTCTCAAATTATGTGCTTATTTTTTTCTTCATTGTTTATTGCCTTTCATTCTATATATATTGAATTTACTAAGATAATGGTAAAAAACATCTAAACAATATCTTAAATAATATCTTTTAATAAATTTTATATTTAAACTATTAAAAGATTGATTTTATACTTAAACTATCATTTATTAATTTGAGAAACACAATTTAGTGATGTATGAAATATACCCTCTCTTTTATTTTTAAAATTTGACACATGATATTCTACATTAACAAAATATTCTCTTGACAAAAATTAACTATATTATAATATTAATTAAAAGTTAAAGATTAAAATATTACTATCGAAAAAAAAGAAATTATTTTTTAAAAAAAATACTATTTTTTTTAAAAAATCACCCCCCTCCAGCCTTCCCCCTCCCCAACAATCCCCGTCCTTTTATTTTTCAAAATTTCCTTTATAAAATATTTTTTAAATGTTCAAAGTTCTCCCCCATCCCAAACCCATCCACTCCTTTTCAAAAATAATAATATTATTTTTTTAAAATAAAAATTTATCACACCTTATCTAACTCTCCGCTCCTAGTTTTTATTTTATTTTTTTATATTTTTCATTTTGTAATAGATCTGTACTTATAGTTTTAGAAAAATATTTTTTCTACTTGCGTACTGAATGTAACATAAATAAAAATTTCATTTTAAAAAAAGTCTTGCAGCAAGTAAAAAGAATTTCCTAAAAAAATATGTATATATTCAACATAAACGAGAAAAGAAATTGAAACTGGAGCCTTGGTGAGTTGCGGTAGAAATTTCTCTTTTTTAAAAAAATGAAATAATATCTAAATTATTATTAAAAGATAGGGTGGGGGTGGAGGTGGGGTGTATGAAGTGAGAATCTTTTTAAATAAAAAATTAGAAAAGAACTTAAAAATAAAACTAAAAATTTATGGAGGAGGGGGCATAGTAAAATAAGTGATGAAATGAGATAACAAAAATATTTTATATTTTATTATATAATATATATATGTGGTAGTAACACTTTTATCTTTAATTTTAACTAATACGAATAATTTATTTAATTTTTATCGATGTTGATTGTATTGTTTGTGAGCTGTGATGTAGCGATTTTATTTTAAATAAAAGATAGAGTGTAGTACACAACCATAAAAAAGGCTACAATAAAAGAGAGATATGTTTCATAAACTAATAAGTGATTTTAGGTATGAAACTAATGTTTCCAATAGTTTAGCTATAAAACTCAAAAAATGATATAATTTAGATGTATTTTTGTCTTTTTGACACTAAGACCTCAATTGTTTCTAATCAGATTAAGACATCTGAATAAACATCTGAATATTAATATGTGTATTACTATCTGAATGTCTAGATCTGAATGCACATTTGAAGATTAAGATGTGGTCTCTATATCTAAGCACTTGATGTTTAAGATTGTTTGTTCTCAATTTTAATGTGCATATGAAAATAAATTTATAAAATATTGAGAAAAAGGTCTGAAAAATATTTCAATTTTGACCGAATTTGTTGTTACAATATCAAACTTTATGGAGGACCTTTTACCATCTTGCACTATTCAATAGTGTATTTTAAAGGTATATATGTTTCTACGTTGCATCATTATAAATAATAACGTGTCCACGTTTACACATATATACATTTTTTAATACACTATTAAATAGTGTAGGGGAGGGAGGGGTAAAAGGTTGTCCATAAAGTTCGGTATCATAACAGTAATTTCGGCCAAAATTGATGCATCTTTTAGACCCTCCGACCCTAAAATATTATAAAAAGTAGTACTTTTAGTAAAAAATTTATATTTTATATGTTTATATTTGATTTAAAATATTATAGGATATGCAAATAAAAATTATACATCGATATAAAAATTATTATAATGTGATTTCTTTTAAGAATTCAACATAAATATCTTTTTTATGATAAAGTATATCACGAAAAAATATTTAACAGTCATAATACAATATCAATTTTTCAATAAGTATAATAGATACTAGCTGAAAAATAATAAAGAAGGTTTCGCATCATCAAAACCTAACATATACTCTACCTTATCAGAAAAATTTTAGAATTTCTAATTATTTTAATGATCTTAATCTAGCATTGTCATATTTTTTTTATAATTATCACCTTCACAAAATATGTTAACATATTAATAATTGTACGGTACAACAAATCTTTCTATTCAAGTCCATCTAGTTTTTCTTTGAATTCTTCAAAATAGATGTACTATTTTGTAATCAGTAACTTCAATGCATTACTCATCTTGTCATCAATTTATGTTCAAAACGGTTTGTGTCTTCTCTTTAATATTATTCCCTTATCTACAAACATTAAAAAGCAATTGATCCTTCTCAGAAGATATTCTTGTAAATCCTTCTTTTATCGCAGATTATTAATAAGCATTTAACACACACTCACCTGATTTGTCTGGGCCATATCGTTGTGCGATTCTTTGCAAGTTGAGTGTAGCCTCTATCCCCTCTAACTTGAAGGGGAGTGTTGGATTTATTGTATTTAGTGAAGATGATGATGCGATTCAAACAAAGACAAAGTTGAGGAAATGACATACATAGACAACTGCTAATAACAATTACCAACTTATAGCCCAACATTAATAAGAGCATTAAATAGCCAAATAAAAATATAGCACAAATTGTCCCAAAACTAATTTAGGATGTTTTCCCTCTTATTTCAATGGATTCATTTAATTGATATCAAATTATTTAAATGTCAATACTTCTATTAATTTCTTTGAATTTCATTATAAGATTGATGAATCTTCAATAGCAATGCTAACATAAAATAATATGGAATTACGAGTATACATAAGATTGGAGATGGTGTTACTACAATTATACTAATAGAAGGTCAATTCTATAAGACAAAATGAGATTGTGTCGAGGTATAATTATTATGAAAAATAGTTATGTATACATTATGTATCTTGTAACTAAATAGTGCGTATAATTATGTGATAAGCTTAGTTAACTAATGAATTCAATTAACTCTATTTGGATACATAATCTTCCATTCAAAGAATATTTATGAATTTATTATAATTTTATATTTTGTTGTCGATTATGCATACATGAAATTACTATGCATTTATTTATTTAAAAGTTGTATGCATTGATGTATATTGTAACTACAATATGTATACATTGACCCGTATTAATTTTTATATTCACCAGTTCCGTATTTACCAAACAAATTTGTATATATTTTCTTAATCGAGATTGACATACAATGATCAAAGTGTATTTACATAGGAAGAATTTGAAGTTGTTGGTGGAGATTAAAAACATTGAGAATATTATACCGGTTTTTCTACAAAAAAGTTTATTTGAACCTTACCCATAAAATTTATACCAAAAACTATAATCTAGAATCAAAACTATTGTTTAGAAGAGTAAAAAATATCAATTCCACAAATCACTAAATTTTCTAATAATTTGGGGAAAAAACACTCAAGAGCATGCATATACGAAAGAAAAATTTACGAGAGAGGATAAATATACAATTATATCTTCCATAATAAAATAGAGCAAATTAAGGAGCACAAAAGAAAATTAATGGATAAAAAGGAAGAACTTAACGAGATATTTAAAAAGAGAAAAAAGAGACAAGAAAAGAAAGAACAACACTTTAAAATTGTTAACAACATTATAAAGAAAGCTCGGAATATTACAATAATAAGAAGAAGACAAGAAGTATAAGATAGAGGAGAGAACTTTTTTTATTCAAGTGTGTCTTCCAAATGGTGAGTGATTCTCGATTTATAGTGTTGAGATATCACTCCAAAAGTCATCTAATTAATAGATACATAGTAATCTTCTTAACACCTTGGAAACATCTATATATGAATCCAATTAATAGTTGGATAAATCTAATGGATAATCCACATATAATATACAATGGATTCATAACACTCCCCGTCGGATATCCATAGATTATGTACTTCTTTAAAATCTTACTAGGAAAAAACCAGCGGAAAAAAGCCTAGTGAAGAAAAATAGTACACGCATCTCATAATACGCTTTGAATGTTGCCTCGTTAAAAAACTTACATGGAAAATCCAACTTGGGACAAAACCATAGTTAAGGAAAAGAGAAAAACGTGTATTTCACTCTCCTTGATGAAAACTTCACTTGATATCTCGGAGACGGCGCATTCTAATCTTGTATCTCAACTTCTCAAACGTTGATGTTGGAAATGCCTTAGTGAATGAATCAACAAGATTATCACTTGAACGGATTTGTTGAATTTCTATCTAACCATTTTGTTGAAGATCATGCGTGAAAAAGAACTTTGGTGAAATATGCTTTGTCCGGTCTTCTTTGATGTATCCTCTTTTCAATTTAGCTATACATGCAGCATTATATTCGTAAATTGTGGTTGGTATATTCTTTTTCAAAGAAAAGTCACATATTTTCTGAATATGGTGGGTCATTGATCTCAACCAAATGCACTCTCGACTAGCTTCATGGATGACTATTATTTCTGCATGATTTGAAGAAGTGGCTACCAACGTTTGCTTCATCGATCGCCAAGATACTGTCGTGTCTCCACATGTAAACAAATAGCCTATTTGTGATCGAACTTTATGCGGATCAGATAAATACCCCACATCTGCGTAACCAATCAATTCTGACTTGGATTCATCGGAATAGAATAGAATAAACTCACGTCCATGGTCCTCCGAAGATATGAAGTATGTGTTTAACACCTTTCCAATGTCTTTTTGTTGGGGAGGAACTGAATCTTGCCAGTAGACTTACTGCAAAACAGATATCTGGTCGAGTATTATTAGCAAGATATATTAGTGCCCCGATTGCACTAAGGTAAGGAATTTCATCACCAAGAAGCTCTTCATCCTTTTCTTGAGGTCAAAATGGATCTGTATTGATGTCAAGCGATCTTACCACCATTGGTGTACTCAATGGATGTGAGTTATCCATATAGAAACGCTTTTATATCTTTTTGTGTATGTTGATTGATGAACAAGTATTCCATTTGATAAATTCTCATCTATAGGCCAAGACAAAATTTTGTCTTGCCGAGATCTTTCATTTCAAATTCTCTTTCCAGACACTCAACAGCTTCTAAAACCTTTTTACGAGTTCCAATGATGTTCAAATCATCAACATACACAACTATTATAACAAATTCATATTTCAACTATCAAATGAAAATGCAGGAACAAATCGGGTCATTTTTGTACCCTTTCTTTAACAAATATTCACTCAGACGATTGTACCACATCCTCCCTGATTGTTTCAATCCATACATAGATTTATGAAACTTTAATGAACAAGTTTCTTTTGAATCTTTGTATGCTTCAGACACTTTGAAAGTTTCAAGAACTTTCATGAAAATATCGTGTTCTAATGAGTCATATAGACAGGCTGTGACAACATCCATTAGAAGCATTTCAAGCTTTTAATTAACTGCCAGATTTATGAGATATCTGAAGGTGATTGCATCTACGACAGGAGAATATGTCTTCTTATAATCAATGCCAGGTATTTGAGAAAAACCTTAAGCAACAAGTCATGCTTTATATCGTACGAATTCACCTTTCTCATTTCTTTTTCATACAAAAATCCATTTGGACCCCACTGACTTGATACCTTTCAGTTGTTCAAATTATTGGTTAGAAAACTTTACGTTTTTCTAGTGAAGCCAATTATGCTTGAATTGCATCCTTTCATTTTGGCCAATTATTTCTCTGTCTACATTCGTGAACAGATTTAGACTCAAAATCTTCATCTTGTTTCATTATGTCAATAGCAACATTATAGGCAAATATGTTGTCAATCACAATAATATTTTGGTTCCATAACTTTCTCGTCAAGACACAATTTATTGAAATTTCATTGTTTTCAGAAGTTTGAATCTCTTCAAATATTTCATCATGTGTTATGACTTGGGTCTCATCTTGAGAAATTTCTTTCAACCCATGATCATTTTGATCATTTATTCCTTTTCTCTTTCGAGGATTTTAATCCTTGAAATCAATTGGTCTACCACACTTCAAATGTGGTCTAGACTCACTTGCTTTGACAATTTGTCCCGTCGGGATATCAACTCGAACTGGAGCATTAATAATTGGAATATGTGATTTAGTAATCCTTGGAAGATTAGTAAATGCATCTGGCAACTGATTTGCAATGTTCTGCAAATAAATTATTTTTTAACCTTCTTGCTCACATTGATTTGTTCAAGGATCCAGATGAGATAGAGATGATGAATTCCAATCTATCTCTTTTCCCAACGACTTATATTCTCCCCCTAATGTTGGGTATACTGATTCATCAAAATGATAATCAACCAATCTTACCTTCAATAAATCTCCTGTCATAGGCTCCAAATATTATATGATTGAAGGAGATTCATACACAACATACATCCCCAACCTTCTTTGGGGTCTCATCTTTGTGCGCTGTGGTGGAGCAACTGGGACATACAACACACATCAAAAAATTCTAAGATGGGAAATGTTTGCCTCTTAACCAAAAGCCAATTGTAATGAGGAGAATTCATGAAAATTGATCGGTCTTATGCGCATAAGTGCTATTGCATGCAAAATAGCATGCCCTCACATAGACACAGACAACTTTGTTCTCATTAGCAATGACCTAGCTATTAATTGCAGACGTTTAATCAATAATTCTGCTAGACCGTTTTGAGTGTGAACATGCGCAACTAGATGTTCAACTGTTATACCAGTAGACATACACTAATCATTAAATGCCTGAGATGTAAACTCACCAGCATTATCTAGACGGATTGTCTTTATTGTATAGTCTGAAAATTGTGCTTTTAATCTTATTATTTGAGCCAACAATCTCACAAAATGCATGTTGCGGGTTGATAATAAGCACACATGTGACCATCTTGTAGAAGAATCTATCAAGATCATATAATATTTAAAGGGTCCACATGCAGATTGAATTGGTCCACATATATCACCCTGTATTCGTTTCAGAAACACAGGGGATTCAATTCCAACCTTAACGTTGATGGTTTAATGATCAACTTTCCTTGAGAACAAGCAACACAAGAGAATTTCTTTGATTGAACGATCTTTGGGCTCTTTAAGGTGTGCCCATGTGAATATCAATGATTTTGCGCATCATATTAAATTCGAGATAACCTAACCGGTCATGCCAAATGATAAATCATTAAAATTAGTAAGTCTTTTGTTTACTACGGCATGTGATTCAACTGTACTTATACTTGTATAGTAGAACCCAGAAGAAAGTGCACGTAATTTTTCATGCACAATTTTTATCTCTATATTAACTGTAGTAATGTTAAGGTATTCAACCTTTTCTTCATTAGTCGTTTCAACATGATAGATATTTTGGCGAATAACTTTGAAACTTAATAAAATTCTTTGAGACTTACTACAATATAATACATTATCAATGCTTAATATTTTCCCTTCAGGTAGTAATAAGGTTGCTCTTCCAGATCCCTCAATTAATTTTGTAATACTTGATATGGTGTTGACATATGTCATTTTCATAACCAAATTAGAAAAGTATTTCTTTTCTTTTAATATTGTATGTGTTGTAGCACTATCAAAAAGGCATACATCTCCATTACTCATCTTGAATCCAAATGACAACTGGGAATTTCTATTAATTTTCATTAAAATAAAAATACGTTAAAAGAAGTACAAAACAAAACTAACAACGAAAATTTAAATACTTCTAACATGAATAACATGATAATTTAAAAACATAAGCAAAATACTAAGTAAAATATTAACGGACTTTATTCCCCAGGTAAAAGATCAAGCAGCAGTTTCGATCTCCAAAGAAGTCATCAACTTCCATATGAGTAATGTCACCAAGGTCATCAAAACATCATCCTTTAAAGTCAAATTTGCTTCAACATCCTTATCATATTTCTGAGATGTTCTCGGCTTATCATCATCTTTAAGAATCATATGTGACTGAACTCGAGCATTGAAAGAGGAAGCACCACTTTTATTTCCTTTCCTTTTAAAGGAATTTCGGTAGAACCTAACAAAATGTCATTCATTCTTCTAATGGCCTTTCATGCCACAACAATGACAATTACTTTTTGAGGGGTTATATTGTGAAATCATGTTGTTCTCCTTTTTATAATGACCACCACCTCGATGATTGGTGTATTACTTCTTATCTTTGCCACGTCCCCGTGTATTATTATAGCCTCGATGATCATCTCTTTTTACTTCAGATTTATCATGTGTTTCCACCACATTGCCTCCGGTAATGGAGCAGCTCCAGTCAGACGAGCTTCATGATTTTTCATTAAAATAGCATTATGTTGCTCAGCCACCAAAAGACAAGAGATTCGTTCAGAATATTTCTGAAAACCTTTTCACGACATTGCTGCTGCAATATCACATTTGAGGCGTGGAAAGTAGTCAGTGTCTTTTCCAACATGTCCTCATCTTTTATAGTCTCCCCACATAATTTCAATTAGGAGGTTATCCTGAATACAACAGAGTTATTTTCAATTACGGTCTTAAAATCTTGAAACCATAAATGCATCCACTTATAACGAGCTCTTGCCAACATTGTTGTCTTTAGGTGGTCATATCTCCCCTTTAAATCAGTCCACAATTCAAGTGTTCTTTTACTGTCATATATTCAATCTTCTAGCCCTCATCAAGATGATGACGAAGGAAAATCATAACCTTCGTCTTATTTTGGCTTGATGCTTCATTTTCCTGAGTAATGGTGGCATCAAGACCTTTAGCAGCTAAGTGAATCTCAGCATCGAGTATCCATGAAAGATAATTCTATCCAGAAATATCTAATACCACAAACTCAAGTTTGGATAAACTCAACATAATGAAATTATGAGAGAATATGTGAATTAAATAATAATATTTATATAATACCTTCGCAGGTAGCAACTTCGTGCTGATAACATATTATAAAAAAAAAACTCGGAATATTATAATAATAAGAAGAAGACAAAGTATAAGATAGAGGAGAGAACTTTTCTTATTCAAGTGTGTCTTCCAAATGATGAGTGATTCTCTATTTATAGTGTTGAGATATCACTCCAAAAGTTATCCAATTAATAGATACATAAGTATTTTGAAAGTTCTTATCACCTTGGAAGCATCGATACATGAATCCAATTAATAGTTGAATAAATCTAATGGATAATCCACATATACTATATGAATTTATAACAAACAGAAAAATAAGGAGAGAAAAAATAGGAGCAATAAAGCAATAAAATAGAAATGGGTGAGAGAAAAATCAATTTTTTAATGTTTTTTAAAAATGTGGCTTTTAGAATGTCAAATATATATTAAAAAATTCTTTTTTTTGCCAATAAATTGAAAAGTAAGTTATTTATTGTCAATTTAGTCTATAAGTTGTTTTGTTCTGTCATTTTTTCAACAAAGTTGTCATTTACTCAAGATCCACCTCTTGGGTCTAAATTGTTTGGGCCTAAATCAGTAGGCTTATGCACTACGAATGGTCCAATTAATGGAATATCTAGTCCAAGTAAAAATACACCAGATATACAAGAAATGTCAGATTTTAGTTGCATAGCATTGTAAAAAAATATTTTTACACATGTATAGTTTGTTATTTATTTTCAGGGTACTACTAAATGATTAGCTGACAGTTGTAGGTATGGGTGTACATGATCGGGTTGGTTTGAATTTTTCAAATATCAAATCAAATTATTCGTGTAAATTTTTTAAATTTATAAGCCAAACCAAACTAATAAAATTTGAATTTTTTCGGGGTTTTCAACCTCGTGTTGGTTCGGGTTTTTCAATACCAAACCAAACAATTGTATCGAAATTTTAATTTATAAATCAAACCTAACTAAAAAACTTTTGTTATAAAACTATAGAATAAGAAGAAGAAACTAGAGAGAAAAGAAGAGAAGACTTGTTATTTCTCTTGATGAATGAATTTACAATGAAGAGGAGCACTCTATTTATAGGAGAAATTTAACTTGGTCCCTGTAACGACCTGTTTAGTCGTTTCGAGCAGCAGAATTATTTTTGATAAAAACTGACTAGGTCGACGGATTCCGTGATGGACCGTCATGGGCACGACGGACCGTCGAGGGTCTCGTTCCAAAACACTTCAACTCTGAAATTTGGGTACGGGGATCAACTCTCTCAACTTCGCGACGGAACTGCAACACGGACCGTCGTAGACACGACAGACCGTCACAGACCTTGCTACTGAAATTGAGTCTCTGAACTCTGTGACGACCCTGCAGGACGGACCGTCGTAGGCACGACGGGCCGTCACGAGTGGCGTAACCCTGACTGGGTCGAATTTCTGCTAAAAGTTTTTAAGGGGCGTTTTCGACTATTCATGATTATAATTATAAAGTTAGTGGGTTAATGTTAATAATTTAATTACTTGGGGGTTAAAGGAGATAACCTTGAAATAAATATTGGGTTACTTTTATCATTTTTTATACTTAATTATATGATAATTAGGGTAAAAGAAGAAGAGTTTGAATAAGGAAAAATAGAAAGAACAGAGAGAGGGGAACGAACGAGCGAGAGAGGGAGAAGCGAAGAGGAAAGCAAAGGCATTGAGAAGTAGCTTACTTGATCACGACTCTTCGGTGGAGGTAGTTTATGGTTTATGCTATTCGTAGTAAACTCTAAATAGCGATTGATATGTATTGGGTGGTATTGTAAAGTCTTCTATATGCTTAATTGTGTTGTGGCATGTTGTGATTATGTAAATGGTGATGGATTATAATGATGATGATACGGTGGAAATCTTAAACCTTAAAATCTCTCTATTAATGATGATGCCTTGACATAAAGGAAGGCTTGATGAACTAAAGTAATGAGATTAGGGGATCGGGTGTCACGAACCGACACGTAGAATTAGGGTATCGGGTGTCACGAACTGACACGTAGAATTAGGGGATCGGAGTGTCACGTTCCGACACGTAGAATTAGGGGATCGGGTGTCACATTCCGACACCAGGAGTAATTAGGGGATCGGGTGTCACGAACTGACACGTAGAATTAGGGGATCGGAGTGTCACGTTCCAACACGTAGAATTAGGGGATCGGGTGTCACGTTCCGACACCAGGAGTAATTACGGGATCGGGTGTCACGAACCGACACGTAGAATTAGGGGATCGGAGTGTCACGTTCCGACACATAGTAGTAGGGGATCGGAGTGTCACGTTCCGATACCAGGAGAATAAAGAGAATGAATCTTGAATTATGTTAATATACTCAAATTTAAAGAACCATTTCCCAAATGAGTATGGTGTGGAGGCTTGATTCCTCATAGATGTGTTGGGTGTTGTGGACAATGGTTATGGTACTTGTTGTTGTCACCTGTTGAGTATGTAGTTGATTTTATATTATTATTTGATATATATTGCTTTCTATTTTGAGTTGGCCGATGATACCTACTCAGTACGTGTTCCTTGTACTGACCCCTACTTGTATTCTTTTTCTTTGTTATTTATGGAATGCAGCAAACGTGCCATCAACCTCGACTCGTCCGCAACTCTAGCCAGTCTTCAGCATATCAGATTTCAGGGTGAGATATTGTTCCTAGCTCAGACTGGATTCTCTCCTTCACGTCTTGATGTCTTGAAGTTCGGACATGGACCATTCCTTTTACTTAATTTAGTTTCTTAAATACTCTTAGATTTAGTAATTTGAGGATAGATGTTTTTGTGGTGATGACTTCCAGATTTTGGGAATAATAAGTATTTAATTTTAGAAGTTATTTATTGGTTATATTAATGAGTTTTAAGTCTTCCGCATTATATTTTTGTTTGTTATGGTTAGAATATTGGTAAATGATTGGGGTTTAGATTGGTTGGTTCGCTCACATAGGAGGATAAATGTGGGTGCCACTCGCGGCTTGTTTTGGGTCGTGACAAACTTGGTATCAGAGCATTAGGTTCGTTGGTCTCATCACAAAAGAACGATTCTAGTAGAGTCTTAAGGAACGGTAGGGGGACACCTTTACTTTTCTTTGAGAGGCTATAGGACTTTAGGAAAATTCCATTCTTTCTTTCTTTCGTGCTATTACTTGGATCCAATTGGTATCTAGGTGATACAAATTGGTATCTAACATCCTCACTCTATTTCGCGGATGGTTAGAACTAGAGCAACAACGGTGCCAACACCAACACCGGCAAGACAGGATGCGTCTGAGCCAGCCACTGGGGCTGTAGCTCGAAGAGAAGCAGTGGCAAGAGGCCGTGGTAGAGGTCGCGGGAGGACGTCCTCTAGAGGTAGAGGACAAACACCTGGTCCAACTAGTACTAGGGCACTGACTCCTCCACCGACTGATGAGGTAGTAAGAGAGGGTGAGAAAGGGGAAAATGAGCAAGTGCAAGATGAGGAATTACCACCCCAACCTACCCTAGAGATGGTTGATTTCGATGTAATTCTGGGTATGGCTTGGCTTTCTCCAAATTTTGCAATCTTATATTGTAATGCTAAAACTGTGACATTGGCCAAGACTGGGACAGATCCGCTAGTGTGGGAGGGTAACTATACTTCCACCCTAGTTCGTATCATCTCCTTTCTTTGTGCTAAGAAAATGGTTAGTAAGGGTTGTTTAGCTTTCTTGGAACATCTCACGGATGATACTTCCCAATTACCTTCAATTGAGTCTGTTTTGATAGTCCGTGAGTTTCTGGATGTGTTTCCTACAGACCTTCCTGGTATGCCACCGGATAGGGATATTGATTTTTTTGTATTGATCTGGAGCCGGTTACTCGCCCCATTTCCATACCTCCTTATAGAATGGCTCCAGCAGAGTTAAGGGAGTTAAAGGCTCAACTTCAGGAGTTGTTAGGTAAAGGCTTTATTAGACCAAGTGCATCCCCGTGGGGTGCTCCTGTTTTATTTGTGAAGAAGAAGGATGGAAGTTTTCGGATGTGCATAGACTATAGGCAACTAAATAAGGTAATTGTTAAGAACAAGTATCCTCTTCCTCGCATTGATGATTTGTTCGATCAGTTACAAGGTGCTTGTACCTTCTCAAAAATCGATTTGAGGTCTGGTTATCATCAATTGAAAATACGGGCAGCAGATGTGCCAAAGACTGCTTTTCGAACCAGGTATGGGCATTATGAATTCTTAGTAATGTCTTTTGGACTAACGAATGCCCCTGCTGCGTTCATGAGCCTAATGAACGAGAATTTTAAGCCATATTTGGATCTCTTTGTCATTGTATTCATCGATGATATACTAATATACTCAAAGAACAGGAAAGAACATGAGGATCATTTGAGAATTGTATTGGAATTGTTGAGGGAGAAAAGGCTTTATGCCAAATTTTCCAAGTGTGAATTTCGGCTAGATTCAGTGTCCTTCTTGGGGCACGTGGTTTCTAAGGATGGGGTGATGGTGGATCCTTCTAAGATTGAAGCGGTGAAGAGTTGGGTAAGACCTACCAATGTTACAGAGGTAAGGAGATTTGTTGGTTTAGCTAACTACTACCGTCGATTTGTCAAGGGATTTTCTTCTGTTGCCTCCCAACTGACAAATTTGACTAAGCAGAATGTTCCATTTGTATGGTCGGACGAATGTGAAGAGAGCTTCCAAAAACTCAAGACCTTGTTGACTACTGCACCAATTCTCACCTTGCCAGTGGAAGGAAAGAATTTCATTGTTTATTGTGATGCATCTTATTCTGGTTTGGGTGCAGTGCTAATGCAGGAAATAATGTAATTGCTTATGCTTCGAGGCAATTAAAAGTGCATGAACGTAACTATCCGACCCATGATTTGGAGTTGGCTGCAGTGGTGTTTGCATTAAAGCAATGGAGACATTATCTATATGGGGTTAAGTGTGAAGTCTATACAGATCATTGTAGTTTACAGTATGTCTTTACTCAGAAGGATTTGAATTTGAGACAGAGGAGATGGATGGAACTACTGAAGGACTATGATGTTACTATATTGTATCACCCAGGAAAAGCTAATGTGGTGGCAGATGCTTTAAGTAGAAAAACAGGGAGCATGGGGAGTCTAGCCCACTTACAAGTTTCTAGACGCCCATTGGCTAGAGAGGTTCAGACTCTGGCTAATGACTTTATGAGGCTGGAAATATTAGAGAAAGGAGGATTTTTGGCCTGTGTGGAGGCAAGATCTTCTTTTCTTGACAAGATTAAGGGAAAACAGTTTGATGATGAGAAGCTGAACCGAATTCGGGATATGGTGTTGCGAGAAGAGGCTAAAAAGGCAATAATGGATGAGGAGGGCATTTTGAGAATTAATGGAAGGGTATGTGTGCCTCGTGTTGATGATTTGATCCACACTATTCTTACAGAGGCTCATAGATCAGGATATTCTATATATCCTGGTGCAACCAAGATGTATCGTGACCTAAGGCAACATTTCTGGTGGAGTAGGATGAAGCGTGACATTGCTGATTTTGTTGCCCAATGCCCAAATTTTCAACAAGTAAAGTATGAACACCAGAGGCCCGGAGGAACACTTCAGAGAATGCCCATTCCTGAATGGAAGTGGGAAAGAATCGCAATTGATTTTGTGGTTGGTCTTCCAAAGACATTGGGTAAGTTTGATTCTATTTGGGTTATTGTGGACAGATTAACTAAGTCTGCTCACTTCATTCCGCTCAAGGTGACTTACAATGCAGAGAAGTTAGCCAAACTCTATATCTCAGAAATCATTCGATTGCATGGAGTTCCACTTTCCATCATATCAGATAGAGGTACGCAATTTACTTCTACGTTTTGGAGAACATTGCATGCTGAATTAGGTACTAGGTTGGATCTTAGTACTGCATTCCACCCTCAGACAGATGGACAGTCTGAGCGAATGATTCAGGTGTTGGAGGATATGCTTCGTGCATGTGTGATAGAATTTGGTGGTCATTGGGATAACTTCTTACCCTTAGCGGAGTTTTCTTACAATAATAGCTATCACTCAAGTATTGATATGGCCCCATTTGAGGCGCTATATGGGAGGATATGTAGGTCTCTCATTGGTTGGTTTGATGCATTTGAGGTGAGGCCCTGGGGTACTGATCTTCTGAGGGAATCATTAGAGAAAGTGAAATTCATTCAAGAAAAGCTTTTAGCGGCGCAAAGTAGGCAGAAGGAATATGCAGATCGAAAGGTTAGAGACTTGGATTTCATGGAGGGTGAACAAGTCTTGCTGAAGGTTTCACCCATGAAAGGGGTGATGCGGTTTGGTAAGCGAGGTAAGCTTAGTCCGAGGTATATTGGTCCATTTGAAGTGTTGAAGCGCGTGGGGGAGGTGGCTTATGAATTGGCATTACCTCGAGGACTCTCAGGAGTGCACCCGGTATTTCATGTGTCTATGTTGAAAAGATATCATGGAGATGGAAACTACATTATTCGTTGGGATTCAGTCCTTATTGATGAGAATTTGTCTTATGAGGAAGAGCCGGTTGCTATTCTAGATAGAGAAATCCGCAAGTTGAGATCAAGGGAGATTGCATCCATCAAGGTTCAATGGAAGAATCGGCCAGTTGAAGAGTCCACTTGGGAAAAGGAGGCTGATATGCAAGAAAGATACCCACACCTTTTTACAGATTCAGGTATTCTTTCTCGCCCTTGTTTTCCTTCTTGTGATCATTCGACGACGAACGATGGGTAAATTGGTATCTATTGTAACGACCTGTTTAGTCGTTTCGAGCAGCAGAATTATTTTTCATAAAAACTGACTGGGTCGACGGATTCCGTGACGGACCGTCATGGGCAAGACGGACCGTCGAGGGTCTCGTTTCAAAACACTTCAACTCTGAAATTTGGGTACGGGGATAACCTCTCTGAACTTCGCAACGGAACTGCAGCACGGACCGTCGTAGACACGACGGACCGTCACAGACCTTGCTACTGAAATTGAGTTTCTGAACTCTCTGACGACCCTGCAGGACGGACCGTCGTAGGCACGACGGGCCGTCACGAGTGGCGTAACCCTAACTGGGTCGGATTTCTGCTAAAAGTTTTTAAGGGGCGTTTTGGACTATTCATGATTATAATTATAAAGTTAGTGGGTTAATGTTAATAATTTAATTACTTGGGGGTTAAAGGAGATAACCTTGAAATAAATAGTGGGTTACTTTTCTCATCTTTTATACTTAATTATATGATAATTCGGGTAAAAGAAGAAGAGTTTGAATAAGGAAAAATAGAAAGAACAGAGAGAGGGGAATGAACGAGCAAGAGAGGGAGAAGCGAAGAGGAAAGCAAAGGCATTGAGAAGTAGCTTACTTGATCACGGCTCTTCGGTGGAGGTAGGTTATGGTTTATGCTATTCGTAGTAAACTCTAAATAGCGATTGATATGTATTGGGTGGTATTGTAAAGTCTTCTATATGCTTAATTGTGTTGTGACATGTTGTGATTATGTAAATGGTGATGGATTATAATGATGATGACACGGTG
Source organism: Solanum peruvianum (assembly GCA_027705065.1). Taxonomy (NCBI): domain Eukaryota; kingdom Viridiplantae; phylum Streptophyta; class Magnoliopsida; order Solanales; family Solanaceae; genus Solanum; species Solanum peruvianum. The sequence goes on from JAKWJD010001765.1 coordinate 14,097,012, forward strand.
GAAATCTTAAACCTTAAAATCTCTCTATTAATGATGATGCCTTGACATAAAGGAAGGCTTGATGAACTAAAGTAATGAGATTAGGGGATCGGGTGTCACGAACCGACCCGTAGAATTAGGGGATTGGGTGTCACAAACCGACACGTAGAATTAGGGGATCGGAGTGTCACGTTCTGACACGTAGAATTAGGGGATCAGGTGTCACGTTTCGACACCAGGAGTAATTAGGGGATCGGGTGTCACGAACCGACACGTAGAATTAGGGGATCGGAGTGTCACGTTCCAACACGTAGAATTAGGGGATCGGGTGTCATGTTCCGACACCAGGAGTAATTAGGGGATCGAGTGTCACAAACCGACACGTAGAATTAGGGGATCAGAGTGTCACGTTCCGACACCTAGTAGTAGGGGATCGGAGTGTCACGTTCCGACACCAGGAGAATAAAGAGAATGAATCTTGAATTATGTTAATATACTCAAATTTAAAGAACCATTTCCCAAATGAGTATGGTGTGGAGGCTTGAGTCCTCATAGATGTGTTGGGTGTTGTGGACAATGGTTATGGTACTTGTTGTTGTCACCTGTTGAGTATGTAGTTGATTTTATATTATTATTTGATATATATTGCTTTCTATTTTGAGTTGGCCGATGATACCTACTCAGTACATGTTCCTTGTACTGACCCCTACTTGTATTCTTTTTCTTTGTTATTTATGGAATGCAGCAAACGTGCCATCAACCTCGACTCGTCCGCAACTCTAGCCAGTCTTCAGCATATCAGATTTCAGGGTGAGATATTTTTCCTAGCTCAGACTAGATTCTCTCCTTCACGTCTTGATGTCTTGAAGTTCGGACATGGACCATTTCTTTTACTTAATTTAGTTTCTTAAATACTCTTAGATTTAGAAATTTGAGGATAGATGTTTTTGTGGTGATGACTTCCAGATTTTGGGAATAATAAGTATTTAATTTTAGAAGTTATTTATTGGTTATATTAATGAGTTTTAAGTCTTCCGCATTATATTTTTGTTCGTTATGGTTAGAATATTGGTAAATGATTGGGGTTTAGATTGGTTGGTTCGCTCACATAGGAGGATAAATGTGGGTGCCACTCGCGGCTTGTTTTGGGTCGTGACAGTCCCCAAGTAGGAGGACTCTTTAATCATATCCTAAAAGGACTCCACATGATAGACATTCACTATAATACAAATACTTTATAATACTCCCCCTGAATGTCTAATTCATAGATGATGTGCCTCGTCAAAAACCTTACTAAAAAAACTTTAAGAAAAGAAAAACTCTAGTAAAGGAAAAGAGTACACATATCTATTAATACGCATCTAGGCTGCCTCATTAAAAACCTTACAAGGAAAACCCAGTGGGACAAAACCTCGTAAGGGCAAAAGAGTACAGTGCGTATTCACTCCCCCTAATGAGAACATTAATCCAGAGACTTGAATCTTCGCATTCCAAGCTTGTGCACCATCTTCTTGAAAGTTGCAGTTGGTAGAGACTTGATGAATAGATCAGCCACATTGTCACTTGAACGAATCTGTTGCAAATTTATATCACCATTCTTTTGAAGTTCATGTGTATAGAAAAGCTTCGGTGAAATGTGCTTTGTTCTATCTCCTTTTATGAATCCTCCCTTAAGTTGTGCTATGCATGCTGCATTATCTTCATATAAAGTGATGGGTACTTTATCACATTTCAAACCAGATTTCTCTCGAATGAGATGTATCATAGACCTTAACCACACACATTCTCTACTTGCTTCATGAATAGCTATTATTTCAGCATGATTAGATGAAGTGGCTACGATGGACTGCTTTGTAGATCTCCAAGATATGGAAGTCCCCCCACATATAAACACATAGCCTGTTTGGGATCGAGCTTTGTGTGGATCAGATAAATATCCTGCATCAGCATAACCAACAAGATTTGGGCTACAATTAACAGAATAAAATAAGCCCATATCAGTTGTCCCTTTAAGATATCACAAAATGTGTTTGATCCCATTACAATGTCTCCTAGTAGGAGCAGAACTATACCTTACTAACAAGTTAACAACAAAATCTATATCAGGCCTCGTAGTATTAGCAAGATACATTAGTGCACCAATTGCACTAAGATATGGTACTTCAAAACCAAGAATTTCTTCATCCTTTTCTTGAGGTCGGAATGGATCCTTATTCACATCAAGTGAACGAACAACCATCGGAGTACTTAATGGATGCGCTTCATCCATACAGAATCTTTTCAACACTTTTTCTGTGTAGGCAGATTGATGAACAAAAATACCATTTGTCAAATTCTCTATTTGCAAACCAAGACATAATTTTGTTCTTCCCAGATCTTTCATCTCAAATTCATTCTTTAAATAATCAATTGCCTTTTGAAGCTCTATTGGAGTTCCAATAAGATTTATGTCATCAACATAAATAGCAAGTACAACAAATTCCGATATTGTTTTCTTTATAAAGACACATGGACAAATTGCATCATTTGTATAACCTTCCTTAATTAAATAATCACTAAGATGGTTATACCACATGCGCCCAGATTGCTTCAAACCATATAATGATCTTTGCAATTTAATTGAATACATTTTTCGAGATTTTGAATTACATGATTTAGGCATCACAAATCCTTCAGGAATTTTCATGTATATGTCATTATCAAGTGATCTATAAAGGTAGGTTGTAACCACATCCATCAAATGCATTTCAAGTTGCTCATGGACTGTGAAACTAATGAGATAACGCAATGTTATTGCATCCATAGCGGGTGAGTATGTCTCTTCATAGTCGACGCCAGGCCTTTGAGAAAATCCTTGTGCCACAAGGCGTGCTTTATACCTTTGTATTTCATTTTTCTCATTTCTTTTTCGCACAAAAATCCATTTGTAACCAACAGGCTTAATCCCATTAGGTGTTTGAACTATAGGTCCAATCACGCTTGGCAAGTGAATTCAACTCTGATTGAATTGCTTCTTGCCATTTTGGCCAATCATTTCGTTGTCGACATTCTATAACAGATTGAGGTTCATGATCCTCATTATCTTGCATGATATTTGTTGCAACATTATATGCAAAGACATAACCAACCACTATTTCTGATCGATTCATACTAGTTTCAACATCTCTTAAATTTATGGATAGTTCATTATTTCCTTGAGTTTTAAGTTCATTGATTCTTTCATGAATATCAGACTTATTCAAATTTTGAACTTCCATATGAGATTCTTTCATAGTGTCATCTTGACATTTAATCTTTCTTTTTCTAGGATTTTGATCCTTAGACCCCAATGGTCTACCACGCTTTAGGTGTGTTTTTGACTCATTAGCTATGACACTAGTGGATGGTCCTTTAGGGACATCAATTCGAATTGGGACATTCTCTGCAGGAATATGTGATTTAGTAATCCTTTTCAAATCTGTAAATGCATCTGGCATTTGATTTGCAATTTTCTGCAGATGAATAATCTTTTGTACTTCTTTTTCGCAAGTAGAAGAATATGGATCAAGATGAGACAATGATAAATTTTTCCACAAAATTTCTCGTTTTATTTCACTATTCTCTCCCCCTAATTTTGGGAAAACTGTCTCATCAAACCGACAATCTGCAAATCTAGCAGTAACATGTCTCCAGTCAATGGTTCAAGATAGCGAATAATGGAGGGTGACTCAAACCCAACATATATTCCTAACCTTCTTTGAGAGCCCATCTTAGTGCAGTTTGTTGGTGCCACAGGCACATATATACAGCACTTCCAAAAATTCTTAGATGGGATATATTAGGTTCTTGACTCATAACCAATTTCAATGGTGAAACCTTATGATAACTTGTCGGTCTGAGACGAATAAGTGTTGCAGCATGCAAAATTGCATGTCCCCACACAGAAGTGGGCAACTTAGTTTTCATAAGCAATGGTCTTGCTATTAATTGCAAACGTTTAATCAATGATTCAGCGAGACCATTCTGAGTGTGAACATGAGCAACGGAGTGTTCAACTCCTATCCCAATCGCTAAACAATAATCATTAAATGATTGGGATGAAACTCTGCAGCATTATCAAGACGAATAGACTTAATCTGATTATCAGGAAAGTGTGCCCTTAACATTATTATTTGTGCCAATAATTTTGCAAATGCCAAGTTACGAGATGACAATAGGCACACATGAGACCATCTAGAAGACGCATCTATTAGAACCATAAAATATCTAAATGACCCACTAGGTGGGTAAATAGGTCCACAAATATCCCCATGTATACGTTCCAAGAACGCAGGGGACTCAATCTTAACTTTCATTGGTGATGGTCTCACAATTAACTTGCCTTGATAACAAGCAGTACAAGAAAATTCACCATTTAAAAGAACTTTTAGGTCTTTTAGTGGATGTCCATTCGAATTTTCTATAATTCGTCTCATCATTATTGACCCAGGATGTCCTAGACGATCATGCCAAAGTACAAATGTATTGGAATCAGTAAACTTCTTATTTACTATAAAATGTGCCTCAATTGCACTAATTTTTGTCCAATACAAGCCAGAAGATAAAGCATGAAACTTTTCTATAACACATGTCTGCCCAGAGACATACTTGGTGACACCAAGATATTCAGTATTATTTCATCCATTGATTGGATATGATAACCATTTTCACGGATACCTTTAAAACTCAACAAGTTTCTCTTAGATTTTGGAGAAAACATAGCATTATTAATGATGAGTTTAGTTCCCCTGGGCAAAATTACAATGGCTCTTCCAAAGCCCTCAATCATATTAGTACTACCAAAAATTGTAGTAACATTTATTTTACCCATACTTAAATGAGAAAAATATTTCTTATTTTTGAATATCGTATGTGTTATACCAGAATCAATCAAACAAATATCTTCATATTTCGATAATATGTTCTTAGAATTATCCATATCTTCACATGAAATGACATACACAAAATAAATATATATTAAATATTAGTGTTGTCAAAAGGGTACAATATATTCAAAGGAATAAATTAATGATTGAATATTAGAAATTGAGCCTTAATTTATTGTTCCCTCTAAGTCAAAAACGAGTTGTTAGGAAAATAAAATAAAATCATTATTTAATCCTAGTTAATAACAGACTGCATGTTTTTTACATTAGATCAAGTTAAAGACCTAATACAATACAAACACGTGATAAAGTTTAGTATTTGACTAACTCTATCATATTAGAATCATATAAATAAATCAATGAAAAATATATATTATTTTATTAAGAATTAAGGAACAAGCTAATGAACGACTAAACTAATTTAAAATACTAATATTCATGCAAACAACTATCATTACATGAAATTTATTAATAAATACTACCAAAAAAAATATCACTCTTCCATGTTCATAGAACCATCACCAATTAAGTGATCTATTTTTCCTTCAGGATGTGCGAAGAAATCTGCTACATCCAAGTGCGTGATGTCAACTTGATTTTCAGAGATAAAATTTGCCTCACGATTTTTCTCTTTCTTCTTTAGTGATTCTTGATAAAGTTCAACCAAGTGTTTGGGAGTACGACAATCACGTGCATAATGACCTCTTCCACCACATCGAAAACAACCTTCCCTAGTTGCTTCACGTTTCTCATCCTTTCTTTTTTCCCTTTTATTTGATGAATGATTAATTACGTTCTTGACCATAATCACGACCACGTCCACGACCACATCCACGACCATGAGGACCGCGACCTTTTCCACGCCTAGCATGGTGGGCGTACGCCTCATTCACTTCAGGAAGTGGTTCAGATCCAGTAGGTCGATTCTCATGATTTTTCAATAATTAATCATTATTTTGCTCGGCCACAAGAAGACGAGAAATTAGTTCAGAATACTTTTTGAAACCTTTCTCTCGATATTGTTGCTTCAAGAGAACATTCGAGGCATGGAAAGTGGAGAACGTCTTTTCCATCATATCAATCTCACTAATCGTTTCTCCACATAATTTCAATTGAGAAGTGATTCTGAACATGGTAGAATTGTACTCATGTATAGACTTAAAGTCTTGTAGCCTTAGATGCATCCAATCATATCGTGCCTTTGGATGTATGACCATCTTCAAGTGGTCAAATCTTTCTTTTAGGTTTTTCCACAAAACAAGTGGATCCTTAACTGTCAGATATTCGATTTTCAGAATCTCGTCAAGATGATGACGCAAGAATATCATTGCTCGTGCACAGTTTTGATTTGATGCCTTATTTTCTTCTTTTATGGTGTCACCAAGACCCATTGCATCAAGGTGGATTTCAGCATCCAACACCCATGAGAGGTAGTTCCTGCCCGAACTTTGATGGGCAGTGAACTCTAGTTTTGTAAGATTGGCCATTAAAATTAAAAACAAAAGAATAAATAATACCTTTATTAATTCTTCAAATCTAACCTTCACTTTTGAGAAATTAGAGTCTCGTGCTGATAACGTGTTATAAAACTATAGAATAAGAAGAAGAAACTAGAGAGAAAAGAAGAGAAGACTTGTTATTTCTCTTGATGAATGAATTTACAATGAAGAGGAGCACTCTATTTATAGGAGAAATCTAACTTGGTCCCCAAGTAGGAGGACTCTTTAATCATATCCTAAAAGGACTCGACATGATAGACATTCACTATAATACAAATAATTTGTAACAACTTTAGATTTTTCTAGATTTTTGAATTTTTTCAGTAAAATTTGCATACAAACATATTATTAACTTGTGCTCCAAATATTTCTTTAATCCAAAACAAATACAATTATATAAGGTGTTTTTTAAAAAAAAAACACAAAATATGAGATGAGTATTGATGACACAAAAATATTAATAAAAAGTAATAATAAAATCATCATATAAAATAAATATTGTAAAGTCATAATGAAAATAATTATAATTTAAAAGTATTATATCATGCTAAAATAAGTTTAATGAGTATTAGTTACATTACTAAATATATAACGAAATTAAAATTAGATTATATATTTTAATTGTATAAACCAATGTAAAACTAAAGAACAAATATTCAATATTATTGTCATTCTTAGTGTTGAATTGATTTTCTTTTTGCATTAGTATTAAATTGATTTTGATTTAAATTCTATTATAATTATCAATATCTATGAACTATAATTTTAGTTGGTCCATTTCGAATTCTAAGCTTTAAACTTGAAATAATATATTAAAAGATAAAAAACTATGAAATAGTATAAGAATATTTATAAATGATATCAAAGTAAATAATATTATGTATAAAATAAAATTTTAAAATTACATACATAATGTCGGGTTGGTTTTTTTAGTTAAAACCAAACCAACCCAAATATAATCGGGTATTTTCAATACCAAACCAAGTCAAACCAAACTACTTGTCGATTTTTTCGATTCGACTCGATTTGAATTTTTCTGTTCGATTTTATACACCCTAGTTGTCGATATCAATTTGTCCAATTTCTTTACACGAGTTGTATAAATACATATATACATCAATAAAGAAATCTCATTTGAAAAATTCCCAAATTAACTCTCGTTTCTTCTGGCTTTCTACACGGCGTAGTTTAATTTATTTCTTATTGTTATAAATATGAATATTGTTAGTTATTTTTGACTGTTGAGTCCAGACCAGACCGGTCCATCAATGGGTGACCCCTCCTAGTAACAATTATTAAGCAAAATATTATAATTTAAAAAAAAAAAATTGAATCAAGACTTTTACGTTATTGAGAGTATGCAATAAATTTGAGAATTAATAGTAACTAGTTGAACGTGTTCGCGCGATCCTAAAATTATTTGAAAAATAATTTCTTTTGAAAATTAGCACGTACTAAAAAAAAACTCAATACTTAGTAAAAGCTATAAAATATTTATTATAATTGTTTCAATTTATAAGATATTATTTTTGTATTTTTTCGTTAGGTTGAAAAGAATATGTTTTATATATTGAAAAAAAATGCTAACTTAATTTTTTATTTGTCGTGGATCATCAAATGAAACATAAATAATAAGTCCTCCTTGTTTTTCAGAAGTATGGATGCTTATTTTATATAAGGAACTACTGAACATAGACCTTTTTAAATTTAAGTCTTCAATATGATTTATTTAGCATAAAAAACATACTTGTTAGGTACATAATTTTTTATAAAACTCTTTATTTTTAAAAAAATTATGCAAGTTAAAATATGAAAATTAACAAAAAGCATGTCAATAGTAATACAAAGGAAAGAATGACTACTATTTTAATCAAATAAAATATAAATGTAAAAAATTATAATAATAAATTGAAAAGGAATAAATATTAATATTTCAACAAATAACTCAACACAAAATTATAGTCATTTTTATTTGTTTTAATTATCAAAGAATAATTATACAAATAATAAATAGTGAATATTTTAATTTTTTGGAGTTACAAAACTCAATAAATGTATAATTATTTAAAAAAAATCACAATTTAAATAATGAAAAAAAAGCAAAGAATTGGAGAAAAAGAATAAGTAGCACTTTTAGTATATAAGAGTTTCTGTTATTGTTTGTTTTTATATATTGAAATCATTTATAAATTTTTTCGTCTTTACACAAATTAAAAAAGTTTATCTTTATTTACTCAATATATTTCACTAAAATAACACTTCAATTCATTTAAGTGTGTATTTTGTATGTTTTGTTGTGGTCATTTTATTTAATTACTAAAAAGTTAGAAAATAAAAAAATATATTTTATTATTTAATACAAAACTTTAAGAATCTCGAATTTTAATAAATAATACATACTTCCTCTATTTTAAAATAAGTGAAATTGTGGAGTCTTTTTTCATAGTTCAAAATAAGTGAATTGTTCCAAATTTAAGATAGATGTTGAAAAATTCTTCCATTTTCCCCCTCATTTACAATGTTAAATAATTATAAAAGAAATGAATTTAAATACAAAATATGTATATACGTCATCAGGAAAATACATCATTTATTTTAAAAGTTATTTAGAGTGCTCATTTATGAAATAGACAAATAACTTAACTTTGTGTAAATTTAATATATGATGTAAATGAAAGAAAAATGGAAATAAGTCTTAAAAAGAGAGATAAAAAATAAAGTAAAAAGGAATTGAGAAGATATGTTTGTTTAGCAAAAAATATAAATAGATAAAAAGAATTGTAAGTTGTGAGATGGATCAACCCGCTAATAAAAAAACAAAGCAAAATAGTAGTATTTCCTTGTTAATTTTTTTTAAAAAAACAGAGTATGTCTTGTTACTAAAAATTTACGACCACAAATAAAGAAAAACATATGCTTCCATGAAAATGTTCTACATGAAAATCTTGAATAGTTGATGTGCAAATGATAGACTAAAATCTAAAATCAAAATTCATTATATTTTGGTAAAACTAAATGTAGAGGTAATAAATAGAATCGTAAAAGGAGTTGAGGAGGTATGTCATTTTAGTAGAAAAAGTGATTGAACAAAGACTTTTGTAATTTATGAGGTTTAATTAGTTGTAATAAACATTGTAATTTTTTTTAGTTATCAAATAAATTAATTAATGAAGAGAGTAAACTCATTTTTTCAGTTTCATAATCAATTTAAACAAATATCAATTTTCTCTATAACTTAATAAAATATGTTCATTGTAATTGAATATTGACAGAAAAAACTTAGTTCGTTCTGAAAAATTTCATTAAATTAGAAGAATTAATTGTTTTGTGAAATTTGAGTCCCACAATCATATATATATAGAGAGAGACTAATTATAACGACCTGTTCAGTCGTTTTGAGCAGAAGAGTTTATTCTGGTAAAAACTGTCTTGGTCGACGGATCCCACGACGGACCGTCGAGGGTTCTCGTTCCAAAACACTTAGAATTCTGAAATTTGGGTACTGAAATCGACTCTTTGAACTTCATGACGAAATGGCAGGACGGACCGTCGCAGGCACGACGGACCGTCACAAATCTTTCCACAGAATTAACTCTCTAAACTTTGTGACGGACATGCAGGACGGACCGTCAAAGCCATGACGGACCGTCACAGGTTGCGTAACCCTGACTGGGTCGGATTTCTGTTAAAAGTTTTTAAGGGGCGTTTTGGACCATTCATGCTTATAATTATAAAGTTAGTGGATTAATGTTAATAATTCAATTACTTGGGGGTTAAAGGAGATAACCTTGAAATAATTAGTGGGTTATTTTTATCATCTTTTATACTTAATTATATGACAATTAGGGTAAAAGAAAAAGGGTTTGAATAAGAAAAACAGAAAGAACAGAGAGAAAAGAGAGAAACGATCGAGAGAGAAGAGAAGAAACGCAAGGAAAGCAAAGGTTTTGGGAAGATAGCTTGTTGATCGCGATTCTTCGGTGGAGGTAGGTTATGGTTTATACTATGTTATAGTAAACTCTTAATAGCGAATGATATGTATTGGGTAGTATTATAAAGTCTTCTGTATGCTTAATTGTGTGCTTGCATGATGTGATTATATAATTGTGATGAATTAGCATGATGAGGCTGTTGAATCTTAAATCTTAAATCCCTTTGCTAATGATGATGCCTTGGTATAAAAGAAGGCTTGATGAACTAAAGTAATGAGATTAGAGGATCGGGTGTCACGTTCCGACACCAGGATAGAAATAGAGGATCGGGTGTCACGTTCCGACACCAGGATATATATGGATCGGAGTGTCACGTTCCGACACCAGGATAATATATGGATCGGAGTGTCACGTTCCGACACCAGGATAGTATATGGATCGGGTGTCACTTTCCGACACCAAGATAGTATATGGATCGGAGTGTCACGTTGCGACACCAGGATAGTATAATGGATCGGAGTGTCACGTTCCGACACCAGGATAGTAGTAGTGGAGCGGAGTGTCACGTACCGACACAAGAGGAATAAAGATAATGAATCTTGAAATATGTTAATATACTCAATCTAAAGAACCTGTTTCCCAAATGAGTAGGGTGTGGAGGCTTGAATCCTCATAGATGTGCTTGGTGTTGTGACCAAGGGTTATGGTAACTGTTGTTGTCACCTGTTAAGAATATTAGTTGATTTTATGTTATTATCTGACATATATTGCTTTCTATTTTGAGTTGGCCGATGATACCTACTCAGTACTTGTGCCATGTACTGACCCCTACTTGTATTTGTTTTTCTTGTTAATTGTGGAGTGCAGCAAACGTGCCATCGTCTTCAACTCAACCGCAACTCTAGCCAGTCTTCATCACGCCAGATTTCAGGGTGAGCTATTGCTTCTAGCTTGGACTAGATCTTCCTCTTCATGTCTTGATGCCTTGAAATTCCGGCATGGACTAGCTTTTTATTTATTTTAGCTTCTTAGATACTCTTAGATTTAGTAATTTGAGGATAGATGTTCTTGTGGCGATGACTTCCAGATTTTGGGGATAATAAGTATTGAGTTTTTAGAAGTTATTTAATCGATTTTCATTAATGAGTTTTAAGTCTTCCGCATTGTATTTTGTTTATTATGGTTAAAATGTTGGGGTTTGGATTGGTTGGTTCGCTCACATAGTAGGATAAGTGTGGGTGCCACTCGCAGCTCGTTTTGGGTCGTGACACTAATTTTATACAAATGTTAACAAAAACTTAATGGAAGAGATCTCAGCTCCTTTTTAGTCAATTTAAAATCCACAAAAGAAAAAAATGTATTATATCATCTAAATTAGAATGAAAAAAAGCGTATAAAATAAAACAAAAGATGATGAAATATCTTAATTGAAAAATTATGTCATATTAACATGTTATATAAATAATATATATCGATGTATAATATGGATCGTATATCCAAAAGACAGAAGTATATATAATGAAAATATCAAAAGTTTTCTTTAAGCAACAAAATAATCCGCGGAAGATCATGTTGCCCATGATACAAAAAGTGTGGTTTGTAATATAATCTTGTTCTTGAAAGGTACATATCTTGGATAAATAATTAATCGAAAAATTATTTATATAAGCAACAATAACTTCTACTTTTTCAAATTTTACTCTAACCAACACTTGATGAATCTCCCCGTCGTTAAACTTTATTCTTCATTTTGATGACTTGTAGCAAATTAATTTTTGATCGTCTCTTTTGACGAATCATACCCCACCTTTAAAATTTAAACTTTTACTGACTATTGTAACACGAGAAAAAATTCTAAAAAATATATCTATTATAATCTTCACAAAGCTGAAAAACAAAAAAAAAATATTAACAATATGAAGTTGGAGAAAATAGAAATGGACATGCAACAACACCATAGATGATTGTTATTTATAAATGAGAATAAAGTAGAAGGAGTTGAGAAGATTTAATTAGATAATTCAAATAGATAGGGATTTTTTTGTGACTTTCATGCGATATAATTATATGTAGTGAATATGATTGTATTTATTATTTTTTAATAAATTGATTAATGAAAAACATGAAAGAAAAGACTCAAAAAAGGGAGAAAAAGATAAATAGTTTTCTAGGTCATTGAGAGGTGTCATATCACCTTATTTATATCTAGCTTTATTATATATATAAATTTTTTATATTTATAAGTAATATACATTTTATATAAATTAAATTAAATAATAAAGATAAAATATTTAAAATGTTTTTCTTTCGTAATTGTAATTAGAAGAAGGACAAAAAAAATTAAAAAATATTTTTTTTTATTATTAATTGAATTAGAGAGGTATGAATTATGAATAATTACTCTTTGTAAGTTGGCATGTGAGGAGTCTTTATGGTAAATATTTTTTCATTAATATAATATTTATTATAATAAATTAAATAATGACTTTTGCAATAAAATAATTAATTTAAACAAGAAAGAAAAGCCAAGAAAATAAGAAAAAAGATAAATATATGTGTAGATCATATAGAGATGTAACATCACCTTCTCTATGATTTTCCTTTATACTATATTAAGATTAAGATTGTAATTCCAAAAAAAAAAATAATGTTGAGATGACTAATTACTAACAATGATTAAATAAAGTAATAAATGTGTGTATTAATCAACTTCAAAATGCAAGCAGCCCCTCTGCTACGTACAAAAGGTTCCCTTAATTAGGTTACTTTCCATTCTATTTTATATGAGATATATATTTTCACTCCCTTCTGTTTCGGAAAAGCGCCTAGTTATAATATGTCTTTCACAATATATGTATAATTATGTTTATTTTAGATGAAACTTTAGTTAGTCATCAATTGATCATATAAAATATTTGAACTACATTTTTTTTGTTAATTATTCATGAACCTTTATTAGTGCGATGCTAAAAATGTATCATTGTCAAATTAATATTTCTTAATAGAATTTCGTTAAACAAATTATTTTACAATATTTTTTTATCATATTGATATGTAAAGAACTGTAATTTATAGTACTTTTCGTATAATTTTTTAATATTGAATTTTTTGATTTAAAATATTTTATTAATAATGTAATTTAATTTAAATTTAAAAATTAATCAAATTGACTTTCGAAAAACGCAACATGACAAATAAACGTAGATAGAGAGGACAATAGTGGATAAATTTATCTTATTATTTGTTGTTGTTGTTGTTGTTGTTCTGTTTTACATCGTTTGTTTTCACTACTTTATTTCAGTTGGAGGGTCTTTCAAAAACAACCTTCCCAAATTTTTCAAACATCACTTGTGGAATATTTATGCATGTCATGTTAAGGATATTGAAAGAGTGTTTACCACTTCATCACCACTTCATATATTAATTATAAATAGATAAACTAAGTATTTGAAATTAAATGGATCTGGTAGACCCTTCTACTTGTATCAGTTTGTATTGTGAACCTTTTTACTTATCATTTTGTCATCTAAACTCTTAAACTCAATTAAAATGAGATTTTTAGATCCCTCTAGCTATATGTGTAGCTCACTCTCCATTATATAAATGACATGTCATATATATTAATGACACGTCATAATTATCTTCATAAATACTTTTTTAATAATTAATAAAAAATAATAAACAAAAGATAAAATCACTAAATTTTTTATTTTACCAAATAAAATAAAGTTATTATTTCCGTCACCATTCCTCCATGGCTCCACCTCTCCTAACCCACAATTATTGTCAACACCATCTCCATATCCCCTCCCCTGTTCTTTTCTTCTTCAATTTTTTTACACCAAATAGAGACATCACTTTATAAGAAGAAATTAAGCAGTTGTAGAACAACTTTGCGAAAATAGATTGAGTCATTTTTTGGATTTTCGTTGAAGAAAAAAGAAAAAGAAAAGTCGCATAGTCAAAACAAATCTCAAACGCATTGTTAGATCTGTTGAAAGATAACAACGATAATGAGAAATCAAACAAGTTTTTGTAACTTGAAGGGAAAACAAGTAAGATATGGCAACCATCATTAGATCTGCAGGAAGATGATTGTAATATTCATCCATGAATCAATTTGCAGAAAAATTAAGAAAACAACTTCAACACCCTTCCCCTAAAAAATATTATATTTAAGTGAACTCCTCAAGAGCAAGAACTCCAAATTTTATCTGCACAAGCTGATGAGGTTTATGATGACCTCTAAAAATTTGCATCTAGTTCTTTGCTTTCAAGAAAAGGGTGGGGTCGGGACCTTTTTTTTTAAAAAAAATATTGAATAGTTTTTAAAGCAAATTCATTGCTTCCACTTGCTTTTACTTGTGTGACAACACGCGCCATATCATACTCAGCAAAATAAATGCCACATAAGCCGGTCAACGGTCAAAGGGGTTTAAATTTTTTATTTATTTTAAGTTTAAGGGTTCAGATGACAAATAATTAACTAGAATAGTTCACAATACAAACTGATACAAGTACAAGGGTCCAGAAGGTCATTTTGTCATTTCTGGATGCATTAATATTAAGCTAAGAAAGAGGTTCTACCTGAGATAGAACACTAGTTGCATGGGCAGATCTTTCAGTTTGTACATGCGGTACAAAGCGTCATTTCATGTTTTATATGGGGCACTATTAACTACATTTAGTTTCTTCCAGTTTCTCTCTTTATATATATAACACATCCCCTCATAAACATGTCTGTCCGCCTCGATTTTTGCAGGTTCAATATGTAAGAATTATTATTATGATTATTATTAATTATTTCTTACTTATACCCCAAGTTTACTTGTAACCCAATTAATACCATAAGTAGTATTTAATAAGGAATAGATATGTCCGTACATTGGTTACTTGATGGGACGTACAATATTAAATCATAACCTCTATAAATTGGTCCTCCCTCCACCTATTAGGGTTAACCACATATTCTCTACATTAATTCCATCGCTAACAGTCGTGGTAACATAAAGTTAGGGCAAGGAGGTAAAAATCAATTTATGACTAACGTTTCCACTTTTCTTTGCGATGATGTCTTCCTCATCATGTATGTGCTCCTAATGTATTCAAGTATTTAATCTTACATGTGGCATCAGAGCCTAGATTATTTGAATTGATAATCTTCGTATATATAGTAGGCATATTTAAAAAAGCTGCATGAGGGTCCAAAATTTTCAGTGAGGATGGTCTCAAATTTTTTTGCCATTACTGATAATATTTGGAAGACTAATAGTAATTTTAAACTCGAGTTTACGATACAATATGTTGATGCAAAGTAATGTTCAACTAACAATTGAGAAACTTTTTACCTTAGCCAATAATTAATGTCCTAATAAACTTTTACACGAGGATATTGAAATATTAAAGCGCCATTACTTATAAATTTTTGTAAGTTATCTTATGATTTATTAAGAGCAAGGGTCAGTGGTTGAACAAGTAATGTTTTGTTATCATCACTCGTAAAAAGTTTAGAATTGATGTTTGCAATCCCATAATGTAACAATTATGTTTTATTTTAAATTGTGCTAGTGGTCGTTACACTAAACAATAAATAATATGTGTATTATGTTTATTTTGTTTGTTAGTCACCAAAGTGATCAAACTAAAGAAATTAATGTCTACATATATCATTTTTATGATTATTTGATGCATGCAATATGTTTCTATAGTTTGATAGTCACCAAAGTGGCCAAACTAAAATGTTTGAAATCATTCACATGCACAAAATTTTATGATGTTATGTGTACTTTTATTTATATAGTTTGTCAGTCACCAAAGTGACCAAACTAGAGAAAATTAACGTCTACACATATCATGTTTATGATCACTTGATGCATGTTTCATGAATCTATAGTTTGATAGTCACCAAAGTTGCCAAACTAAAATGTTTAAAATTATTCACGTGCACAAATTTTATGAGATTATGTATGCATTTGTATTCATATAGCTTGTTAGTCACCAAAGTGGTCAAACTAGTATGGTTAAGAAAAATATGCACTCATAAAATTGTCATTTATCTATGAAAGTTAATTAAATGCCTATATTGAAAAATAAATAGATAAATCAACTTTCACTATTGCTAGAACTTAAAAAGTTTACCCAAAGGTGAATTTGTCATTTTACAAATAGTGAAAAATTATGAGGTAAATTAATATTTTCAATCAAACATATATTGTATATCCGACGATGTTGTATCTGTTTGGTTGAAATTATTGATTTCCTATTAAATTTTTTTAAAAAATGGCATTTAAATGTGTGTCGTAGTATCTATCCAAAGGAGAATTACGATGTACTTTTATCGTTCTACTCAATTCACATTATTCTTTATATGTGAACATGTATCTATTTGCAGTTATTCCTTTTTACTCGCATGCTTGGTCTGTTACTTTGTTCAATGGATTGAACTTCTCTGAATGTCATGAACAAGCCAAGTTTCACTTAGGTGTGATGGATCTTGACTTGGCTTTGCTAAATGGCAAACCTACTGTTATTACTGATAAGAGCAGTAAGGATGAAAATCTTCTCATCAATCATGGAAACACTCTAACATATTGAGCCTTATATTCATGCGAATAAATGTCGCTAACAACACTAAGAGTTCTATTTCACAAACAGAAAGTGTCAGGAAATATCTGAAGTTTGTGAAAGAACGTTTTTGTTCTACTGATAAGTCTCTCGCTGGTATACTAATGACTGAACTGATGACCATGAAGTTTGATGGGTCGTGTAGTATGTAAAATCATATCATTGAGATGACTTACATTTTAGCAAGACTTTGGACCTTGGGGATGAAAGTGGATGACACCTTCTTGGTTCAGTTTATTCTGATTCCATTGCCTCTTCAGTATGGACAATTTTAAATTAACTATAACACTATTATAGATAAGTGGGATGTTAGTGAATTGTCCAGTATGCTTACTTAAGATGAGTCAAGACTTATGAAACATGAGGTCATTCCATTAACCTCATGGGCCAAGAAGTTGGTAAAGGACTTAAAGTGAAGGCTAACAAGTTTAAGAAAAAGAAAGCACCTGCTAAAGTTCCACAGGATGCTCATAAGGAATTCGAGGAGGATGTGTGTCGTTTCCATAAAAAGGAAGGA
The DNA here is from genome assembly GCA_027705065.1 of Solanum peruvianum. Classification (NCBI taxonomy): domain Eukaryota; kingdom Viridiplantae; phylum Streptophyta; class Magnoliopsida; order Solanales; family Solanaceae; genus Solanum; species Solanum peruvianum. The sequence continues at coordinate 14,114,467 of JAKWJD010001765.1, forward strand.
CACTCTCAGAAAGATTGCTTGAAACGTAAAAACTTAATTTAAAAATAAAGGTACATTTAGCGCCTTTGTATGTTTCAAATCAAATTTAATTAAAGTTCCTAATAATACTTGGTGGCTTGATTTTGGTGCAACTACTCATGTATCCACTATGTTGCAGGGATTCATTATGATCCAAACTACGAATTCAAATTAAATATATATATATATATATATATATATATATATATATATATATATATATATTTCTTGTTCATGGAAAATCGCATGAAGGCTAAAATTGAAGGCATAAGGACTTATCATTTGATCTTGGAGATTAGACATCACCTTGATCTATTACAGACTCTTTATGTTCCTTCAATTTCTAGAAATTTGATTTTCCTTTAAAGACTTGATATTTCTGGATTTGATTTTAAGTTTGGACATGGATGTTTCAATCTATATAAAAAATACTATTTTTATATTTCTGGTGTTCTTTTTTATTGTTTCTTATAGATTGAAACTCCATAATAATTAGACGTAGTTCACTAAATGAAAGTTAGACTTATTTATGACATAAACATTTGGGTCATGTATCAGAAAAAAGATTAGAAAAGTTAGTAAAGAATGAGATTCTTCCGAATATGAATTTTATTGATCTTGATATATGTTTGGATTGCATTAAAGGAAAGCAAACAATCATATCAAGAAAAGTGTCACAATAAACACTTAGCTTCTGGAAATTATATACACTGGTATTTGTGGACCCTTTGATGTTCCATCTTTAGGTGGAGATAAATATTTTATCACCTATATCGATGATTTTTCACATTATGAATTTATCTATTTGTTGAAAGAAATCTCAGGCAGTGGACACGCTCAAAGTGTATGTTAAAGAGGTTGAAAGACAATTAGATAAGAAAGTGAAAATCATTAGGTCAGATAGAGGTGAATATTTTGAAAATTGTAACAAATCAAAATAATGTCTAAGTCCATTTGCAAAATTCCTTTGGAGTGGTGAAGTTGGTGGCAGTGTTGAACGACAAAGTGTGGAAATTAATGAGGTAAGGGTAAATATTTCATTGCCCATGAATGTACCTACTTCAGCACCAATTACAAATGTTGTTCCTCTTGTTGAAGAACAATTTAACAACTTTGAACAACATTTGGCTGAAACACTTCAAGAAGGAACTAACTAACAAGTATCTAGCGCAAATGAACCACAAACAATGTCATAAAGAAAATTGGTCATTATGTGATTTATTGCAAGAGACAGATTTTGACATTGAAATTAATAAAGATTTGATTTCATTTTCACAAGACAGAGAAGACAACGAGTTTGATAAATAGATTGATGTCGTGAATGAAGAGTTAAAATCCATATAATACAACAAAGTCTGGAATCTCGTTCACTACCAGAAAGTTCTAAAACAATCTAGTGTAGATGGGTCTTTAAGACCAGACCTGATTCAAATGGTAATATTGAATGATATAAAGTCAAACTTGTTGCCAAGGGATACACTTAAAAAATAAAAAAGGAGGCATTGATTTTGAAGAGACCTTTTCACCGGTCTCAAAGAAAGACTCATAAAGAATTATTTTGTCTTTGTTAGCTCATTATAGAGTTACACCAAATGAATGTGAAAACTGTTTTTTAATGTAGACCTCGAATGAGGATGATTATATGGACTAACGAAAGGATTTCAAAATTAAAAGAAAAGATCAAATAGTGTGTAAACTAAAAAAGTCAACATATGAACTCAAACAAGCCTCACAGAAATGGTATATAAATTTTAATTATACCATACATCTTTGGGATTTAAGAAAATTATCGTTGATCTGTGTATATACCAAAAGATCTATGCGAATAAGTTTACATTTTTAGTCTTGTATGATGATGACATTTAACTTATTGCTAATGATATATGCATAATACGTGAGACAAATTATTTTCTCTTTATGAACTTTGAAATAAAATATATGGGTGAGACATCTTATGTGATAGGGATAGAAATTCCATGATATTAGGGATAGAAATATTTCATGATAGATCACAAGAATTATTCGGAGTGTCTTAAAATGGCTATATCAAAAAAGTTCTAGAGAGATTTAACGTGAACAATTTTTCAGCAAGAATAATTACTATTAAAACGGAAACAAATTTAATCTCATATTATGTCCAAAGAATGATGTAGGACGAAAAGAAAATGATCTCAATTTCTTAAATTTCTATTGTTGAAAGTTTGATGTATGTTCAAACTTGTACAAGACCATATATTAGCTTTGTGGTTAGAATGTTAGAAAGATGTTAAAGTAATCCTGGAATGGATCACTATAAAATTGCAAAGAAAGTTTATGGCATGTTACGAAGCCACAATTCATACATTATGACTGCGAAATTTTATTTCAGGACTTGGGGTTGTCGACACTATTACCAAGCCGCTGAAAATTTATAGTGATAATGTTGTAGCAGTATTCTTCTCTAAGAATGACAAGTACTCCAAATGTGTCAAACATATGAAATTAAAGTACTTTACTGTCAAGGAAGAAATTCATAAACAAAGAGTGTTACTTAAGAATATTAGAACTGATCTCATGATTGCAGATTTGTTAGCAAAAGGCTGGCGACCAAGACATGTAATGAATATGATCAAAGAATGTGTCTTGGTTGTACTTATGATAGATATTTATAATGTTTTACACTATGAGCTTAAATTATGTGTTTCTGATATACATTAATGAATATCTTGTTTCTCATAATGGTGTACACATTATTGTTTTGAGAAATTACAAGATGAGCCTTTATGAGACATTATTGTGGAACGTAATGTTATATGTTTTTATAGCTTATTAATCTAATATGATAAGTTGCTAATGTAGTAGTATATGGAAGGAATTATGTAGCTTAAACTTTATGTACAATTGTCATGACTCGCATTAGTAGTTTGTTATATTGTGGTATGCATGATGGACATTACAGAAGAGATCAATTGTATGCGCAACTAATGCTTATTAAATATCAATGATATATGGCTATTGGGCCAAGCGGCAGAATGTAAAAATTATTAATATTATTACTAATTATTCCTTACTTATGACTCAAGTTTAATTGTAACTCAAGTAATACCATAAATAGTATTTAATAAGGAGTAGATATGTCCGTACATTGGTTACTTGATGGATATACCAGATTAAAGCATAACCTCTAAAAATTAGTCCTCCCTCCACCCATTAGGATTAATTACATATTCTCTACATTAATTTCATCGCTGACGGTTGTGGCAACATAAAGTTAGGACAAGGATATAGAAATCAATGTATGACTAACGCTTCCGCTTTTCTTTGTGATAATGTCTTCCTCATTATATATGTGCTCCTAACAATTTTTATATAAGATTATCGTATTTAAGATCGTGATATTATGTATTCAAATATTTAATCTTACTCAATACTATATGTTTGATCAATTTCTCATAAAACCATTGTGAAAATTGTTTGGTATCTAATTTAAATAATTAATCTCATGAGATAGAAGTTGCACTATGTGTGACATTTGACAGATATATGGGGATATTGGAGGAGAGTTATTTTTCTTGCAGTGTAACATTGGGATATCGTATCGAAAATATAAAAAAGAAAGAGATATTAAGAATTGAATCCAACGTGTCTACTATCTTTCACCTCGTTGTTCAGGAGTAAGTCCTCCTTTTCCACAAACTGGACAACTCTTCAACCCAAACCCTTGGCAATCAAAACACCTACAAAGTTTTATTAAGTTTTTAAATTTAACAAAATTTGATACAGTAATTTATTTTTCTATTTTTTGAAAGGAAAAACTTACTTCCATCTTTCAAATATGTTCCCATTCTTCTTATTCTTTCCTGTTCCCTGGACCAAGATGGAAGCAAACAATGATAATTAATAAATGATTTAAGCCTTCTTTTAGCTCTTTTAATTAAGACTTGAATTAGAAGAGTATTTTTCCCCCCTCTTTTTTATTGTTTGCCTTTCTTTTTTCTACCATTTCACCAATGTAATGCACGTGATTTATCACTATTAAATGAAATAGTAATTAACGACAGATAAATCGTAATTAAATAACAAAAAAATATAGCTTATATTATTTAGTAACATATCGTCAATAAAATTGGCAGTTACAAGCAATTTAATAATAAATTAATCAGAAAATTCGTAATTAGTTTCATTTTTGTTAAAAACACTCAAAAATACATTTTTAATAATAATAATAATAACAATAAAAAAAACTCTCATCAAACACCTCAAATTTCTAAAATAAGTATTTTTTTAATTAAAACAATATTATTTTAACTCACCAGATCCAGGTTTGATTATCTAAATATATTAGTATTAAACTATTAATTAGAGTATATAGAAATGAATAAAGTTATTCATATGTAGTGTTTGCCAACTCAATACATATATATTATGTATTTAAATTTATAATTTATTTTATTTTATTAAATTACATAATAATAAAAATTATATTAATTTAATATGAACGTTTGATAGAAGATAATTTTTTTCTCACAAGTACCTTGCATCCGGGACACTCTATTGCACCTTTACCGCCGCATCCTTCGCACCTACTCCCAATCTAAAGTATTCATAATTAATATACATCTAAACATTTAATAACTCCAACAATAATATTTTGCAAACTTATAATATGAATTCCACTACAAACAAAATAACAATTACTAATTTATGCATCCATATGTATACTCAAAGCTACAGTTTTATAATATATTAGCACACTTATATTATGGTCACCACATATGTCTTTAGGAATAATATAAGCATTACATAAATAATATTTTTTAGTGATAATTAATTAATGATAATAGATTAATTATTGCTAAATATTTATTTTTAGTTGCAATTAATATTTCTTGTATAAATCTCATCCCTAAAACTTTTAGTCACATTGGATCTAAATGACACTTGATTAATATCGGTAAAGATTAGCAATCTTTTATTAATGTGTGTATATTTCCGCTAAAAATTATTTTTGTTGTAGTGATAAGACACGCGATTTAACTTGACCTCAACGACATCTATGTCTTTTAATTTTAATTGTGCACAAGTAAACACACACGTCCTAGGCGGCATAGTACATATGAGACACTTTGTAAGTAGCATGCATATATTTACTTGTTTAACTTTATATATCCAAAGTTCGAGGATATAGATATAAACTGAAGTCAAATTAAGATGATATGTTTATCTATTATGCGAATATCTTACCTCTAATCCTCAAAATTGAGTACATGCTATTAAAATTAAGTATGTAAGCAAGTGATTAGAAGAAAATTAGTGACTCACTGATTTAAGTGAAAAGCCTCCAGACTTTGCAGCGGAAGTAACAAGTGATCTCTGGCCTCTCAAATTTATTGTATTGAATTGTGAAATTGTTGGAGTAATTGAAGAATTGGCAAAGCAGCAACAAATGGAAACATTAGCCATTTTTTCCTCCTTCAAAAAGGACACACATTTTTTTTTATTTAATTTTTGTGCATCTTAAAGTGTTGTGTGGAAATGGATAACCTGCTTACACCATCCACGTATTCTTTGACCCTATTCATTGAATAATAAAAATAAAAATAAAGACATGGACCTTGATTCCACCCTGGTTCAATATTTATATAACGAGTTTTAATTCCGGTGCAAATCGACTTTTTTTAATTATTTCTTTTTTTAAGAAAATAGTTTTTAAAATGTTTATTAACTTAATAACTTTATTAAAGTTATATATATTTTAGAGTTCAAGTTTTGTGCATCGGCCGGGTGTATGTGATTTTTAAACCATGAGGTAGGGCTGTTCAAAATCGAACCGAAACCGATAAGCCGAATCGATAAAAAAGTTATTGATTTATAGTATTGGATTATTGGTTTAGTGGTTTTGATAACGGTTTTGATTTTTTTTTTGTTATCGGGTTATTTGTTCTTAACGGTTTAAAGTTTTTTCTTAATGGGTTAACCGATAACCCGATAGTAAATTAAATAATTATATTTATACCATTTTTTATATAAAGTCCTCGACTAGGTGTTTAATTTCTCACTCTTATTTTTGGTTGTCTCAAACACTTGATTATTCTACAATGTAGAAGTGTTTGCTTTTGAGCAAGATGTAACTTGTGAACTCAAGTGTATGGTTTATTTGGTTTGTCACCTTGTTTCTATGTGATTTTCAATGTTTTTTCTTTTGTGTCAAATCTTAACGGTTAAACCGATAATCGAACCGATAACGATCAAAAACCGATAAACCAATTACCGATAAGCCAATATCTTAATGGTTCTATAACGGTTTAGCATCTCTACAGACTGATAACCAATAGTCAACCCGATAAACTTCAAAATCGAACCGAACGGCCGATCACAGCCCTACCATCAGGGACTTATAATAAAGTTTAACCATAGTAACTTATTTTAATAAAATAATAAATAAATATAAAAAGAAAAAAAAATATCGACGGTTGAGTCCTACTTTAATTCTATTCATATTTACTTCCATAACTAAACTATTTTCTTTCCAAACTAAAATATAATATTGAGGTTTACAATAGATTTCCCATGATCATGCTTATGTAGTTCTTCAAAACATTTAACACTTGTGAATTTGCTAAGAAATAAAGCATTGCACTATTTTAAAACTTGACACGCTTCTTCTACTTAATACTTAGTGGTATGTTGTTATACAATTAAAACAAATTTCTATATTGTGGTCATCTCCATTTTGTAAGTTTTTCTTCATCGCTTAAAAATATCTTTTTTAAAAATTAAAAAAAAAATAGAAGCTGATCAAGCTTTTAAAATAGTTTGTACTTAATTCTATAATTTTTTTAAAAATCAAATAAGTCAGTATTAACTTTTTTATAAAATTTAAAATTTTAAAAGTTATAGTATTAATTTTCAATTTTGAACTTAAAATTCTAAGTTTGGTAAACATTAAACAATAAAAAGTACTCCAGTAAATTTTATTAAGAGATTTATGAATTAAGTTAGCTAATTAAAAATATAAATTCAATTTTAATGTAGGTTAATGTCGAAATAGTTGAAAATTCAAATATATAAAATGAGTTACATTAAATAAATGATTTTTAAAAGAAAATCAAGACAAATATTATGTATATTGATAAATAAATAAAATAGTAAATGTATTACAAATATTAAAAACATACATAATCTTGCATCCATGTTTTAGGAAGGATATTTTTGAATGAGGTCTCGATTGTCATATTAATATTTATAATTTTTGGATACTTTTGTAAATTCTCTATCATTTTCTGAAAAACACTAATCGAAAGTTATATTTTGTCGTTGTTGCTCCATTGCTTTCATGTCAACACACTATTATGTCCAAGTATTTCATTTATTTTGTCTACAACTTGAGTTGCTAAATTTGGAAGCCCATACTTTTTTTTGTTGGGCATTGGTCCAATCTTTGAACAACATTGATATTCTAAAACTATCTTTTGCTAATGATACATATGGTCTCAAAGAATAAATCTCATCGCGTTGAAAGATTTTTTTTAGGCTAAATGATGATGCTTAAATAACTAGCACATCTTTAACTACAGTTGCAAAATTTAAAATTTGTTCTTCGCAATTTTTTCACCATGCTAAATGTTAGGTTCTCTAAGTTCATCCCTTATATTTTTCTATATCCGATTAATATATTCATTGAAATCATCACGATTAGAAATTTTCAGAGGAAGATAACCATCCATCATATTATCAAATCATCTCTTCTAGGCCTATGAATTGGACGTCCAACTGGTGGAACATTTACTTTCATGGATCTATATATGTCATATAAGTATTTAGCTTTAGCTACTTGTTACATCTCAAAATTTCTAAGCTAAAACTCAAGAAAGTATGTACCTAATTGTGGAATGCTCAACTGCCAAGGAGATGTGGGAATGCTTGGAACAAGCTTATCTTCAAGCAACAAAAGATAAGGAGTTTCAGCTTAAACAACAATTACAAAATATTAGGCTAGAAACCAAGAAGATTGATAAATTCATCAAGGAATTCAAAGACATGTGATGGCCTTGAAGCAATCGCAAACATGTGGATGAAGATAGAAATGTAATCAATTTTGTTAAAGGTTTAGGTATCATATACAAGACTTTTAAGACTGTCATGTTAGATAAGACGCCATATCCCACCTTTAAACAATTTATTAATACTCTCAGGGATTTTGACATAAGAGTAGATGAAGAGGTGTCACAACAAAGTCATAACATGGTTCTCTGCTCAAAGGGGCAGAGGAAGAGAAAACAACAACTTCAACTCCAGAGGAAGAAGTTTCAAGCATGTAGGACAAGTTCTGAGAACAACCAATATGGACTAGGTTCTCCGAACAATCAAAGTTCCCCAAGTGAAAATAGAGAGATGACCACTATTAAGTCATGTCAAATATGTGGTAAAAATAATCATATTGCTCTTATGTTTTTTTACAGGTGGGACTACTCGTATCTATCTGCACATAAACTATCACAAGCAATGACTTGACAACACATTTATACCGAAGTATTGATAAAACAAGTTTTGTTGGATCTTCAAAGTAAGTTATGAGTAATCGCTCCTTCATTCTCTAGCTAGAGGATGCTAGAAGGTAAGCACCCAACATAAATGAATGTCAAATATGTGGTAGGACTCTAAGTATAGTTAACTTAGGACTTAACAATTTTCTCCCTATATAAGGAGCATGTACTCAACAATTTTGATTATCAATACAATCCTTGATTTCTCTAGTCCTAGACGTGAGAAATCTACAAATGGTATATATGTGGTCGTCATAATTTTTAACAGACTATGTGTCCTTGCGTTTGAGGCAATATTATTAGCATTAAAATTTGCCATAAGGGGCCGATAAAGCACCAACCAAGCAAATTTTATGTTGAATGAACTGTAAAAATGAATTCACAATCTATATATAAAATAAGATAAACTTGATCTTAAATGTTTATCAAAAGTAGAACTTAACTATCAGAAATACACTTTTAAGATGTAATATTCTTTGGAGGAATCAGTTGGTTGAAGGTGCTACTTGGGGGGCCGAGGCCGATATGTGTTCCGTTATCCTCATCTCTTTCCTTCCAATCCTACTTTAGCTTGAGGTATTTAGTTCCTCATGGTTTACTCTTTTGGCGTCATGTGTCTCAGATATTCCTATAATTTCCTCATTATGCATGATTTATGAAAAAATTAATTTTGAGTAAATGAGTTTACTTGATTGATATGTATATGTTTATGTGCATTTGAGTATGAGTTGCATACACACTTTATGATATGATTCCTTGAACATGCTTTAGCTTGAAGTTGGTATTTCCTCCTCAAATATATGCATTTCTGTAATGCGTTCTTGTTGGGCTATTAGATAAGGTTTCTACCCTGCATATGATCTCTTGAATCTCAAATGAAGACGAATGTTCCCAAAGGGAGATAATGTAACACCTCGGATTCAAAAATGTTAGTAACAAATTTCTTCAGGATCTAGTGCCAGTTTTGACGGAGTCACCTACAGCCCCTGCACTGACACACAGATTGTAGGTTAGCGTTGTGGTTGGCCAGCCCAAGATCCCAAAATGTCAAGTTTCAGTACTTTTTCAACGGTTCACCAAGAGGAGCCGTCGTTTAGTGTAGGAGTCGTAGGTAGGGTTCGTAGGTACCCATGGTTGTGGTCCACGGCCCGTCGATGGACCCACGATCCGTAGGTGGGTTCGTGGTTGGGGCCTAGAGACATAGTCTTTTACCCCAAACGATGCCCAACCAGAATGTTAATGGTTTGACCAATGGATCGTTGGTCGATCCGTCGATGAGTTTCCACAATTATTTTCTTAGGAGATTTTGAGTCTTTTCCTAATTATTATAGCCTAATACTATGTTGTTTTACCCTTTGTCTAAATTTCTATGTAAGTGTTTTTGACCCATTTTTTTCCAAATGAAATCACTCTCAAATTTCAAAAAGAAGAACAAGTCTTCATCTCCAAAATATTTCTCTCTCGAAAGCTTGAAGAAGAAAGCGTGAACCCAGGGTTTCAAGTCAAAACTTTAATTCCACCATTGAAGGAAAACTTTTGTCATTCAATTATTTAAGTCTTTATCCATAGAGCATGATTTAACATATTTTATACATGACTTTCATACTTAGTGCATCTTTGTACTAACACATACTCTTGCCTATATTTCTTATCGAAATGTAGGTTCGAACTTCCGTGGCTAGGGATCTTTAGTAGAGACTTCAAGATTGGTGAATCTTCACCTTTAAATGAACGAGATTTTATTCATTTTGTCTTTACCTTTCAGTTTCAAACTTGATGTATGGGATACGGCCCAAGTACCTCTCATGTACTAGATAACCTTGTTGTTGGGAAAATACTACAATATTGATATTAGATTGGATTTATAAATTAGTAATAACTTATCACAAACACTATGTCGTGGTAAGCCATTGTCTTGAAAGCGATTTTGGCTCGACTCGGGTGCAAATTGCTGCAGCCGGTCGCTCCCCAAGGTTCCATAGTTACTCTCAAACACGTGCACTCGCGGCTGAGAGTTTGGAGGTTGCTCAAAACCAATTGCCCAAAAAATATTCTAATTATAAGAAAGAGGAAAATGTTTTTCTCTTCTTTTTATTTACGTTGGTAGTGTTATTTTATGCTCACTCAAAATGCATCTTTATATAAGAGTTGCAAATATGAATTTCAAACAGAAAAAGTGAATTCTTAAGAAACATAGTGTCAATATCTTTCGATTTGGATTAACACATAGTGAAATGGAAACAAGAATTTAAGTGTCAATATCTTTCGATTTGAATTATCACATAGTGAAATGGGGCAAGAACTCAATATCCACAAAGTGAAATATTCTAGAACTAAATGGATACAGATTGAGACCCCCATAACACATACTATATCCTTAAATTTTAAGCAACTTCTGCGATACAAACAAAGTGTTTTTATGGTCATGCACACCACTTGGGTCTTATGAGTGCTCTAGAAAAACGACTCAAGTCTTTCATAAAAGGCGACGACACCTTCACACTCAGGTAGGTGGTTCTATCAAGTTTATCTCAAATAGACTACCTTAAGGCTATAGAATCATTTAGATAAAAATACGTTCAACCATATAAAACACTATCTCACACCATAGGTATAAAAAATGTGGTGTATATTAAGACCTAACAAGTCCACCACATTACCTCAATCAATGGGATTTAGCCCCATCCCTCTCGACGTTTCAAGGATTATTTTTCATAGGATTTGCCAAATTTCTTTCGGACCTTACATATTTCAAGGAAATAACACCCAATTTCAACAATTGTTTAACTGCACCATGTCTCAAGCGAATATGTCTCTTTTTTCCATTGTACACACAATTCTTTGCAAGTCCAATTGGTGTCTGTGAGTCACATGAAGAGAGACCGGTGAAGCTTGTCTTCCCCACAATGGCATATCCACCAAAATATTTCTCAGCCACTCAGCTTCTTGCCCTGCCAATTCGAGAGCAATGAATTCAGATTCCATGGTAGAATGTGCTATACAAGTCTGTTTAGAAGACTTCTACGAAATAACACCTGCACCCAAAGTAAACACATAACTACGGGTGGAGCTAACTTTATCATTGTCAATTATCCAATTTGCATCACAAAAACCTTCTAAAACAACAATAAAATTGTTAAAATGCAAACAATAATTCATAGTATCTCTCAAATACCTTAGCAATCAATGAAGAGCATTCCAGTGTTCACTACTAAATTATTCATATATCTACTCAATCTACTAACATCATAAGCTATATCAGGCCGAGTATAATTCACGAGAAACATTATGCTCCCAGTTATTTTAGCATATTCAATTTGAGAAACACTAGATTCTTTATTCTTCAAGTGTATGTTAGGATCATAGGGAGTTCGCACTAGAACTACAAAGCAATCAAACTTTTTCAACATTTTTCAATGTAATGAGACTGACACAAAGAGAAACCCTTAGCAGTTCTTTTGATTTTAACTCCCAAAATCACATATGCTTCACCAAGGTCTTTTATTTCAAATTTAGAAGACAAAATGTTCTTGGTCTCATTAATAACATTCACTTAGGATCAAATATTAATATGTCATCTACATATAAACATATAATGACACAATCTGGACCTATCATCTTAGAATAAAAACATGTATCAGATAAATTTACAGCAAAGTCATTATCCACTGATGTGATATTAAATTTTTCATACCATTGCTTAGGTGTTTGTTTTAGTCCATACAAGGACTTTCTTAGTTTGAATATTTTATCCTCTTGTCCTGAAATCACAAAATCCTTAGGTTGAGTCATATAGATCTTTTCCTCTAAATCACCATTTAGAAATGTTGTTTTGACATCCATTTGATGTACCACTAAGTCATCTATAGAGGCTAAAACAATAAGAGTTCTAATGGTTGCTATTTTAGTCATATGAGAATAAGTATCAAAGTAATCAACACCTTTATTTTGGTTAAAATCCCTAATCACAAGGCTAGCCTTGTATTTTTTAATTGTACCATCAAGTCTCAATTTCTTTTTAAATATCCACTTGCTACTTATAGGCTTACAACCTTTAGGTAAATCATATAAGTCCCAGGTGTGATTAGAATCTATAGAGTCTAATTCAATTTTAATAAACTCTTTCCAAAATATGGCATCTATTGATCTAATTGATTCATCATAAGTCTTAGGGTCTTTTTCTATTAAATAGATAGACACAAATTCGTCATTTAAAATATTAATATCAAAATTATCAGTTAAGAAAGTAGTGATTAAATTAGGACCAAAACTGGTCTCAGTTCTACATCTTTTACTCTTTCTGAGTTCATTTTCATGCTCATTAGAAATAACAGTAGAAGAAGGATAACATGAGAATTGTTTGAAATAGACGCAGAAGCATTTTGCACATCACACGGCACATTATGTTTCAAAGGAAAAATATTCTAAAAAAACTCTGCATCTCTAGATTCACAAATAGAATGGTCACTTAGAGACATAAATCTATAGCAACACTATTTTGAGCATAACCAATAAAGACAATGTCATAAGTCTTAGATTCAACATTTACTCGTTTAAGCTCAGGTAGACCACCCGTAGACAAACACCCCCACACTTTCAGAAATTTCAAGTTAGGAGCAAACCCTTTAAATAATTCATATGAGGTCTTGTCTAACTTCTTATACGGGACCCTATTAAGAACAAAAAATTCAGACTAGATTGCTTCTCCCCACATATTTTCAAATAAACCAGTGCTTAAAAGCATAGAGTTCATCATTTCTTTAAGGGTTCTATTTTTTCGTTCGGCTATACCATTTTGTTGGGGAGTATAGGGAGCACTAACCTCATGTATAATACCATTTTTCTCAAAAAATCTTCTAGAGTATTAGTACTATATTCACCGCCCCTATCAGATCTAAATCTCTTGAGTTTCCTGTCTAATTGATTTCCACTTCTGCTTTGAATTTCAAAAACATCTTTTCATCCTCATCTTTAGACTTAAGAAGGTATACCTTAGTATATCTAGAAAAGTCATCAACAAAAGTAATGTAACATTTTTTTCCACCTTTTTTAACAGTATTATTGAAATCTGCTAAATCTGAATGTATTAGTTCAAGTAATTCGGTCTTTCTACTAATAACAAATTTGAAAGGTTTGATAGCATGCTTTGCTTCTACACAGAGGAAATTTTTTTTAAAAAAGTTATCAGTTTTTATGTTACGAATTAAATTCATTTTTCTAAGCCTTTTAATAGAAGCAATTTTAGCATCACTTAGTCTACCATGCCACAAATTAATAGACTTAATAATATAAGCAGAATTTGAAATACTTGCATTATTGATAATCTCTTAAACAATGTTCAATACAAATAATCCTCCACTAAGATATTCCTTCCCAACAAAGTCTCCTCCGCGAGAAATAATTATTTGTCAGCTTTAAAAACAAGTTTAAAGCCTACTTTGTTGAGAAGTACTCCAGAAATTAAGTTTCTATAGAGGGTGGGAACATACAAAACATTGTTCAAGGATAATGTCTTTCCATAAGTTAATTTAACCATTACTACAGCAGTAGTGTAGTTACCCATCTATATATACTCTCCTTCAGTAAACTCTTCAAAGTCATGGAATAACTCTTTATTGGCACAGAAATGCCTTGAGGCATTGTGTCTAGCACCTAGTCAATTTTGTTTGCCACCAGATTTGCCTCAACGACTATAACAACAATCAATTCATTACCCTCAGCAAGATTGGCTTGGACATCACTTTGTTCGTCCTACTTTGAGTCTTGCACCTTTTCTTTGATAGCACCTGGCAGCTCTGTGACCAATTTTTCTACAAACAAATAAGAGCCCTTAAATTTTTGAATTTGACTCTTCGACTTGTGGAATTGATTTTTCTTCTTCATAAGTTCCTTTTTTGAGACGTTAATCCATTTACCTTTGAACCTGTCTTTCACAATAATACCAAAAGATTCAACAAGATTAGCTTTAGAAGAATTAAGAGAAAGTTCTTCCATCGTATCTTTAAGATGGTTCGCCTCTTTAGTCCTCATGTGACTAATAAGTTCTGGAGAGTTAAATTCTTTTTCTTATGTTTTAATTGATTTCTATAATCACTCTAAGATGGTGGAAAATTTTCAAGACCTTAAATATCTCACACATCTTCATGTCCTCGTTGAGAACATCAGCAGTCATGTTCTCATATTCATGAACTTGTTCCATTATTGACTTATTATCAACCATTTGAAATTTAATCCATTGTCCGACAACATATCTTTTCATTCGTGCATCATCAACACCATATTTATTTTTCAAACTATACCATATTTCTTTAGCAAATTTATAGGTAATAAATAAATCAAATAAATAATTAGTCATGTGATTTAACAAATGCTCTCTCACAATTTTGTTATCATTTTCAAACTTCTTTTTAACAACATCATCAACAGTTATATCATTGCTAGAAGCAGTAATAGTATTAAAACCATTCATAGAAGGTTCTTAAAAAAACATAATCAACTCCTAATTGTTCAAAGAAAATTAAAAGTTTTTGTGACCATCGTTTAAAATTATTTCCATCTAAGTTTTGACAAATCAGAAAAAGTTTTGTTCAAAGAAATAGCCATTTATCAATATTGTATGTTAGGAATTTGGTTTCAAATTGTTGAGAAAATACTACAATATTGATATTAGATTGGAATTATAAATAAGTAAATAATTTATCACAAACAATGTGTCGTGGCAAGCCACTGCTTTGAAAGCAATTTTGGCTCAACTCTGGTACAAATCGCTGCAGCCGGTTTCTCCCCAAGGTTCCATAGGTACTCTCAAACACGTGCACTCGTGGCTGAGAGTTTGGAGGTTGATCAAAACCAATTGTCCAAAAAATATTCTAAGGATAAGAAGGAGGAAAATGTTTTTTCTTCTTTTTATTTATGTTGGTAGTGATGTTTTATGCTCACTCAAAATACATCTTTATATAGGAGTTTCAAAGAGAAGAAGTGAATTCTTAAGAAACATATATGATCTTAATGGTGTTAAAAGTCATTACATCACACTTTAATAAAATTGTAATTTGGAACGGATAGATAATCTATTCTTTTTGTAATATAATATTTATATACTTTGCATTACTCTTCATTAATATTGTAAAATAAATATTACATTTGAGACATTGTTATATTTCCGCTTCGTTTTATACAATTTGCTTGAAATTTTCTTTTAAATCCCTTAAATTTCTATAATTGTAGATGAAGAATGCTTAGTGGCTTGTATGAGGCCTTTCAGAGTCTCATAGACCATGTAACACCTAAGAGCTATCTTGGGTCTTCACAATAATAAATTACATATATACACATCTTTTCTTTCCATAATTTTTCATTAGGCCAAATATATATGCAGATCTCTAAAGTTGATCGTTTTTTTTCTAGGTACCTCAACTAACCCAGATTTCTATTGAATCCTTGAACCTCCAATAATTTGATCCTTTTAAATATTCCTGGCTGATGTGGAGTCAAACGTGATCTCACGTCCTTTAAGCGCGTGTAGACGCTTTAGAAGCGCTGATGTGGATCTTGAACCATCCACCAACGGTCTTCTTCCCCCTTTTAACCCTAATTTCTCCCATTTTTCTCTTATTTCTCCTCTTTTATTTCTCCTCTTTAGCTTATTTTATTATATCTCTTTTTCATTGATTTCTTCTTAATCATCAAGTTTCTATGTCGAATTTATCTTCTTCGTCGATTTCTTCTTCTTCAACTGCGAATGTGCAATGTTAATGTGGGAACGTTGTGGAAATGAAGACCTCATGGATGCAATCCAATCCTGATGTTCATTTTTTTGTCCAATATAGTAAAGAATCACCTTATTTGTAATTCAATTTTTTCTTTAATTTTGTAGGCACGAGGTGGATGCGGATATTTACGATGGTATGATGATGAAATGTCATCTCAAGCTAAAAGGGTGATATGGAGTTTGTTGAAAAGAGTCAAACATCTGAATTGAAGCAGAATCGATTAAGAAAAGTATGGATGATATGTCATTGTCGTAGGGGTGATATTGGCTACTTAGATTTGTGTAACAATTAATCTTAGTTGATTCATTTATCTTCTACTAGATTCCTTTATAAAGTATGTATGGTAGATTGTAGTGTTCATTATGAGTGCAATTTTGATCGGCCAAATCAATTGTAAATGCCTTGTCTTTTTATTGTAATGATTTAATTGAAGAAATGAAGATAATTTGTGCGTTGAAGCAGTAAAAATTGATCATTCATACCATTAATTTGCTCTAGTGAACTCTAATCAAGCATCAGTTAATGTACTTAAAAACACCAAACGATTTCAAAGCAGTCAATACAAATTTTTGATGCTGATTACACAACCAAAAAGTGATGTTTCAAAGTAGTCAATACAAGTTTCTGCTGCTGATTACACAACCAAAAAGTAACTTTTCTACAGAAATTAGGCATTCTTTGATGCACTAGATGTTCCACGTTTGTTTTTCCTTGACTGAGTGATTCATTGCAACTGTGAACTTGTGACAATATCTTCACCATTATACTTGAGTCCTCGAGGCTTATAACCAATATCAATATTTGTTGGAGATGCATCCTTATAAACTCTCGGATTGATAGCTCTTTCCCTGAAGTACCAACCTGCATAGAAATGTCTTAAACTGAGACTTTATATAGAAGAGTAAGAAATGAACAAAATTATGTATACACTTACATTAAAGGTTTGACTACCACTTGCATTTGTATAGATGCCAAATTCTATAGTCTTGGTCCTCTTTTGTCTTCCTGTTGATATTGAATCTTCCACAACCTTTGGTTGATCAGGTTGCTGACTTGATACACCTCCAATGTCTCTACTAGTGCCTTTTCCAATTCCTCTGCCAGTACCTCTACCAGTGCCTCTTTCAGTTCCTCTGTCAGTGCCTCTCCCAGTGCCTCTGTCTGTGCATCTGCTTTTAGCAGGTTGTTGCTCTCTTCTAACAGCTGAAGAATCAAAACACATAGAACTGCCTTGATGATTGAATACTAATGGTTGACTTGAGCTTGATGGTCTACTAAAAAGTGGTGGCTGGCTTGAGATTGATGGTTGGCTAAACACTGGTGGCTGACTTGAGCTTGATGGTCTACTAAAAAGTGGTGGCTGGCTTGAGCTTGATTGTTGGCTAAACAATGGTGGTTGGTTTGAGCTTGGTTGACAGTTTGGATAGCCACCAGGTTGTCCCATCCCAACCTATTAATACAGTAATAATAATTGATTATTGTAAATAATTGAAGCTTATTGTAGATGTATTAGAAGAGAATAGTAATTTACCAATGTTGGACAAGCTTTTTTGTTGTGGCCTACTTGATGACACAGGGAGCAGGTCATTTTTACTTCTCTTTTGGACAACTTTCCATACTTTTTCCTAGGCCCATTCTTTGCCTTTCTTCTGCACTTTGGTGGCCTATCAGGCATGACTTTTGGTTCAGGATGTTCAATCACTACACCACTAGTGTGAGGCCACATTTTCATGTTTGGTATTGGTTGTAAAAAAAATGGTTATAAGCCTTCAAAAAAGTATCTTTCCTATACCAATGTACCACTTTATGTTCATCTTACATGCCTTTTTGCTGATATGCAAACACAACATATTGACATGGTATGCCCCTCAATTGTTGTGTTCTACATGTACGTGTCTTCTTCCTTAAATCAACAATATGCCTGTACTGATCATCTAAGATTTCATACCCAATGTCACCATTGAATCTAACTTCACAAATTCTAGCAAGATCTTTGTTCTCTTCAAGTACTAGTCTAGCCATAGGAGAGACATCTGAGATCCAAGTTTCAGCAAGTTGTCTCATTGCAATATTTCTGTCCATTATCTTGTGCCTATTTCCTCTAACATAGTTATGATAGTCTTATGTCTAGCAGCTAGTATCTAAGAATTAAAAGTTCACACATATTGTTTTCAACAATGTCACACTTAGAATGCTCTTTAAAATATGCTTTGCACCAAGTAATTTTTTCATAATGCAACAAGTCCTTACAAATTTTATTACCTAATTTGTTGAGTTTATCCATCTCATCTTCAAATTTCACTTCAAAACATGACTTAGCACATATCCAGAACTATTTCCTTCTTTCTTCAACACTCCATAATTGATTTTAGTTGGACCTGATATGTCTAGCACACCTTCTCTGCTCATTATCTGATAGCAACTCACATAAAGCTGGTACAAGGCCCTATGAAAACAGTTATATCATAAACATTAAAAAGTATTAGCAACACAAGCAAATAAAAAATAAAAGATCAAGCTATAATGCAAAAATCATCTAACCTTCTGCATATCTAACGTAACAGTCAGTTCATGTCCTGTGCCAAAGTTCAAATCTTCTATCAAGTACTTGAGAAAAAAACTCCAACTGTGTTTTGTATCTGTGTCAACAACAGCCCATGCGATTAGAAACATCTATTGATTTCCATTTCTACCAACAACAACCAACAATTCTCCCTTGTAAGAACCCTTTAGAAAGCATCCATCAAAACGAATAATTTTTCTGCATCCTTCCAACCAAATCCTCTTTAATGCATCAAAGCAAACATAGAAGTAAACAAACAAAAATTTTCCTAGCTGAGACTCTCTATCTGTCCTCACTCAACAGGAAGTACCAGGATTAGTATGTTTAATCATGTCTGCATAATCACACAATCTTGAAAATTTCATCTTTTAATCACCTAAGAACTCCTTGATAATCCTCTTTTTTTGCCCTAAGACAAACAATTCTTCCAACATACAATCCAAATTTTTTTCTCACCATTTCCTGAAATTTCTCATAGTCTTATATATGGTTGACAGGTAATTTCATCCTTGAACTTTTCTGCAACAAACTTAAATGTACACAACTTGTTCTTGGTTGATTGAGGACATACATGCACAAAATAATAATTTTTGACAATAAAATCACCACAATCCTTATTTATACTAGCAAACAACAAACCATTTACATTTCTTGTGCTCACATTTAACTCTAATTCTTTTTTTGTCATTAGGCTTCAACTTTAACCTAACTTTATATTCACAAGAATAGTCTGCAAAAACTTTTCTAAATTGTTTAGCACTTTCAAATACCATACCAAGCTCAAAAATTGCTAGAAAACAATTGGGATCAAATTTTACCTTTTTTACTTTTTGTTCTTCTTGGTAAATCAACACCCTTCACAAATTCTGAATTCAATTCATCCCTGCTGTCTTCACTGTCCAATTCTGAGCTATCTACACCCCCTAGTCTTCCAGTGTATTTAGCAGCCTTATTCCTTCCTATGTCTTCAAAGTCCTATCAATACCAGTTGTTCCAAGATTTATTTCCTCAGTTTGAGTAGATTTTTTCTTTTTCACTTTGTTTCTCCTCTCATTTCTAAAAGATCTCAATTCTTCATCAACCTCAGTGTCATCCACATCAGGAATAACATTTTGTTGAGAGTCATCACTGTTTTCTTCATTTGATTCAGTCCATTTTTCTTCTAGATCTGATATACCCCCAAGCTCAACTTCCACATTGACATTTTCAGATTCAATCCTTCACTTGCAGTCACATTTATATCTTTTAAGTCTTCTTCAACTACAGACCCACAAAGCAAACCAGTTGTGACCACTTCTACATCATCCATCACATGTTTCACATAAACGTCTAAAAAGTCACCATCCTTTGCTCTTTGATAAGATTTAGTAAAGTGAAATCAGTGTCCACCTCAATAAAGTCATTTTTGTGGGGTCTTTAACATAGAACCCACCAACAGTAATATACCTCAATTATTTAGTGTAAAAAAGTAACTCGATTATTGAGAAGTGGTCCTTGTCGATATTAACATATTCCACTTCGTTTTCCCTTTTATAAGCAGTTCCATTTTTTTCCTGAATAACTTACCACCATGATGAAAACGAGTTATAATAATGGCGTCCATAAGATTCCCTGAAACAAGGCCCTAAATTTTTTTGACACGTTATGAACAATAAAGACCAAAAAAACCCTAACTTTATCCAGATATTAAAAACAACAACCACATTGATACTAAAACTCAGTATATATCAATAAAAAACACAGGCCAAACTCAAAATATTAACAACACACCACCACTACAACAATAAAAATTACATAGAGATTAGGGAATGAGCTTATCTCACACTCGTCAACTCAAAAATTGTGATTGAACTCCAAAAGCGTCTACAATCTTCGATGATTCCTTCAACAAAAAATTCAAAAAAACTTTAAAATCTAAGAATTTCAGCTATAAAAGTCATTGAAAGAGAGCGATTCTTAGGGTTTTCTCGTCTACAATCGGGTTAGAAGTGTTTTAGGGGGAAATTAGTTTTTAGGTTTGAGGATTTAATATGTGGCGCTGACGTGTAATTGGGTTGAAGTATTGTAATGACCTGTTTAGTCGTTTTGAGCAGCAGATTTATTTCTGGAAAAATTGGCTGAAACGACGGACCCCACGACGGACCGTCATGGGCACGACGGACCGTCGCAGGGTCTCATTTCAATATACTTAGGAATTCTGAAATTGGGTACTGAAAATCGACTCTCTGAACTTCGTAACTGACTTGCAGGACGAACCGTCACAGGTGTGACGGACCGTCACAGTGTCCTTGGTGAAAAATAGAATTTTGGTCCTTGCGACGACCTTGGTGACGGACCGTCGCAGGCACGACGGCCCGTCACAGGTTACGCAAATCCCAGGCAGAATCGGATTTCTTTACACGTTTTAAGGGATGTTTTGGACTATTCTTTCCTTAATTATAAAGTTAGAAGGTTAATATTAATAAGTCTAACTACTTGGGGGATAAAAGGGGTAACTTTGAGTTAATTAGTGGGGTATTATTGTCATTCTTTTATTCTTAATTATATGCTAATTAGGGTAAAAGAAAGAGGGTTTTGAATAAAGAAAACAGAAAGAACAGAGAGAGAGAGGATTGAATCGAACGAGGCTGAGTAGAAAACAAAGCTTTGGAAATTCTTGCTTGATCACTAGTCTTCGGTGGAGGTAGGTTATGGTTATTACGACATTCGTAGTGAACTCTTAATAGTGAATGATATGTATTGATAGTATTGTAAACCCTGCTATGTGCTTAATTGTATGCTTGCATGGTTGTGATTATGAAATCGTGATAAACTAAACATGATGAAGCTATTGAATCCTAAATCTTGAAAGAAACCCTAATTCACTTGTTAATGATGATGCCTTAGTGTAAAAGAAGGCTTGATGAATTAGGGGATCGGGTGCCACGTTCCGGTACCAGGATAGAATGAGGATCGGAGTGTCACGTTCCGACACCAGGATAGAATTATGGATCGGGTGCCACGTTCCGGTACCAGGATAGAATGAGGATCGGAGTGCCACGTTCCGACACCAGGATAAAATATGGATCGGAGTGTCACGTTCCGACACCAGGATAGTATATGGAGCGGAGTGTCACGTACCGACACAAGGGGAAGAAAGATAATGAATATACTCAATCTAATGAACCCAATTCCCAAATGAGTATGGTATTGAGGCTTGAGTCCTCATGTGTGAACTTAGTGGAAATTGTTGATGATATAGTACTTGTTGTTGCTACATGTTAAGCATCATAGTTGGAATTTATAATATTACTTGATATATATTATCTTCTATTTTGAGTTGGCCGATGATATCTACTCAGTACTTGTGGTTGTACTGACCCCCTACTTTCATGTTTTCTTCTTTGTTATTTGTGTAATGCAGCAAACATTCCGTCAACTTCAACTCAACAGTAGATCTAGCCAGTCTTCACTACCTTCGGAAATTCAGGGTGAGCTAATGCGTCTAGCTTGGACTGGATCTTCTTCTTCAAGTCTTGATGCCTTGAACTTCCGGCATGGACTAGCTTTTATTGTTTTAGCTTTTTAGACATTTTTAGTTTAGTAATTTGAGGATAGATGTTCTTGTGATGATGACTTCCAGATTTTGGGGATAATAATAATAGTTTTGAATTGTTTTATTAATGAGTTTAAGTCTTCCGCATTATTTTCTGTTGAAATATCTTGAAATGTTAAGGTTTAGATGGGTTGGTTCGCTCACATAGGAGGGTAAATGTGGGTGCCAGTCGCGTCCCCGATTTGGGTCGTGACAAACTTGGTATCAGAGCATTAGGTTCGTTGGTCTCATCACACAAGAACGAGTCTAGTAGAGTCTTAAGGAACGGTAGGGGGACGCCTTTACTTTTCTTTGAGAGGCTATAAGACTTTAGGAAAATTACATTTTTTCTTTCTTTCTTTCGTGCTATTACTTGAATCCAATTGGTATCTAGGTGATACAAATTGGTATCTGACCATCTTCACTCTCTTTCGCAGATGGTTAGAACTAGAGCAACGACCGCACCAACACCAACACCGGCAAGACAAGAAACGTCTGAGCCAACCACTGGGGCTGTGGCTCGAGGGAGAACAGCGGCAAGAGGCCGTGGTAGAGGTCGTGGGAGGACGTCCTCTAGAGGAAGAGGACGAGCACCTAGTCCATCTGATGCTAGGGCGGTGACTCCTCCACCGACTGAGGAGGTAGTAAGAGAGGGGGAGGATGGGGAGAATGAACAAGTGCAAAATGAGGAATTGCCACCCCAACCTACCCCAGAGATGATCAATCAGGTTCTTGCTTATCTTAGCAGGTTATCTGATCAGGGTCAGGCACCTCCAGTGTTTTCTGCACCAGCACCTCAGGTTCCGGAGGTACAACATGCGGCTACTATGGCTCCCCGCATGGATGCCTCAGTGGAGATAGGCACGTTTCCACGTCTGACTACTGGGCCTATAATGACAATTGATCAGCATGAACTTTTCAGTAAGTTCTTGAAATTGAAACCTCCAGTCTTCAAGGGTGCTGAATCTGAGGATGCTTACGATTTTTTGGTTGACTGTCATGAGCTACTACACAAGATGGGTATAGTAGAACGGTTTGGTGTTGAGTTCGTGAGTTATCAGTTTCAAGGGAACGCTAAAATGTGGTGGCGGTCACATGTTGAGTGTCAACCAACAGAGGCACCACCTATGACTTGGGCCTCATTCTCTAGCTTGTTTATGGAGAAGTATATCCCCCGGACCTTGAGGGATAGGAAAGGGATAAGTTCTTGAGCCTAGAGCAAGGTAGGATGTCGGTTAATGCATATGAGGCTAAGTTTCGCACACTATCCAGATATGCCATGCAACTTTGTTTCAGTCCACAAGAGCGGATTCGCCGGTTTGTGAAGGGGTTGAGGTCAGAGTTGCGGATTTCGGTCTTACAGGTAGCGGCTACGGCAAAATCCTTCCAAGAAGTGGTAGACTTCGTGATAGAGGTAGAAGGAGTGAAGCCCGATGACTTCACCTCGACATCGACATCAAAAAGATTTCGAAAGGGAGGTGAGTTTAGTGGTTCCTACTCTAGAGGACAGAGTTCCGGAGGTTACTCAGTTCGACCCATTCAGTCTTCACTACAGACTGTAGTTGGGGGTCCACCTCAGACCGGCCAACACTTCTTTGAGAGACCTATGCATGAACCCCGAGAGTGCTATGGATGTGGGGAGATTGGACATATTAAGAGATATTGTCCAAAACAGAGTTATCGGCCCCCAATAGCTAGAGGTAGAGGTGGTTATGGAAGAGGTCGTCATTCTGGAGGACGCGGTGGTCGAGGTAATGGTGGTCACCAAAACGGCCGAGGTGATGGGCAAACTGGAGCCACTACATCACAACATGGTAGGGGCAATGGACAGACAAACTATAGGGCCCATTGTTACGCTTTCCCTGGGAGATCTGAAGCGGAGGCGTCTGATGCTGTTATCACAGGTAATCTTTTGGTTTGTGATTGCATGGCATCTGTATTATTTGACCCTGGATCCACGTTTTCATATGTATCTTCATCATTTGCTAATGGTCTAAATTTACATTGTGAATTACTTGACACGCCTATTCGTGTTTCTACTCCGGTGGGTGAGTCTGTGGTAGTTGAAAAGGTATATAGGTCTTGTTTGGTGAACTTGTGGGGAGCAACACTTATGTAGATTTGGTTATCTTAGAAATGGTTGATTTTGATGTAATTCTGGGTATGACTTGGCTTTCTCCGCAATTTGCGATCTTGGATTGTAATGCTAAAACGGTGACGTTAGCCAAGCCTGGGACAGACCCGTTAGTGTGGGAGGGCGACTACACCTCCAATCCGGTGCGTATCATATCCTTTCTTCGTGCTAAGAAAATGGTTAGTAAAGGGTGTTTAGCTTTCTTGGCACATCTCAAGGATGACACTACCCAAGTACCTTCGATTGAGTCGGTTTCGGTAGTCTGTGAGTTTTTGGATGTGTTCCCTGCAGATCTTCCTGGTATGCCACCAGATAGGGATATTGACTTCTGTATCGATCTTGAACCGGGTACTCGCCCCATTTCTATACCCCCTTATAGAATGGCTCCCGCGGAGTTAAGAGAGTTAAAGGCACAACTTCAAGAGTTGTTGAGCAAAGGCTTCATTAGACCAAGTGCATCTCCTTGGGGTGCTCCGGTATTATTTGTGAAGAAGAAGGATGGGAGTTTTCGGATGTGCATAGACTATAGACAACTGAATAAGGTAACTATTAAGAACAGGTATCCTCTTCCTCGCATTGATGACTTATTCGATCAACTACAAGGTGCTTGTGTCTTCTCGAAGATCGACTTGAGATCCGGTTATCATCAATTGAAAATACGGGCAACGGATGTGCCAAAGACCGCTTTTCGGACTAGGTATGGGCATTATGAATTTGTAGTGATGTCCTTTGGTCTTACAAATGCCCCCGCTGCTTTCATGAGCTTGATGAATGGGATATTTAAGCTGTATTTGGATCTCTTTGTGATCGTATTTATTGATGATATACTGATATACTCTAAAAGTAAGAAGGAACATGAGGAGCATTTGAGAATGGTATTGGAAATGTTGAGGGAGAAAAAGCTTTATGCCAAGTTCTCTAAGTGTCAGTTTTGGCTAGATGCAGTGTCCTTCTTGGGGCACGTGGTTTCTAAGGAAGGAGTGATGGTGGATCCGTCTAAGATTGAGACAGTGAAGAATTGGGTAAAACCTACTAATGTGTCAGAAATAAGGAGCTTTGTTGGGTTAGCTAGCTACTACCGCCGATTTGTCAAGGGATTCTCTTCTATTGCTTCCCAATTGACGAACTTGACTAAGCAGAATGTTCCATTTGTATGGTCGGATGAGTGCGAAGAAAGCTTTCAGAAACTCAAGACTTTGTTGACTACCGCACCTATCCTTACCTTGCCAGTGGAAGGTAAGAATTTCATTGTCTATTGTGATGCATCCTATTCGGGTTTGGGTGCAGTGCTAATGCAAGAGAAGAATGTGATTGCTTATGCTTCAAGACAATTAAAAGTGCATGAACGTAACTATCCAACTCATGACTTGGAATTGGCCGCGGTAGTGTTTGCATTAAAGCAATGGAGACACTATTTATATGGGGTTAAGTGTGAGGTCTATATGGATCATCGTAGCCTACAGTATGTCTTTACTCAGAAAGATTTGAACTTGAGACAGAGGAGATGGATGGAACTACTGAAGGTTTACGACATCACTATTTTGTATCATCCGGGGAAGGCGAATGTTGTGGCGGATGCTTTAAGTAGAAAGGCGGGAAGCATGGGAAGTCTAGCTCACTTGCAAGCTTCTAGACGCCCATTGGCTAGAGAAGTGCAGATTTTGGCTAATGACCTTATGAGGTTAGAAGTAAATGAGAAGGGAGGATTGTTAGCTTGTGTGGAGGCAAGATCTTCCTTCCTTGACAAGATTAAGGGGAAGCAGTTTAATGATGAGAAATTGATCCGTATTCGAGATAAAGTGTTGCAAGGAGAGGCTAAAGAAGCAACAATCGATGAGGAAGGTGTATTGAGGATTAAGGGAAGGGTATGTGTACCCCGCATCGATGATTTGATCAGCACTATTCTAACAGAGGCTCATAGTTCAAGGTATTCTATACATCCGGGTGCAACCAAGATGTACCGTGACCTAAAGCAACACTTTTGGTGGAGTAGAATGAAGCGTGATATTGTTGATTTTATTGCCAAATGTCCAAACTGTCAACAAGTAAAGTATGAACACCAAAGGCCCGGAGGAATACTTCAGAGAATGCCCATTCCTGAATGGAAGTGGGAGAGAATTGCAATGGATTTTGTGGTTGGTCTTCCAAAGACAATGGGTAAGTATGACTCTATTTGGGTGATTGTTGATAGGTTAAATAAGTCTGCTCATTTCATTCCGGTCAAGGTGACTTACAATGCAGAAAAGTTAGCCAAAATCTATATCTCAGAAATTATTCGGTTGCATGGGGTTCCACTCTCCATCGTATCAGATAGAGGTACGCAGTTTACTTCTAAGTTTTGGAAAACATTGCATGCGAAATTGGGTACTAGGTTGGACCTTAGTACTGCGTTCCATCCTCAGACCGATGGTCAGTCTGAGCGAACGATTCAAGTGTTGGAGGAAATGCTTCGTGCATGTGTGATAGAATTTGGTGGTCATTGGGATAACTTCTTACCTTTAGTGGAGTTTTCATACAACAATAGCTATCACTCAAGCATTGATATTGCTCCATTTGAGGCATTGTATGGTAGGAGATGTAGGTCTCCCATTGGGTGGTTTGATGCATTTGAGGTTAGACCTTGGGGTACTGACCTTTTGAGGGATTCGATAGAGAAAGTGAAATCTATTCAAGAAAAGCTTCTAGCGGCGCAAAGTAGACAAAAAGAATATGCAGATCGAAAGGTTAGAGACTTAGAGTTCATGGAGGGTGAACAAGTCTTGTTGAAAGTTTCGCCAATGAAAGGGGTGATGCGGTTTGGTAAAAGAGGTAAGCTAAGTCCGAGGTACATTAGGCCATTTGAAGTACTTAAGCGAGTAGGGGAGATGGCTTATGAGCTAGCCTTTCCCCCAGGGCTGTCCGGAGTACATCCGGTATTCCATGTGTCTATGTTGAAAAGATACCATGGGGACGGAAACTACATTATCCCTTGGGATTCGGTTTTGCTTGATGAAAATTTGTCTTATGAGGAGGAGCCTGTTGCTATTTTAGATAGAGAAGTTCGCAAGTTGAGGTCAAGGGAGATTGCATCCATCAAGGTGCAATGGAAGAATCGACCGGTTGAAGAAGCCACTTGGGAGAAGGAGGCAGATATGCAAGAAAAATACCCACATCTGTTTAAGGATTCAGGTACTCCTTCTCGCCCTTGTTTTTCTTCTTGTGATCGTTCGAGGACGAACGATGGGTAAATTGGTATCTATTGTAACGACCTGTTTAGTCGTTTTGAGCAGCAGATTTATTTCTGGAAAAATTGGCTTAAACGACGGACCCCACGACGGACCGTCGCAGGGTCTCGTTTCAATATACTTAGGAATTCTGAAATTGGGTACTGAAAATCGACTCTCTGAACTTCGTAACGGACTTGCAGGACGGACCGTCACAGGTGTGACGGACCGTCACAGGTGTGACGGACCGTCACAGTGTCCTTGGTGAAAAATAGAATTTTGGTCCTTGCGACGACCTTGGTGACGGACCGTCGCAGGCACGACGGCCTATCACAGGTTACGCAAATTCCAGGCAGAATTGGATTTCTTTACATGTTTTAAGGGACGTTTTGGACTATTCTTTCCTTAATAATAAAGTTAGAAGGTTAATATTAATAAGTCTAACTACTTGGGGGATAAAAGGGGTAACTTTGAGTTAATTAGTGGGGTATTATTGTCATTCTTTTATTCTTAATTATATGCTAATTAGGGTAAAAGAAAGAGGGTTTTGAATAAAGAAAACAGAAAGAACAGAGAGAGAGAGGATTGAATCAAACGAGGCTGAGGAGAAAACAAAGCTTTGGAAATTCTTGCTTGATCACTAGTCTTCGGTGGAGGTAGGTTATGGTTATTACGACATTCGTAGTGAACTCTTAATAGTGAATGATATGTATTGATAGTATTGTAAACCCTGCTATGTGCTTAATTGTATGCTTGCATGGTTGTGATTATGAAATCGTGATAAACTAAACATGATGAAGCTGTTGAATCCTAAATCTTGAAAGAAACCCTAATTCACTTGTTAATGATGATGCCTTAGTGTAAAAGAAGGCTTGATGAATTAGGGGATCGGGTGCCACGTTCCGGTACCAGGATAGAAATAGAGGATCGGGTGCCACGTTCCGGTACCAGGATAGAATGAGGATCGGAGTGTCACGTTCCGACACCAGGATAGAATTATGGATCGGGTGCCACGTTCCGGTACCAGGATAGAATGAGGATCGGAGTGCCACGTTCCGGCACCAGGATAGAATATGGATCGGAGTGTCACGTTCCGACACCAGGATAGTATATGGAGCGGAGTGTCACGTACCGACATAAGGGGAAGAAAGATAATGAATCTTGAAAGATAATAAATATACTCAATCTAATGAACCCAATTCCCAAATGAGTATGGTATTGAGGCTTGAGTCCTCATGTGTGAACTTAGTGGAAATTGTTGATGATATAGTACTTGTTGTTGCTACATGTTAAGCATCATAGTTGGAATTTATAATATTACTTGATATATATTATCTTCTATTTTGAGTTGGCCGATGATATCTACTCAGTACTTGTGGTTGTACTGACCCCCTACTTTCATGTTATCTTCTTTGTTATTTGTGTAATGCAGCAAACGTTCCGTCAACTTCAACTCAACAGTAGATCTAGCCAGTCTTCACTACCTTCGGAAATTCAGGGTGAGCTAATGCGTCTAGCTTGGACTGGATCTTCTTCTTCAAGTCTTGATGCCTTGAACTTCCGGCATGGACTAGCTTTTATTGTTTTAGCTTTTTAGACGTTTTTAGTTTAGTAATTTGAGGATAGATGTTCTTGTGATGATGACTTCCAGATTTTGGGGATAATAATAATAGTTTTGAATTGTTTTATTAATGAGTTTAAGTCTTCCGCATTATTTTCTGTTGAAATATCTTGAAATGTTAAGGTTTAGATGGGTTGGTTCGCTCACATAGGAGGGTAAATGTGGGTGCCAGTCGCGTCCCCGATTTGGGTCGTGACAAGTATATTGGTCGAAATTTTCATGTGGGGAAGGTTCATTTCACGCGTTCAATTACCAAAAATAATATGTTGAAATTTGGCTCCATATCAGCCAAGAATATTTAAAAGGATCAAATTATTGGGGGTTGAACGATTCAATAGGAATCTGGGTTAGTTGAGGTACATGCGTATGTATTTGGTCTTCTCATTATTCCCTACTAGTTTTAAATTTTTCCAAAATCTCATATCTTACTCTCTAACCCCCAAAGATACATAAATCATATCTCTCAAAATCAATGTTTATTTTGTTCCTTATTTCACTCCCAAATCTCTCTCTATTTGAAGGTACACAATCTTAAAAGTGATTTTCTCATTTAAGTTTAAAATATGGTATTTTACTATTTGATATATACTATTGAATTACCGAATTAAAAATAAAAACTTAGTATTTGATGAAATTTAATTTAACCTCAAAAAGATGAATTATCACTATTTTTTTTAAAGATATAACAACAAAATATATATGTTACCAAAAAAATATATACTAACTCACTAATACATATCTTAGATTAGAAACATAACTACGTGGAATAAATAATTATGTGATGATGATAAACTTTTACAATGTAAATTAGAAAAAAAAGTAATGGTAGTAGTTTTTATTTAGTAATAATTAGAATAATATTTGTAAATTTTTCATAGTTAGTTAATTATATTGTCGTTGAAAATTTTTCTTGAAAAATATATATATTTTAATGTTTCTTAATTGAAAAACGTTCAAAAAAGGAAGAAAAAACTTGGATCTGCCATAGCATGACCATCACTATCAAAGATACAGATTTTTAATGTATCTCATTTGTGTTCATATTTAAGGTATTGATACATAACTCTAATGTTGTTTAATCTTTGATTAGTGTTTATCACGTTCAATATAAGTATATTAGATACATAAATTTTGTGTTATTTATCACACACATCAAATAGAGGCTATTTTGGAACAATTACATGTATATTATATTTTTTTAAATTTTAAAATATTGTATTTCTCAAACAAAATAAGATACATAAATATAATGTATCATACACTATTTTTTAAGTTATGATACGTAAATTCAAAATTATACTAAATGTATCTGATACATAACAATTAGCAATTAATAATGTCTATCTCAAACAATTACTATAATGTATTTTTTTAAAACTTTAAAATGTAGTATTTCTCAAACAAAATTAGAGACATAAATAATAATGTGATAAGTAAATTCAAATTTATACTAATTGTGTCTGATACATAACAATTAACAAACAATAATGTATCGATCTCAAACTTAAAGTTTTATGGGCAACACTTACTTATTTGATGTATCTAGTAGAAATACATCATTTATCAATTTAAATCGAAAGGATCTTCATAATCTCAAACAAAATAAGATACATAAATAATAATGTATCATGCACTAATTTTTTAGTTAAGACACGTAAATTTGAATTTATACTAAATGTATCTGATACATAACAATTATCGTATAACAATGTATCGATCTCAAGCCTAAAATCTTTTGGGTAACACTTTATTATTTAGTGTACCTAGTAGAAATACAACACTTATCAATTTAAATTGAAAGGATCTTCATGATGTATCTTCTAAAAAATTTTGATGATTGTTAATCAAAATTGAAAGAAACTTCAATGATCTAGGAGAATAATTTTGAAATTCAAAATTTTCAACAATTTTGAGTCAAAACGGAAATGATCTTCAATGAATTGGAAAAGAATTTTGAGACTCAAAATTTTCGACAATCTTGAATCAAAATCGAAATATATTCGATGAACTTGAAGATTTACAAAAGAAATTGTTTGTCCAACAAAAATTCCATACAATTCTTCATAACTCACATCGCTTTTCAAAATTTTGACAATTTTTTATGAAATAGAGAACAATGAACAAGAAGAAGAATTTTTTTTTTGGTTTGTTACACTAGGATTTTGAATTCTTGACAATAATTTTGAATGAAATAACGTAACTTATGAGATATTAATTTAATTTTCAGCTTTTCCCACCTTAATTAGTGCAACAAATGGATACTTTGATATTTTAAATTGATTTTACAACTTTTTTTACTTAATAAGTGCAATAGATTGATATATAAAATATCAACAATAATGTATCAGGATCCTTAATTATGTATCTGAAATGCCTAAAAAATATGAGATTTATGTAATTATAAAAGTAATAGGGATAGAAGGTTTTTAAGATTTTACACTATGATATTTATGGAACTTATACATAATTTATTCTAATATAACTAATCTCAACATAACTCGTATTAAAAACAAATGACCCTAATAAGTAATAACCATATGATCAAATAAAATAACCCCCAAAGTTTCACCCTTGTGTATTTTATCTTCTTTTTTTTTTTGGGAAAAGGGTCAAAAATACCCCTCAACTTTGGTTTATTATTTGATTTTACCCTCACCGTTAAAATGAATTAAATTTATCCCTCCTGTTATTAATTTCACCAAATTTACCCTTCATTTGACATTGACCCAAAATTGATCCAATTTTTTTTAAAAAATCCCTATTCCCTATTTCAACCCGATGACCCGACCCCATTTAGAATAATCCGCTTAACCCTATTTTATCTATTCTCCCAAATTTTCTATACCCGTTTTCTCTCTTTTTCTCCATCAGAAGCTAAAGTCTTCCTTAAATATACAAGTAAGACAACAAATATTAGAAAATAGAGAGTCGAAAATTTAAAAGAGCAATTGAGCTAAATGTTAGATTTTTTTCAACATACAATCAACACACTAAAACATATTCTTTACGTGGTGTGGAACTTTCATTTTCCTTCAGTTCCTTAACCTCTCTTACTTCATGAATTTAATCCATAACAACTCCATGCATCTTCCAGCAAAACACACAAAAATAAATAACAACCACCAATAAATTAAATTAAATTACCTGCAAAAATCGCAAAGCACCCAACTTAACCTACTATGTGAGCGAACCAACCAATGTAAACCCCAACATTTTAATACAATATCACAAAAGTAATGCGGAAGACTTAAACTCATTAATAAAAACCAATTCAATAACTTCTAAAATTCAACATCTATTATTTCCCCAAAATCTGGAAGTCATCGTCACAAGAACATCAATCCTCAAATTACTAAAACTAAGAGTATCTAAGAAAGAAAAAACAAGTAAAAAGCTAGTCCATGCCGGAAGTTCAAGGCATCAAGACTTGAAGAAGAAGAAGATCCAATCCAAGCTAGAAGAATTAGCTCACCCTGAAGATCCGGTGTGACGAAGACTGGCTAGAATTACTGTTGAGTTGAAGACGACGGGACGTTTGCTGCACTCCACAAATAACAAAGAAAGAAAACATAAAAGTAGGGGGTCAGTACAACCACAAGTACTGAGTAGATATCATCGGCCAACTCAAAATAGAAGATAATATATATCAAGTAATATTATAAAATCAACTATGATGCTTAACATGTAGCAACAACAAGTACTATATCATTAACAATTACCGTCAAGTTCACACATGAGGACTCAAGCCTCAATACCATACTCATTTGGGAATTGGGTTCATTAGATTGAGTATATCTATCATCTTTCAAGATTCATTATCTTTCTTCCTCTTGTGTCGGTACGTGACACTCCGATCCCTCATTATCTTTATTCCTCTTGTGTCGGTACGTGACACTCCGATCCCTCATTATCTTTATTCCTCTTGTGTCGGTACGTGACACTCCGATCCCCTACTACTATGTGTCGGAACGTGACACTCCGATCCCCTAAATCTACGTATCGGTTCGTGACACCAGATCCCCTAAATCTACGTGTCGGTTCGTGATACCCGATCCTCTAAATCTACGTGTCGGTTCGTGACACCCGATCCCTTAATTCTATGTGTCGGAACGTGACACTCCGATCCCCTAATCTCATTCTATCAATTCATCAAGCCTTCTCTTATACCAAGGCATCATCATTCTCATTACTTTAGTTCATCCAGCCTTTTCTTATACTAAGGCATCATCAATCTCATTACTTTAGTTTGTCAAGCCTTCTTTATTACCAAGGCATCATTATTAACAAAGAGATTAGGGTTTGTCAAGATTTGGGATTCAATAACTTCATCATGCTCATATAATCACAATTATATAATCACATTCATACAAGCATACAATTAATCACATAGCAGGGTTTACAATACTATCAATACATATCATTCGCTATTAAGAGTTCACTACGAATATCGTAAAAACCATAACCTACCTCCACCGAAGAATTTGATCAAGCAAGCTAATCCTCAAAGCTACGTTTTTCCTCTTTCTTGATCCGATCCTCTCTCTCTCTCTTCTTGTTCTTTCTATTTTTCTTATTCAAACCCTCTTTCTTTTACCCTAATTAACATATAATTAAGTGTAAAAGATGACAATAATACCCCACTAATTAACTCAAAGTTACCTCTTTTATCCCCCAAGAATTTGAGTTATTAATATAAACCCACGAATTTTATAATTATAGCAGGAATAGTCCAAAACGCCCCTTAAAAACTTAACAAAAATCCGACCCCGCCTGGGATTTACGCAACCTGTGACGGCCCGTCGTGCCTGTGACGGTCCGTCATGCAGGTTCGTCAGAGACTCGATTTCCTTAAGGAGTCTGTGACGGCCCGTCGTACCTACGACGGTCCGTCCTGCACTTCCGTCACGACGTTCAGAGAATCGTTCCCTGTACCAAATTCTCAAGAGTTGAAGTGTTTTGAAATGGGGGCTCACGACGGTTCGTCGTACCTGTGACGGTCCGTCCTGCAGGTCCGTCACAGAGTTCAGAGAGTCGATTTCAGCACTCAGATTTCAGAATTCCTAAGTGTTTTGGAACGAGACACCCTCGACGGTCCGTCGTGCCCATGACGGTCCGTCGTGGTATCCGTCGTCTCAGCCAGTTTTTCCAGAAATAAAATTTGCTGCTCAAAACGACTAAACAGGTTGTTACAATAGATACCAATTTACCCATCGTTCGTCCTCGAACGATCAAAAGAAGAAAAACAAGGACGAGAAGAAGTACTTGAATCTATAAACAGGTGTGGGTATCTTTCTTGCATATCAGCTCCTTCTCCCAAGTGGCTTCTTCAACTGGTCGATTCTTCCATTGAACTTTGATGGATGCAATCTCTCTCGACCTCAACTTGCGAACTTCCCTATCTAAAATAGCGACCGGTTCCTCCTCATAAGTCAAATTCTCATCAAGCAAAACTGAATCCCAACGGATGATGTAGTTTCCATCCCCATGGTATCTTTTCAACATAGACACATGGAATACCGGATGCACTCCGGACAGCCCTGGGGGCAAGGCTAGCTCATAAGCCACCTCCCCTACTCGCTTAAGTACTTCAAATGGTCCAATGTAACTCGGGCTTAGCTTACCTCTTTTATCAAACCGCATTACCCCTTTCATGGGCGAAACCTTCAACAAGACTTGTTCACCCTCCATGAACTCCAAGTCCCTAACCTTTCGGTCTGCATACTCCTTTTGCCTACTTTGCGCCGCTAGAAGCTTTTCTTGAATAGATTTCACTTTCTCTAATGAATCCCTCAAAAGGTCAGTACCCCAAGGTCTAACCTCAAATGCATCAAACCAACCAATGGGAGACCTACATCTCCTCCCATACAATGCTTCAAATGGAGCCATGTCAATGCTGGAGTGATAGCTATTATTATATGAAAACTCCGCTAAGGGTAAGAAGTTATCCCAATGACCACCAAATTCTATCACACACGCACGAAGCATATCCTCCAATACTTGAATTGTTCGCTCAGACTGACCATCGGTCTGAGGGTGAAACGCAGTACTTAGTTAATTTGTCCACAATTACCCAAATAGAATCAAACTTACCCAAAGTCTTTGCAAGACCAACCACGAAGTCCATTGCGATTCTCTCCCACTTCCATTCAGGAATGGGCATCCTCTGAAGTGTTCCTCCGGGCCTCTGGTGTTCATACTTTACTTGCTGACAATTTGGACATTTGGCAACAAAATCCACAATGTCACGCTTCATTCTACTCCACCAAAAGTGTTGTTTTAGGTCACGGTACATCTTGGTTGCACCAGGATGTATCGAATATCCGGAACTATGAGCCTCTGTAAGAATAGTGTGGATCAAGTCATCAACACGAGGCACACATACTCTTCCCTTAATCCTCAAAACGCCTTCGTCATCAATTATTGCTTCCTTAGCCTCTCCTCGCAACAGTTTATCTCGGATCCGGATCAATTTCTCATCGTTAAACTGCTTTCC
Organism: Solanum peruvianum; assembly: GCA_027705065.1. NCBI lineage: Eukaryota > Viridiplantae > Streptophyta > Magnoliopsida > Solanales > Solanaceae > Solanum > Solanum peruvianum. The sequence goes on from JAKWJD010001765.1 coordinate 14,150,370, forward strand.
CTTAATCTTGTCAAGGAAGGAAGATCTTGCCTCCACACAAGCTAACAATCCTCCCTTCTCATTTATTTCTAACCTCATAAGGTCATTAGCCAGAATCTGAACCTCTCTAGCCAATGGGCGTCTAGAAACTTGCAAATGAGCTAGACTTCCCATGCTTCCGGCCTTTCTACTTAAAGCATCCGCCACAACATTCGCTTTTCCCGGACGATACAAGATAGTGATGTCGTAGTCTTTCAGTAGTTCCATCCATCTCCTCTGTCTCAAGTTCAAATCTTTTTGAGTAAAGACGTACTGTAGGCTACGATGATCCGTATAGACCTCACACTTAACCCCATATAAATAGTGCCTCCATTGCTTTAATGCAAACACTACCGCGGCCAATTCCAAATCATGAGTTGGATAGTTACGTTCATGCACCTTTAATTGTCTTGAGGCATAAGCAATCACATTCTTCTCTTGCATTAGCACTGCACCCAACCCAGAATAGGATGCATCACAATAAACAATGAAGTTCTTACCCTCTACTGGCAAGGTAAGGATAGGTGCGGTAGTCAACAAGGTCTTGAGTTTCTGAAAGCTTTCCTCACACTCATCCGACCATACAAATGGAACATTCTTCTTAGTCAAGTTCTTTAATTGGGAAGCAATAGAAGAGAATCCCTTGACAAATCGGCGGTAGTAGCTAGCTAAACCAACAAAGCTCCTTATTTCTAACACGTTAGTAGGTCTTACCCAATTTTTCACTGTCTCAATCTTAGATGGATCCACCATCACTCCATCCTTGGAAACTACGTGTCCCAAGAAGGACACTGAATCTAGCCAAAACTCACACTTGGAGAATTTGGCATAAAGCTTTTTCTTCCTCAACAACTCTAATACCATTCTCAAATGCTCCTCATGTTCCTTCTTACTCCGTGAGTATATCAGTATATCATCAATAAATACGATCACAAAGAGATCCAGATATGGCTTTAAAATCCCATTCATCAAGCTCATGAAAGCAGCAGGGGCATTTGTAAGACCAAAAGACATTACCACAAATTCGTAGTGCCCATACCTAGTTCGAAAAGCAGTCTTTGGCACATCCGCTGCCCGTATTTTCAATTGATGATAACCGGATCTCAAGTCAATTTTTGAGAAGACACAAGCACCTTGTAACTGATCGAACAAGTCATCAATGCGAGGAAGAGGATACTTGTTCTTAATAGTTACCTTGTTCAGTTGTCTATAGTCTATGCACATCCGAAAACTCCCATCCTTCTTCTTCACAAATAACACCGGAGCACCCCACGGAGATGCACTTGGTCTAATGAAGCCTTTGCTCAACAACTCTTGAAGTTGGGCCTTTAACTCTCTTAATTCGGCGGGAGCCATTCTATAAGGGGGTATAGAAATGGGGCGAGTACCCGGTTCAAGATCAATACAGAAGTCAATATCCCTATCCGGTGGCATACCAGGAAGATCTGCAGGGAATACGTCCAGAAACTCACGGACTACCGAAACCGACTCAATTGAAGGTACTTGGGTAGTGTCATCCCTAAGATGTGCCAAGAAAGCTAAACAACCCTTACTAACCATCTTCTTAGCACGAAGAAAGGACACGATACAAACCGGATTGGAAGTGTAGTCGCCCTCCCACACTAACGGATCTGTCCCAGGCTTGGCTAACGTCACAGTTTTAGCATTACAATCCAAAATCGCAAAATTCGGAGAAAGCCAAGTCATACCCAGAATTACATCAAAGTCAACCATTTCTAAGATAACCAAATCTACATAAGTGTTGCTCCCCAAAAAATTCACCAAACAAGACCTATATACCTTTTCAACTATCACAGACTCACCCACCGGAGTAGAAACACGGATAGGCATGTCAAGTAATTCACAATGTAAATTTAGACCATTAGCAAATGAGGAAGATACATAAGAAAATATGGATCCAGGATCAAACAATACAAAAGCCATGCAATCCCAAATCAAAAGATTACCTGTGATGACAGCATCTGATGTCTCCGCTTCAGACCTCCCAGGAAAAGCGTAACAATGGGCCCCATTACTTGTCTGTCCGTTGCCCCTACCATGTTGCGTTGTAGTGGCTCCAGTTTGCCCCTCACCTCTGCCGTTTTGGTGACCACCATTACCTCGACCACTACGTCCTCCAGAATAACGGCCTCTACCATGACCACCTCTACCTCTAGCTATCGGGGGTCTATAACTCTATTTCGGGCAATTCCTCCTAATACGCCCAGTCTCCCCACATCCATAACACTCTCTAGAGTCAAGCATAGGTCTCTCAGAGAAGTGTTGACCGATCTGAGGTGGACCCCCAACTACAGTCTGTAGTGAAGACTGAATGGGTCGAACTGAGTAACCTCCGGAACTCTGTCCTCTAGAGTAAGAACCATTAAACTCACCTCCCTTTCGAAACCTTTTTGATGTCGATGTCGTGGTGAAGTCATCGGGCTTCACTCCTTCCACCTCTATCACGAAGTCTACCACTTCTTGGAAGGATTTTGCCGTAGCCGCTACCTGTAAGGCCGAAATCCGCAATTCTGACCTCAACCCCTTCACAAACCGGCGAATCCGCTCTTGTGGACTGAAACAAAGTTGAGTGGCATACCTGGATAATGCACGAAACTTAGCCTCATATGCATTAACCGACATCCTACCTTGCTTTAGGCTCAAGAACTTATCCCTTTTCCTATCCCTCAAGGTCCGGGGGATATACTTCTCCATAAACAAGCTAGAGAATGAGGCCCAAGTCATAGGTGGTGCCTCTGTTGGTTGACACTCAACATGTGACCGCCATCACATTTTGGCGTTCCCTTGAAACTGGTAACTCACGAACTCAACACCGAACTGTTCTACTATACCCATCTTGTGTAGTAGCTCATGACAGTCAACCAGAAAATCGTAAGCATCCTCAGATTCAGCACCCTTAAAGACTGGAGGTTTCAATTTCAAGAACTTACTGAAAAGTTCATGCTGATCATTTGTCATTATAGGCCCAGTAGTCAGACGAGGAAATGTGCCTATTTCCAATGAGGCATCCATGCGGGGAGCCCCAGCAGCGGTATGTCGTACCTCTGAAACCGGAGGTGTTGGTGCAGAAACCACTGGAGGTGCCTGACCCTGATCAGATAACCCGCTAAGATAAGCAAGAACCTGATTGATCATCTCTGGGGTAGGTTGGGGTGACAATTCCTCATTTTGCACTTGTTCATTCTCCCCTTCCTCACCCTCTCTTATCACCTCCTCAGTCGGTGGAGGAGTCACCGCCCTAGTATCAAATGGGCTAGGTGCTTGTCCTCTTCCTCTAGAGGACGTCCTCCCACGACCTCTTCCACGGCCTCTTGCCACTTCCCCTTCTCGAGCCACAGCCCTAGTGGCTGGCTTAGACGTTTCTTGCCTTGCCGGTGTCGGTGTTGATGTTGGCGCAGTCGTTGCTCTAGTTCTAACCATCTGCGAAATAGAGTGAAGATGGTCAGATACCAATTTGTATCACCTTGATACCAATTGGATTCAAGTAGTAGCACGAAAGAAAGAAAGAAAGAATGGAATTTTCCTAAAGTCTTATAGCCTCTCAAAGAAAAGTAAAGGCGTCCCCCTACCGTTCCTTAAGACTCTACTAGACTCGTTCTTGTGTGATGAGACCAATGAACCTAAGGCTCTGATACCAAGTTCGTCACGACCCAAAACCGAGCCGCGACTGGCACCCACACTTAACCTACTATGTGAGCGAACCAACCAATGTAAACCCCAACATTTTAATACAATATCAACAAAAGTAATGCGGAAGACTTAAACTTATTAATAAAAACCAATTCAATAACTTCTAAAATTCAACATCTATTATTTCCCCAAAATCTGGAAGTCATCATCACAAGAACATCTTTCCTCAAATTACTAAAACTAAGAGTATCTAAGAAAGCAAAAACAAGTAAAAAGCTAGTCCATGCCGGAAGTTCAAGGCATCAAGACTTGAAGAAGAAGATCCAGTCCAAGCTAGAAGAATTAGCTCACCCTGAAGATCCGGTGTGACGAAGACTGGCTAGAATTACTGTTGAGTTGAAGACGACGGGACGTTTGCTGCACTCCACAAATAACAAAGAAAGAAAACATAAAAGAAGGGGGTCAGTACAACCACAAGTACTGAGTAGATATCATCGACCAACTCAAAATAGAAGATAATATATATTAAGTAATATTATAAAATCAACTATGATGCTTAACATGTAGCAACAACAAGTACTATATCATTAACAATTACCGTCAAGTTCACACATGAGGACTCAAGCTCAATACCATACTCATTTGGGAATTGGGTTCATTAGACTGAGTATATCTATCATCTTTCAAGATTCATTATCTTTCTTCCTCTTGTGTCGGTACGTGACACTCCGATCCCTCATTATCTTTATTCCTCTTGTGTCGGTACGTGACACTCCGATCCCTCATTATCTTTATTCCTCTTGTATCGGTACGTGACACTCCGATCCCCTACTACTATGTGTCGGAACGTGACACTCCGATCCCCTAAATCTACGTGTCGGTTCGTGACACCCGATCCCTTAAATCTACGTGTCGGTTCGTGACACCCGATCCCCTAAATCTACGTGTCGGTTCGTGACACCCGATTCCCTAAATCTACGTGTCGGTTCGTGACACCCGATCCCTTAATTCTATGTGTTGGAACGTGACACTCCGATCCCCTAATCTCATTCTATCAATTCATCAAGCCTTCTCTTATACCAAGGCATCATCATTCTCATTACTTTAGTTCATCCAGCCTTTTCTTATACTAAGGCATCATCAATCTCATTACTTTAGTTTGTCAAGCCTTCTTTATTACCAAGGCATCATTATTAACAAAGAGATTAGGGTTTGTCAAGATTTGGGATTCAATAACTTCATCATGCTCATATAATCACAATTATATAATCACATTCATACAAGCATACAATTAATCACATAGCAGGGTTTACAATACTATCAATACATATCATTCGCTATTAAGAGTTCACTACGAATATCGTAAAAACTATAACCTACCTCCACCGAAGAATTTGATCAAGCAAGCTAATCCTCAAAGCTGCGTTTTTCCTCTTTCTTGATTCGATCCTCTCTCTCTCTTCTTGTTCTTTCTATTTTTCTTATTCAAACCCTCTTTCTTTTACCCTAATTAACATATAATTAAGTGTAAAAGATGACAATAATACCCCACTAATTAACTCAAAGTTACCTCTTTTATCCCCCAAGAATTTGAGTTATTAATATAAACCCACGAATTTTATAATTATAGCAGGAATAGTCCAAAACGCCCCTTTAAAACTTAACAGAAATCCGACCCCGCCTGGGATTTACGCAACCTGTGACGGCCCGTCGTGCCTGCGACGGTCCGTCATGCAGGTTCGTCAGAGACTCGATTTCCTTAAGGAGTCTGTGACGGCCCGTCGTACCTACGACGGTCCGTCCTGCACTTCCGTCACGACGTTCAGAGAATCGTTCCCTGTACCAAATTCTCAAGAGTTGAAGTGTTTTGAAACGGGGGCTCACGACGGTTCGTCGTACCTGTGACGGTCCGTCCTGCAGGTCCGTCACAGAGTTCAGAGAGTCGATTTCAATACTCAGATTTCAGAATTCCTAAGTGTTTTGGAACGAGACACCCTCGACGGTCCGTCGTGCCCATGACGATCCGTCGTGGTATCCGTCGTCTCAGCCAGTTTTTCCAGAAATAAAATCTGCTGCTCAAAACGACTAAACAGGTCGTTACATCCAACAACACACATCATACGCCACAAACAAGTTTTCCTTTACAAGAGCATACAAATTGAATCTTTTTAACAAATTTTAGCATACTGCTGCATCAAGAATCAAGTATGTTAAAAAACAAATCATCTAAAGTAAATGGAACAAAAAGTGAAATAAAACACAAGTTGATTGGTGAAAATAATGCAAAAAAAAAAAACACATAATAAAAGAAGAAGATAAAAAGAGAGAGATAATGGTAAATAATACAGGAAATTTAGAAAAATGGATAAAATAGGTTGATCGGGTTATTCTAAATGGAGTTGGGTCATCGGGTTAAAATAAGGAAGAGGGTTTTAAAAAATATTCGGGTCAATTTTGAGAATTCTGTTAAATGAATGGTAAATTTGATGAAAATAATAAATTTAACTTTATTTTAACGACGATGGTAAAATCAAATAATAAACTAAAGTTATTTTTGATCATTTTCCTTTTTTTTTTATTAGAGGGGCAACTTATTTTTTATTTTATTTTTTATTTTGGTAAGAAATGAAAAATAAAAGTAAGGAACGGAAGAAAGCAGGGAGAATTGGGTAGAATTATAGTGTCATCTTGTTCATCAAATTCCAGAAGATGTTTGATCCAAAGGAAGCCCAAAACTGTGAACGAAACTACTTGTTTTGAAGTAATCGAACCTTGTTTCCATTGTTTCTTCATCTTTCCCATGGCGAAACCCGAGAATATGAAGTCAAATTCATCGAAGCTACCCCAAAAAATCCATCCCTCGAATGATCCATCTGAATTCAACCCTCTTTCTTATTCCCTCGAAAAGTTTCGCCTCTACGAAACACGGGCAGTACGTTACAATTTCACTTCATTTGCCTTTTATTTTTGTGAAAAATCACTTCTTTGTGGAAACCCCAATTCATGTTTTTTTTCTAAAATTTATTTATAGTTTCAATGAAAACCCAACTGGTATTATATTTTGATTGATTGCATTTTTGGTGTTTGCAGAGGTTTTATTTAATAGGGAGTGATAGGAATAAGCAGTTCTTCAGAGTGCTAAAGATTGATAGAATGGAGCCTTCGGATCTTAACATTAGTGAAGACCCAGTAGTGTATCCTCCTCAGGAAGTAAAAAGCTTACTTCAACGAATTGCTGAAGGAAATAGAGCTACTGGGGGCTTGAATTTTGTGGCTAAAGTTTATGGCATTGCTGGTTAGTCTTTGTTTGAACTCTCTTGCTGTTACTGTTTCCACTAGAAATTTTGGGCTAACTTTTTGAATATGTTAATGTATTTGTTTAGGTTGCATTAGGTTCTTGGAGTCATATTATCTTGTATTAGTGACAAAAAGGCGCCAAATTGGATCTATATGTGGTCATGCCATATATAGTATAGATGAGAGCCAAATTATTACAATACCTCATGTCTCGGTCCAAACCGATGTTGCTCATTCGAAAACTGAGTTAAGGTAAGTGGTTTATTTGGTTGAATCTTCGGAATAAGAAGCTTTTGCTGCATGCTGTTTATATGTCTTTTGCTCTAGCGATTCTTTTAATTGCTTAATAGTAAATCTTGAAACTTTTTTAAGTATACTCGGAGGGGTTGCGTTAAGGTTCTATTCTTTTCTTGGATATTTTGATTTACGGGACATTTCAAATCCATCCGCAACATATCTATTTGGGTTTCACTTGTGATAATTTATTTGCTTTATAGCACCAAGAAGGTGCAAAAACGTACAAAGAGGACCATTCTCTTTAAGGAGTCCATGAAGTCCATCATAGTATCATTATTACATTGTTCATCCTGCACAAACATGTCAAAAAAATTTAAACACGTACTTTATACTGTGCACAACCTCAAATTTAGCCCCAGAGAATCTGGAAATGCATAGCCTCAAGTTTACCTAAAAAAAAAATCTATGATTGGTTACTTCCATGCAGTTCATATTATGCTTGCAGGATCAGTTCTTCAAAAAGTTTACCTTGTGTTGTTGATCTTTTGCCCTCGTTAGTGATAAAAACTATCCTTCACTTATTATAGCATAATTACAGTACAAATAAGTTCAACAATAAGCACCAAGTTTGCTAGGTAGGCCAAGAAAATATCGATTGCTGTGTTCCTTTTAGAGATAAATTTTCCTGAAAATGATAGCTAAGCCGTATGCCACTGTTGTATCCCACATGAAGGTGCTTTATCATCACCGAGTTTAAGATGTTAGTTTTATATTTGTGGTTATGGAACAAAAACATTAAAATATAATTTGGATAGTTAGTTTGAAAAGGAATTTCATTAGTAAAATGAATTTGAATATTTGGAAGTTGTAAATACTCTTTTGCTTTCTGAAAAGAAAATAAAAAAATTGCATAGAATAGTATTATTGCTTAGGTAGTGTTAAATTTTTGGAGTGAACAATATCATGCAAGTTTGTGAGGAGAAAGTAATTAACTGGCCATTTTTTATTCCTGCATCCTTTTTAAGATGTTCATACTTCTATTTGGTATCTTTTTCTAGTTTAGTGTTTCAAGATGACTACTTCATGTCTGATATGGATATTATGAAGAAATAGTCATTGCTTTGTTTGGATTTATTTTCACTCAACTTGAATTTTGTTAGTGATTATTTGCTCAAATTTTGTGCCCTTTGTTTGATTTAATGAACGAACTTTTGGCCCTTGGATTGTTTCTTGGCTGACTAATTTTCAATAATTGCAGGTACAAGAAGCTTTTATCCAGTGTTGACTTGGCAAAAGATTTTTTCTACAGTTACACCTATCCTATAATGCGAAGCTTGCAGAACAATGTCTTGTCTATGGGTGAGGATGGGATGCCGTATGACAATATTTTTGTCTGGAATAGTTATCTAACACATACAATTCGATCAAGATGCAAGAACACAATGTGGACAATTGCTTTAGTTCATGGGCACTTTAAGCAGGTGTTTGCTTACTTTTCCATTACGATTTTTTGATAACCAAGAATCCTCTTGGGTCAGTGCTGCATGGTTTTTTATTCGATAGATAATGGTCTGCTTCTCTTCCTTCTCTACTAAGTACTAGGCTTTTGTCTGAGGTAACATTCAAACACGTCACGTGCACCTAACTACACATCACATGTTGTGCTCTCACCACTAGACCAATGTTGGGGGGAAAACATTAAGACTTACTTTTCCATTACGAGTGTTTAAATCCTAGGTACTTTGTATATACTTGTAAAGAGGTCAATATGTGGTGAGGAGTTGACTTGAGCGGTTCTTTGAAAATGACTATATACTTGCTCTCTTCACACTTATGGACCAAGTGAAGAGCATAAGGATGAGAATGATGAAGTCTTGTGTAGAAGATGCACACATTAGACATATGACAAACGTATTTCAGAAGCTCTTAAATAAAAATGGGGACATGGTATCATGTTGGGGAGTTAAAATATTTAAACAATCTGAGAGATTTTGGGTATTGTAGGTGCATAAAACCTGCAGAGACTGAGGGCACTATTTGTAAGATAAGGAGGGGAATAACAATCAGGCTAGACAAGATCCAAGTGGATTTTTGGAAGAATGCAGGCGAGACAGGTATAGAGTGTCTGGCTTGTTTAATGTCATATTTAGGACAGTTAAAATGCTAGAAGTATGGAGGTGGACTCAGTGTTATCAAAGGCAAAAAGCGCAATAAAGCTCTAAGGTCTATTGGGGCTTTAAGCGCAAAGCGCAAATAAAGCGTGAGCTTGATGAAAAAAGGTGCAAAGGGAGAAAGATATACAAATATATATGTTTAGTCCAAGGCTAATAGTTATAAACATGAATTACAACTATATGACCAAAGAAATAGAGAAAAAAAAATGATAAAGTAAAGTATCAATTGTTTAGTATACTTCTTGAGAAGAGGTTCATTGGCAAGAAAAAGTTTGCCTTAGAACCTTGATGACGACACTGAAGCGCACATAAAGCGAGGCGAAACTCACATGTTTTGAGCCTCTTTTCAGGGCTTAAGCGCACTTAAAGTGCACCTATGACTACACTAGGTGGACTACAATAGTTCAAGAACAAGAGTGATATTCAGATTTGCAACAACTATAGGGGTATCAAGCTACTAAACCATGCTGTGAAAGTTAGGAGAGGGTGGTAAAGATGAGGATGAGGATGAGGAGAGGTATGTATATCTTAGAGAACCATTTTTAATTCATGTCGGTGTTATCAACTACATAAGCCATTCATCTTTAATAAGATTGTTGGAGCAATATAGGGATAGAAAAAAGACTTACACGTGGTGTTCATCGACCTTGAAAGGCTTATGAAAAAGTCCCTAAAGAGGTTTCTTGGAGATGTTTAGAGTCTGAAGGTATATCTGTGGCTTATATTTGGGCAATTAAGGACATGTATGATGGAGCCAAAACCTGGTAGGATTGTGGGAGGTGACTTAGAATACTTCCTTGTCATAATGAGATTGCATAGTGGTCAACCTTTAGCCAATTCCTATTTTCCTTAGTGTTGGACAAATTGTTAAGGCATATTCAAGGGTAGTGCAGTGGTGTATGTTATTCACATATGATATAGTAATGATAAATGAGATGTGTAGTGGAGTTAACAATAGGAGTGAAGTTTGGAAACATGCTCTAGAGTCTAAAGGTTTTAGGTTAAGCAGGACTAATTTTGAATACTTAGTGTAAGTTCAGTGATGTAACGTATGAGGCGGATGTGGAAGTGAAGATTGATGCACACATCATACCCAAGAGAGGAAGTTTCAAGTATCTTAGGTCAATTATCCAAGGAGACTGGTAGATTAACAATAATATTGTATGTTGTGTGGGAGCAGAGTGGGTGAAAATGAGTCTTGCCTCTGTGGTATTGTGTGATAAGAATGTGTTGCCAACGCTTAAAGGTAAGTTCTACAGAATGGTGGTTAGACCAACATTGTTGTATGGGTCTGAGTTGGCCAGTCAAAAACAACCTTATTTAGGAGATAAAGTTTGGTGGATAAAGTTGATCAGGAATGAAGTTATATGGCACAAGGTAAGAGGGGCTTCTGTGTATACAAGATGAGAAAAGTGAGACTGAGGTTGTTCGAACATGTGAAGAGGAGGTGCACAAATGTGCTAGTGAAGAGGTGTGAGAGGTTGGCTATACCAGAAGTCAGGAGAGGTAGAGGTAGGCCAAAAAAGAACCGGGGGAGTGATTAGATAAGATATGACAACTCTAGTTTACTGCGGACATGACCCTAAATAAGAAAATATGGAGGTCATTGATTATGATAGAAGGTTAGTAGGTAGTCCAGTGTTTTCACCTAAGTTGCTCGCACTTGAGGGCGGGTGTGTGATACGGGTGTGGATTTAGAGGTCGGATTCTCTATGATCTAAATTTTAATATTCAGGAATATGGATCCATGCAGGGATTCGGCTAAAAATAATAGAGATAAAGCCTAAATTATGAGATATTATATGATGAACTTGAGGAGAAAATATTGATCAATAGGATAATCGTGGAAAGAGATAAAAGGAAAAGGAGTGACAATATGCATTTGTAGATTTTCATGAACAAGAGATATTTGAAAAGAGCTTTAATGCAACTTTTATAGCTTTAATCCCAAAGAAGAAAGGAGCTTAGGAATTAAGGGACTTCAGGCCAATTGGATCAGACATTGTATTTCCCAGTGTTTTGGGAGGCGAGAAGCGGAAAAAAGCGACGAGGGCTTGCTTCACAGAAGCAAGAAGTGTGAAGCGAAGCGCGCACTTTTTTAAAAAAAAGCGACATTTAGTATAAAAATAAAAAAATATTAAATAACTAAATAGAGGTAATATAGTCTTAGATTAAAAGAAAATAAATAGTCAATAATACTCATATGTCATAACAAATAAAGCAAAAAATCAAAAACATAATTAAATCACAAAGACTCAAACTCCTATTCTTCAACAAGATCCTCAAACTCTTCAACTGCCATAACCAAGGGTTATAATTGGTCATCATCTTCTTCATCATCAGAAGTGTCAAAAAATAAAAAAAATAGCTGCCAGCATACACACTGATGACAAAATAAAATCGAAAAAAAAGCAAAAGAATTGAAAAAAAAATTAGAGGAGGCAGTTAGTAATTATGAACAGAAACAGAGCAGATCGCAATAGAGATGAAAAGAAGAAGAGAAGAAGAAGAAAAAACTACAACAGTCGTATCGTGAAGAGAAAAGAAACTCACAGAGATGAAGCAAAGGCGAAGATTGTATATTTCAGGAGAAAAGGAACTCACAGAGATGAACTAATGAACATCGGTTAAAACTTACCTGCAGTCGCGGTCGAGGTGTGAAGAGAGACACAGTCTCAGTCACGGTCGTGAAGAGAGAAGAAGCGAAAGAAAAATCGTGAAAGAAAAATTAAGTTATATTGTATATTTTAGATTTTTTAAAAAAAAACCTAATTTTTTTTGTAAAAAACCCTAATTATTGCTTCTTCTTTTTTTTTATAAAAAGCGCGCTTTATTGCGCTTTTGCCTTGGTGTCGCTTCTCGCTTCTTTATTTGAAGCGAGCGCCTTTTTCAGATCGCATCGCCTCAGGAGAAAGAAGCGCACTGGTGTCGCCTCGCTTTGAAGCGCGCTTTTTTGCGCTTTTCACAACACTGGTATTTCCACCAGTGTTTTCGGAAGGGAGAAGCGGAAAAAGCGACGAGGGCTCGCTTCACAGAAGCGTGAACCTCAAAGCGCGCTTTTATGTGCTTTTTACAACACGGATTTCTTTTTTGATCATTTTGGCAATGGAAGGTTTAAATAATATGGTGAAAAAAGCAAAGCACATTGGTTGGATTAACGACTTTGAATTGGAAAAGAGGGACAATAGCAGCATGAAGATTACACACTTACAGTGTGCTGCACTCTGATTTTTTGCGATGCAAATGGATCAATTGAAGTATCTGAGGGTGATTTTGGTCGTATCTGAATGTGTGTCTGGTATGCATATTAACGGGAGGAAAAGCTCATTGTATCTTATTGATGAAGTCAATGATATGGAGTTCCTAGCCTCAATATTGGGAGTAGTAGTAGGGTCCTTGCCAACTGTATATCTTGGTATGCCATTAGGGGCTAATACAAAGTCTAAGAAAATTTGGAATGGTGTCATTGGAAAGTGCGGGAAGAAACTTTCTAGATGGAAGTCTCAATACTTGTCACTAGGTGGAAGAGTCATACTCATCAACTCTGTGTTAGATGCCCTCCCCTCTTGCATGATGTCCTTATTTCCAATCCCAGCAAGTGTTATTAAAATACTTGACAACATTAGAAGATCCTTCTTACGGCAAGAAAATGAGAAGAAAGGTTTCTACTTGGTGAAATGGAAGGCTTTAACAATGAGTAAGAAGACGGGGAACTGGGACTCAAGGATCTGAAGTATCAGAATAAGGCGTTAAAAATAAAATGGCTTTGGAGGTACTCACAAGAAGACGAAATGTTATGGGTAAGGTCTATCAAGGCAAAGTATAAGGAAGAAGTGAGATGGATGACAAAGGAGATTAGTACTCCTTGTGGGGTTAGTTTATGGAGATCTATCAGGGTCTTATGGCCTTTGCTAAAAAACAGAAGCACCATTAAAGGTGCGGATGGTAGTAAAACTGTTTTCTGGAAGGATGTATGGCTAGGGACTGAGAGTTTACATGAGGCATCTACAATCTTGTACTTTGAGGGTGTTTGGATTGACTTAAAAGTTGGTCAAACCTACTTTAAGTCAGTTTTTAACTTGATATAAATAAAAAATGACTTAAAATATAAGGTAGGAAGTGTTTGGCAAGGTCAAAAATGACTTAAAATAACAAAAATGACTTAAAATAAGTCAAAACCAAAAGTAGGTTTCCCCATGCTTTTTATTTTTTTGAGTTAAAAGTCATTTTAGTTTGATTTTTTTTTTACTAGAAAGCTACTTTTTTAAGCCAATTCAAACGGGCTCTTCATCAACATAATACAATGGAAGAACAGTGGTCAAACCAAGGTTGGGGTATTACCTTCAGAAGAATGCCTAATGACTCGGAGGTGAGAGGGTGATTGTTTTTTTCAATCTGCTGAGAACTTTTGGAGGTTTACAAGAAGGGGCTGACAGATTATGGTGCAATGGACACAACGGTGGTGCTTACAAAGTCAATGCAGCTTACAAACATATGAACCAAACCAATCATCAAAGGTAGGATGGCCTTGGAAGCATATCTCGAAGGGTAAGATACTGTATTAAGGTTCATGTTTTGTCTGGCTTTTGGCAAGAGAAGCAGTTCTTACTCAATATAACTTGATGAAAAGAGGGATTACTATTTGTCCCAGATGCTGCCTATGCGGGGAAACTACAGAAACAGTTAATCACCTTTTCCTCCACTGCAAAATAACTGGTCAAGTATGGAGGATGTTCCTGGCACTCAGAAGTATCACATGGATAATGCCTGGAAACATTTCTGGAACTCTAGAATGTTGGGAAGAAGCAGGTTTGGAGGTCAGAGATAGAGGAAGACGGAGAATGGTTCCAGCTTGTATTTGGTGGACAATATGGAAAGAGAGGAATTCTAGATGTTATGAAAATAGGAGCAACTCTATCTATTAGATAAAGATGAATTGTATTTCGCTCTTTAGTTTTTGGTGAAGACAGTTTCTAGATGTATTAAGCTCCCTAAAGAAGACTAGAATAGCTCCAGTTTCTTAAGAGTCTTTTGAGATAAATATGGTGCAAGTACAATTACCAATTTCAGAAAAAAATAATTTATATTTACAGGGTATTTCATTTTCTTCAATTTCACTTTATTTTTTGTTTTGATCACAGAAATTATTGAATTTGTCCAAAATTTTCCGATTGAATTCAGTCAAAGTACCAAAACAGGTTGACCAGATTGCCTAAGGGTTCCATACTCACACCCATGTCGTGTCGACATGGGTGCGTCAGTAGAAGTGAAGAGTCCGAGCAATTTGGTTTTCGCACTTTATTTGGGAGAGGTAGGGGCCTAGTTGCCTCCTCTCATTATTAGGAGTGCTATTTAGTTGTCGCATTGTCTCTTATTTTTCGATGTATATTTCTATTTGTTGTTGCATTTATACCATACTATTTTGCTGTCGTATTTTTATTGCAATCCTGCTGCTAAAAGTTTCCTTTTGAGCCGAGGGTCCATCAAAAACATCTTTACCTCACAAACTTGGGGTAAAGTCTGCATATGTTCTACCCTCTCCATACCCCACTAGTGGGACTACACTAGGCATGTTGTTGTATCAAATGGTGGTTAGAGACCGACTATGTTATATGAGGGGAGTGTTGGCTGACCAAGAATACTCATGTCCAAAAGATGTTAGTAGCGGAGATGAGGATGCTAGGGTGGATGTGTGGACATCCAGGAGAAATAAAATTAGGAATGAAAATATTCAGGATGGTAGGAGTGACTCCCAAGTCCCATGGAAGATAAGATGCGAGAAGTGAGGCTGAGATGGTTTGGGCTTGTGAAGAGGAGAGATGCATATGCTTCGGTTAGGAGATGTGAGAAGTTGACCATAGTAGGCTTGAGGAGGGGTAGAGATATTCTAAGAAGTATTGGAGTGAGTTGGTCAGGTGGGATATTTCAGCTCATCAATGACATGGCCCTTGATTGGAGGGTGTGGAGGTCGAGGATTGGAGTTAGAAGATTAGTTAATAGTTGGGCATATATTCGTTCCCTTTCCCAAAGTTTAGAGTTAAGTATCCTTTCTTTCCCTTCATTTTGTAGATTTCTATATCTACTTGTTTTTTCTCCTCGGTATCTTATTTTCTGGTTGTTTCTGTTTGTTACCATTGTATCATTTTCACTGTTTGTTCAGCCGATGGTCTTTCAAAACATCCTCTATACCTTCTCAAAGGTTGGGGTGAGGTCTGTGTACACTCTGCCCTCCCACACCCACTTGAGGGATTACATTGGGACTGAGTTTGTTGTTGTAATATATCCCTTCGACCAGCGTATTGCAGATCAGTTGATGACAAATTGCCTGGGCACCTAATATCTATCTTTTGCTTAATGGTTGCAGACTAGGCTATCAATATTTGGAAAAGACTTCAGCGTTTCTCTGATTTCTAGGCGTTCTCGGCATTTTGCTGGAACACGGTATGCAAAGTGGCCTTTTCATGTTTTATTATTACGTAATTTCCCAAAGCTTTTCTTTTGTTTGCCAGCTTTCTTAATTGACATACTGCACAAACTAAGAAGTTGTAAAAAGACTTTTCTTCACATTGGTAGAAGAAAACTGAAACAGAAGACAATAAACTGTCTGGGGAGAAATTAAGTGAACTATGTCAATTTGCTTCATTTTCTATTTATCTTTCAGTTTCTATTGGGTTTTCCTACTGCAAGTTGCTTGAAACTTATTGTTCCCCTTGCCCCACTTCATATGACACAATTACTGTTTGGACAGTAAAAAGAGTTTTTCTAGGACTGCGATTTTTTCATATGTACTTGAAATATTTTGAATTGTCAACTATTGTAACTCATTACATTTTAGAAGTTCCTAAATATGCAACTTTTTATTTCAAAACACTTGAAAATCCTGTTTGAATTTATATATTTAACCCCTCTCTAGGAGCTCCCATCTTTTTGCTCCCTTGGTGACTCGAACTCACAACCTTAGGGGTTGGAAGTGAGGGGCGCTTACCATTTGAGCAACTCCCTCTTGTCCTGTGTTCGAATTCACACTAAAAATTAGATAGTTTGTCCCTCATACTCCGAATCGTGTCGCAAAAATCGGGACGGAGGGAGTATTAAGCTAATATATGCTGCTAATGTTTGAAAGAACGTAAACAATAAGTGCTTATGAGCGAACAAGCTTTTGTGTGTCTAGACTCTAGAAGGCTGATTTTAGGATCTTATGTGCAGAGTGGCTTAAACCGTGTTGCATCAAATTGTAGGATGGCTTAAGATCTGAGCTAATTACTCTTCTTTCTGGTTTAATAAGTAACTTGCACACGATATTTGTTCTATGTATTAGTTTGGATAAGAGTGTCTTTTGATGATGGTAAGT
Source organism: Solanum peruvianum (assembly GCA_027705065.1). Classification (NCBI taxonomy): domain Eukaryota; kingdom Viridiplantae; phylum Streptophyta; class Magnoliopsida; order Solanales; family Solanaceae; genus Solanum; species Solanum peruvianum. The sequence goes on from JAKWJD010001765.1 coordinate 14,167,098, forward strand.
GTAGTTAGGATGAGAGTTTTTTATGTCAAATTATAGGAAACATCACTTTTTAGCAAGGTGGACACTGTTAAATTGCAGGTTTATTTTTCTTGGGGCTCAAAATTTGACATCGTCAATGCTTAAGTTTTGGTATCAGCTTCTCTTTCAGTTTCTCTTTTTATGTCTATGAGCGTATAATGATACTTATATTTGATCTTATAACCTATCAATTACTTGCTTGGATCATTCTGTGCATTTGATATCTGGAGGGGAACTTTTGTGAAGCATTATTGGGTTTCCTGTGTTATTTGAGACTATGGAATGGTCAATCATCAATTTCATTGTGAGAGTTTAATACAATTATTCCAAAATTGAAAAAGATAATTACTACAGAGATAACAGATAAGATAAAGGAAATATTCTTTCTTCTAAAATGTTGAATTATGACCCTACTTGTTTGGATTGGTGTTCACCTCAAAGTGCTCCCAGACCGCATGCATACATACGTAAGTAACTTAGTGCAACATGTAAACTTTCACCGAGAGTAATCAGCATAATCAAATAGAGATTTAACAATGAGAAGAAAGATCAGGTGATAAAGAATAAAGAAAGAAAGCGATGGGAAAAGACCCCAGACCTGGTTTGCAGGTCCATATGATTAATGGGTGTAACTGAACACTATATTCTATTGGCACTCTGCTATGGGTCTATGTATTTACTTCGTGATGTAGATGATATAATTGGCATGGGTAGTGCTCAGTAGGGGTCGGCTGAATTGAATTATCTAGTTCCATACTTCCAAGCCAGGAACCTTGGTAGATTCTGTACTTTTTGGGGATTAAAGTTGCCTAGTCCACATCATACATTGTTATTTTACTGCAGAAGTACACTCTTAGCAGTCTCTAGAGTCTAGAATATAAAAATGACCATTGCAGGTCCAATGACACTGTTGTGAATTCAATTGTTAATCTTCTTCCTATTTCTGTAGCCTGAGCTCCCATTCTAGGTATTGCAATCCATCTAATTTAGTCTTTCATTGCATGTATCATTAGACTCTGTTTGTATTGGAAAACAAGATGAATTTTAATGGAATGGGTAGACGAAATACCAGGAGAGGTCCCCCTTCTGTCATTTTATTACTTGGAAACCTATCTGGAACCATAAGGCTCATCCTGGAGTTGAATTCTCTGTCGTGACTGCAGTGCTTGAGGCTATTTTGACTCGAGACAATCTCCAGAAGAGGGGTAGAAAGTTCACTGACAAATTTCTTTTTTGAGGCTGAATGTCAAGTCTGTCAATCGTTAGCTGCTGGACTGCCAGTTACCAGTACTTTTGGCACATGCTTCTCCCTACTTTTTCTTTCAATGGGTTCACATTCTCTATGCATGCTTGCATTGGGGTGATTGGTCATACACCCAAACTGCATTATGTGGACCCCAGGGAAACCCTGAAGGAAAGAGACAGTGGATGTTTCAATGATTTTTCATAGTTCCAAACTGAAATTGTGATCTCTAGACCGCAACTTCTTTATGGATAAAGAAGTCTGTGCAGAGAAAAATTGCAGATGTGCTCTCTTGTTTCTTATTAATCCTAAATAACACTGCTGTATTAGTTTAAAAAAAATCGATTTCAAGAAACATATAACACTGCTGTATCTTTGTTCTTTCTTGTTTCTAAATGGTTCATGTTTTCATGATTTTATTGGCTGACCGAGATTGGCTACATATGCTAAGAGGTTGTTGTTGGCTGGTTGTTAAAACGTTAAAAGATAGTTTTTAGTAGTCTGTGGTATTTATCTAGGGTCTGTCCTAAGGATGTTATGGGAGTATGGAATACCAGTCAATTTTTAATGTATACTTCTTTGAAAAAGCTTTGCCTTACTAGAAAACCATCACGCTTCTAATGTTCTCAACTAAGAAAGCTGAATAACTGAATTTTCCTGTTGATATGTGAATTGGTACTTCTGTGATCTTTCGTGAGTAACTTCAGTATCTGTCGTGAAAGTCTTACCAGTGAATATTCATGCTGCAGTTACTTGAAAAGGGGAGTTAATGATCATGGAAGAGTGGCAAATGATGTTGAAACTGAACAAATTGTGCTTGACGAAGAAGCTGGCTCATGCAAAGGAAAAATGAGCTCTGTTGTTCAAATGAGGGGCTCAATTCCTCTTTTCTGGTCACAAGAAGCTTCAAGATTCAGCCCAAAACCAGATATAATATGTAAGAGCAACTAAATTCTTCTACCTGATTATTACTAGAAAATTTTGAAGGTGGAGTCATTTCTACTCTTGTTCTGACTGGAATGAGCTTGCTTGTCTCCTTTCTCACCCAAGTACAAAGATATGATCCTACTTATGAAGCAACCAGACTGCATTTTGAAGATCTTGCAAGAAGATATGGAAACCCAATAATCATACTTAATCTGATAAAGGTTTGTGCAAAATGAATCTGGTGGCCTCCTGAAAATTTACATTGTATTTGCTCTAAAGTTGATCAGAACTGTAGTTTGTCCACCTCTTGGGCACTATTTACTTCGAATGGTTCTGGTCTTTAAATTTCAGAATTCAATCTTTTCCTTCAATTTTATTTTATTTTTGATTCTGTCCTTTATGAATTCAATGACTTCAGACAGTTGAGAAAAGGCCACGAGAAATGATGTTGAGGCGTGAGTTTGCAAATGCAGTTGGGTACCTAAATCAGATACTTTCTGAAGAGAATCACCTAAAATTCATACATTGGGATTTTCACAAGTTCGCAAAAAGGTGTTTGATTATTTTCCCCTGATTATCCTAATAAGTTGATTATTTTAGTCCTTTTTTGCTAATTTTTCCTTATTTTGCCCTGTGTTAAGCAAGTCTGCAAATGTATTAGCCGTTTTGGGTGGTGTGGCGAGTGAAGCTCTTGATTTAACTGGGTTTTACTACAGCGGAAAGCCAGTGGTTGTTAAGAGGCGGACTACACAACTCAGCCGTACAAGTACAGCGAGGTATGTTATGCATCTATTGAGATGTGTTGGAACAATCGAGTATCATAATCTTAGTTGCTCGGACTCTTCCCTTTTGGTGCCGCACCCATGTCGATACGAAATGGGTGTGGGATCCGTGTCCGATTTGGTGAACCAGTTTTGGGTACTTTGACCAAAATCGATGGGGAAAGTTTGGACAGTTTTAATGATTTTTGTAATCAATACAAAAGCTAAGGTGAAATTGAAGAAAATGGGATGCCTTATATATAGAAATTTCTGTCACTCCTTTTCCTTTAATCTCCTTCTAGGATTCTCCTCGAGTTCTCCACATAATCTCGTAATTTAGGTTTTATAACCCTATTTTAATATATTTTGATTATTTTTAGGCGAATGCCCGCACCCGTATCAATACATGGATCCATAAAATTATATTATGAATGATCCGACCTCTAGATCCGCACCCGTACCGGACACCCGCACCCAAGTCCGAGCAACTTAGATCATATTTTCTAGGCATGTAATGAGTTACTTTGAGTCGAAATTTGTTGTTTACTTGAACTTGATGGTTTAACTTGCAAAACTCAGCCATACAAGCACTGAAAGGTATGTTTATGCAGTTATTGAGATGTGTTTATTAGGCATGTAATGAGTTGCTTTGAGTCTAAATTTGTTGTTTACTGAATTTAATGTTTTAACTTGCGAAGGCTAAGGTGATGCTAATTAGTTATACATCATGTAACTCAATTCAATTCTCTGTCTATTCCAGGCTACTCATTTTGTTCTTTGGTCTCTCTTTGTCGCCTTCATCAAGTGTTTTCTGTCTTTCCCTGAAGATGACGATAAAGATGTTGATGCTAGAATACTATTTCCCCCATTCTTTTTGTTATCTCTCTCTCTCTCTCACACACACACTCTCCTTTCTCATTTGTCTGTTTCACTACTGTTGCTTCTCAGAGTGCTGCAAAAGAGAACAGTACTAATTGATGGGAAAGGAATGTAATGTTGAAATTGGATTACCTCTCTATATGTGAACCAGTCTGTATCAAAGAGGAGTAAAATGTCTGTTCCTATTGAGGTTTTAAGCATCAACTTATCATTTAAACAATAAAGCTGAATGGAGTTTTAGATATATATATAAGATAAGATGTAGCACCAGAAGAGAAGGGAGAAAAGATGGGAAAGGGGGGGGGGGGTATAGAAAGGACAACAAAGGGATGAATTAGAGAAAAATAAGAGATGTCTAATTTAGAAAGGTTGTTCATCAAGTCAACATTGTTAAGTTTCCAAATTAAAGTATAAGAGGGTTTTATTTATATGATAGTGAGTTTTGAATAAGTTAGACCTCATGAAACTTTTAGAACTCTAACTAAAAAGAGAGTCATGCACCGAAGGGTGTGACCTGGTGGTCAATAAAGTGGGTTGAGAACTATAAGGTCTTCGGTTCAAATTCCAATGGAGGCATAAATTACTAGATGATTTCTTCCCATCTGTCAAGACTTGGTGGAAGAAGTTACCTGATACCTATATGAGTGGGAGGTAGCAGGTACCCTTTGGAATTAGCCATGCACGCAAGCTAGTCCGGATACCATGGTAAAATGAAAGATAAGAGTAATACTCTTTTCGTAGATTATATGACCTTGGGAAGGCCTTAGGGGGACAAATCTAGTCCATAGACGTATGGAATAGTGTGATCTAGAAGTGTGAGAAGGAATTGGCCAAATGGAAGACTCAGTACTTATCTAAGGGGAGTGACCCTTATTAGCTCATGCTTTGCCAACCTGTATGATGTCCCTGTTTCCCATCCCAGCAGGGGTCATTAAAAGGGAGAAAATTTTTGTGGCAGGGCAATAAAGGGAAGAAAAGCTTCCATTTGGTTAAATGGGAGGAAGTGATGACAAGCAAGAAAAATGGAGGACTGGGAATAAAGAATCTGAAATTCCAGAGCAAGACTCTTCGTATGAAATGGTTGTGGAAGTATCCAAACAGAAACCAAATGCTATGGAGGAAAGTAATTGGAGCTAAATATGAAGAAGAGGACAACTGGATAACTGAAGACGTAACAACTCCTTATGGGGTTAGCGGTTAGCCTTTTGAGGTCCATCAAAAGTTTGTGGAATGAAGAAGTAACTCAAACTCAAGGCAAAAGTAATGGATGGGAGCAAGACCAGATTTTTGGAGGACATTTGACATCAGAAAGGTAGCATAGAAGATCTCTTTCCAGACATCTACAACCTAATCATGCTTCAACAAAGCACTGTAAGAGATTTATGGTCACCACAAGGATGGAATTTCATTTTCAGAGGGCAGCTTAATGATAGGGAAAGTGTGAGAGATGCTGATTTTTCAACACTGTGGACACTTCATTAGACTAGAGACAGGAGAGTATAAATTAAGATGGACTAGATATGACAGGGGAGTGTTCAAAGTCAACGAGCCTACAATTTGACGGATCAGACAGATCAACAGCGCTCAAGATGGCCCTCGAATCAAATATGGAAAACCAGAATTCCTCACAAAGTTTCCTGTTTTGTCTGGTTAATGGCTAAGGAAGCAATCATTTACACAGGACAATGTTACGAAGAGGGGGATAACCTTGTGTTCCAGGTGTTCCCTTTGTGGTGAAACATCTGAGACTGTTAACCATCTATTTTACATTGCAAGTATACCATCATCTGTGGGGAATATTCCTAGTCTCAAAGGCATCTCCTGGACAATGATCAGGAAGGTGGCTGAGGCATTACTATGCTGGGAGGAAGCAGGTGTACATGCTAAGGAGAAAGGTAGATGAAGAATTATCCCGGGCTATCTAGTGGGCTGTTTGGAAATACAGGAACTCAAGATGTTGAGAGCATGGAGAACAATGTGTAGAAAGTTAAACTAAACTGCATTTTACTTTTAGTTTTTTGGTGTAACCAGTTATACTCAAATGACACTCTCTCTATTATTGATGTGCTAGACGAAATTTAGACATAGAGAAGTGAAATCAGGAGACTTGTATATAATTGTTTCAGTACAACCATGTACTGCTTTGTGATGTAATACAAAGTGCCAAGTTTTAAAAAAATTCGTCCATCTCCATTTTTATGATGCATTTTGACTGAGCACAAGGTTTATGAAATTGAGAGACTTTTGAAACTTGTACTCTAAAACAAGAGATAGATATTTGTGTGGCTATAAATCATCCCATTTATGGATAAGATGAGAAGTTTAAAGTTATATTGTTTCTAATTATAGAAAGATATTATTCTTTTTGGAACATACTTGAAAGGAAAGTGCATCATATAAATTGGGATGACGGGAGTAATATACTTTTCAATAAACAATTCTAACATTATTCTGTCACATGGACTTTTGAGAGTGAGGACCTTTCTGAAATGGTATTCAAGTATAGTTGCTCGACTTTGAAGTAGTTGACACCCCGACAGATACAAGTTTATTATCATTATTCTAGTCTCAGCCTTTCTATGATCGTTCCACATTATTTGCTGTTAAATACATATCTGCCCTTAGTCACAAGATGATGGTGTACCCTGTTGTGGGCCTTGTGGCCAATATTTTTCTTACTCTCCATGTAACATTCAGATCTCCTATAAGGTACTTTTTCTTTTAGAGTGAACGAGTTTCTAAGGAGATTTAGCGCTGTGAATTTTGTCTGGATCGTGGAATATTTACTGCATTGATGCACCATTCATTTCTGACTAGATATAGCTATAACTGTTTCATGGTGTTTCGTGCAGGGATTCTTCTCTTAGAGATTTGAGGGCAAATTCAGGAGAGCTCTCAAGAATCGGAAGCAACAATGAAATCCTGAATTCGCTGATCAAACAAGAAAGAGAAGCTGATAATAGTCAACAAATTGGCAAAGATAATGATGATAATGCAGCACCGAAGTTTCAAAGTGGAGTGCTGCGGACCAACTGCATTGATTGCTTGGACCGAACAAATGTCGCCCAATATGCTTATGGTCTTGAAGCTTTAGGTCGCCAACTCCATGCTATGGGCTTGACTGATAGACCTAAAGTGGACGCTGACAGTAGTATTGCTGCTGCTCTCATGGATATGTACCAGGGTATGGGCGATGCTCTTGCTCAACAATATGGTGGCTCTGCTGCTCACAACACCGTATGTTGACTGATTTTACTGTCTGACTAATTACCAATAAACCAATATCCCTTAATGTTTTTGAATAAATGTTGATTCCTAGTAATTATTCATATCGTTGATTGTTCTTTTGGTTAAACTAGGTGTTTCCAGAGAGGCAGGGAAAGTGGAAAGCTACAACTCAGTCGAGGGAATTCCTCAAGTCTATCAAGCGATATTACAGCAATGCATATACAGATGGAGAAAAGCAAGATGCAATTAACTTGTATGTTTATCCCCTAAACTTTTAACTTCCATGTAATATTCCTTGTTATGATGCATGCATCTAGGTGGTTAAGAATTTCCCAATCTGAAGTTTGGAGTTCTCGATATATGGGTTTCTGTTGCATTTTTGGTGGAAAATTTTGATGCTTAATAATTGTGTCACTCTTTTTTCATTTCCAGATTTTTGGGATATTTCCAACCTCAGGAAGGGAAACCTGCACTCTGGGAGCTAGATTCTGACTATTATCTTCATGTATCCGGCATAGGAGACGATCTCATCCCAGATTATGGGTATTTTATTGCAAATTTTATTACTTCAGAAAATATCTATGGCAGATACTGTCTATAAAAATTGTTGTCCGAAGAGCATTTCACATGGTTACTTTTGGGTAGAGGTCAAATCAAAACCATTATTTGGGGGGAGTTTGAATTTCCTCTATCATGTATATTCCTCTTTTCCTGTTTATCCTTCTTTCTTTTTTATTTTGGGTGTATGAAATCTTTTTAACTAGACTATTAAGTGTTTTTGAATATCCTGCCATTGAAAAAGGTACTTTTTCCCCCTTTTTCAATTAAAAACTTTCAACTTAAACAAGAGGCAATTTTCTCCACGGACAAATTGGAATTTCAATAAAATAAAACTTGAAATTCGCAACTTAATGCTCTTGCCTATCAGACTAGGATACTTAAATTGGGATGGAGGAGTAATATAACAAAAAAATGTCTTCCTTTTGTCGCGCTAAGAGCATGATGAGCTGTGACTACCTAGATGCTGCACTCAAATTAGTAACGAGGATGAGGCTCCTTGGCTGCACAATGGACTCCTTTTCCTGTCAAGCTTCTAATTTGTTGGTCTTTTTTGAATAAAGTGAATGGGTGGCAGATCTGAAGTGGATTTCAAGCCCCGGTTTTGTCGACTGTGTATTTGTAAATAAGGAAATTTTCAACAGGAAATTTTTCTTCCAACATATGCTTGTCTGCTCACTAATAAATGTTTGTCTTAATTCATGGCACAGTTTGTCATTTGTTGCCACAGCTGTTGGACAAAGAACCACACTAGCCCCTGTTCCAGCTTGCAGGGAGGATTTCTTGCGCATGAAGTTGACATCATTTGACAAGTTGCTTGAAAGAACATGCTGTCATATTAAGAATGTACGACTCTGTAGTGAAACTGACCAAAAATCAGGGAATTCCGGAGTGGCACCTGATGCTGCGTAAGTGTTTACAGTAGTGTAACATATAATTTAGTTTGACCTTTCATTTTCAACTTTTAAGTCTTCTGTAGTTTTTATTTACATGCTCTGAGAGTTATAACAACTTCTATCTTTGTACATCAAAGGTTTGCCCTTTTAATCTTGAGTTATAACTAGCATGACATCTGTCAATAATGTGTCCGGAAATGCAAAGTGGCAACATCATTTAACATTGTTCTCTCTTTCATACTCATTACATTGAAAAAGTTCTGAGTCTTAAATGCTGAGATGCCTTCTGGGTCGATTGTTGATCTATTTTATCTCATTTCTCGTCTTTGAGTTGATGGCTTTGGCTGACATGGTAAAAACAAAATAATGAGTTGTACCTTTCTCTTTTTGTCCTTGCTGTGTCTGCCTCCGTACTTTGTTTATCTTTCTTCTTTTTCTTTTTCTGTTTTCCTTCCTTCAAATTTTAGCTGTACTATTAGTAAATAATTTGTATAGTCAGTCGTCAAGAGACGAACATACAATGTTGTTAAATATTTTTGCGTTGGGCTTGAAATGAACAATTTTTCTTAATTCCTTTTTCAAATTTTACATGGTTATCAATTACCATGATTCAATTTTTATTTTGTCTTACAAACTCCTTGAACTGACACCTTTCCATTAGTTGGTTACTCCCATATAATGTAATATTTCTACTAAAAGGATTAATGTTTACTTATTTTTATTTAAAACTTTTTTGTTGAAATGTTCAATGTGTACTCTTTATAGGAATTTCAAGCATTATTAGTTTGAATAAGCATTAGTTGCCAAAGTTTGTAATGTTGTTGGTTTCCATAGTCTGTGAGATACTTGCTAATTATAGGTAATAAAAAGGGTTAAAATGTAGTTTATAAAAGTTTGGGGTATTAAAAGAAGTTAGGGGAGTGAGGGGGGGGGGGGTGATGTGGAGTAAATGGGGTCAAAGAGCCATTGGTGGCCCCACTAGCCGTTACCCAACGGCTCCCCAACGGTCAGAATTCAAAAAAGAAATTTTTTTAAAAAATTAAACCGGACCGGGACCGGAACCGGGATTAACCGGTAAAATCCGGTTTCCGTCCCGTTACCTGTACTGGACCCCGTCCCTACCGGTCCATACCGGGACCGGTTTTGGACAGTCCGGGTTCCGCTGCCACCCATACTTGCTGCAACAATGCCTACTTATTGTTTCAAGGCGTAGCGGTTGTTCAATATTCTCTTAATACCATTGAAGCTAATAAAACTAATCCCTGTTAAAATATTTGGAGGACTAACTCTTATTCAAATGGATATAGAAGATACTTCTACGTGTTCGAGCCCTGAGAAAGAAGGAGATTACATGACGAATGGAAAAAGAAAAGGTGACAAGAACACAATTTTTTTTCCACATAATAGCAAATGCACATAGAACTTAGAAGATATAATAACAGAGATCAGCTCATGGTATAGGGAGAAGTACTCGAAGAGCCACACAAAATTGAAGGGGAAATCATTGATTTCTATAAAAAAAACAATATTGTACACTAAAAGCCTAAACTGCTCAATGGAGGCCTGCTTTTCAAGATGTCCAATGTCCAGTCATAACAAAGAAGGGAAAGGAAGCTTTTCAAGCCAGCTTTGAAGAGAGTGAAGTGTTGAGATGTTTGAAGATGTGCGTGGTGGATAAGGCACCTAGTCCTGATGGATTCACTATGGTGTTCTTCATCAAGTGTTGGGAAATTGTTCAAACGAGACATAATGGATACTTTCCAAAACTTCCATGTGCAAGAAGTTATTGAGAAAAGCTTTAATGAAACATTTTATTGCACTCATACCAAATAAAGGAGCAAAGGAGCAAATGGATTTCAGGCCTGTTGCACTCATACCAAATAAAGAAGGAGCTAAGGGATTTCAGGCCTAATAAGCCTGAGAGTTAGCGTGTACAAACTACTCTCCAAAGTACTGACTGAGAGGTTGAAAGCAGTGATTAGTAAATTGGTTGATTCCCAGCGGATCACATTTATTAAAGGTAGACAGATCATGGATGTTGTGTTGCTAATGAAGTTGTAGATTCCAAAATCAAACAGAAGAAACCTGGTATTCGGGGACATAGGGAAAGCATATGATCATGTTAACTGGAGGTATCTAATTGTAGATGTTGAAAGAATGGGTTTCGTGTAGAAATGGTTGAGATGCATAAAGTATTGTATTTCAAGTGTCAAATTTTCTGTGCTTATTAATGGAGCCATGCAAGATTATTTCAATACTCAGTAAGGTCTTAGGCAAGGTGACCCTTCACCTTTTTTGTTTTTAAGCACTATGGAGGGGTTGAGTAGTATATGATCAAAACAAGAAACAACAAAGTCTGGTTGAAAGGTTTTGATGTTACCTGAGAAGGTGGTGACAATTTGGAGGTGACACACCTACAGTATGCAGATGATACCCTATTTTTTTGTAATGCTGAGGAACAACAACTAAAATATATGAGGGTTATACTGATTTGTTTGAAGGAATGTCAGATTGCATATCAACTGAAGGAAGAGCTTAGTGTATCCAATCAATGAAGTCACAAATATGAATTGCCTAGCAGCAATCCTTAGTGGGGAAACTGGTACTCTGCCAACAACTTATTGGGCATGGCTCTAGGTGGAAAATCCAGCAATGTTGATATATGGAATGGTGTGCTGGAGAAGTGAAGAAATTGGCTAGATGGAATACTATATTTGTCCTTCGGTGGCAAACTGACTCTCATCAATTTAGTCTCAGATGCCTTGCGAACTTACATGATGACTTTGTTCCCAATACCAGCAGGAGTCATCAAGAGACTGGATAGTATCAAGAGAATGTTCCTATGGCATGACAACAAGAGAGGAAAAGCTTCCATCGGTTGAAGTGAGGAGTAGTGATAATTGGCAAGAAGGCAGTGGGTGTGGGGATAAAGAACCTAAAGGTGTAAGGTGAAGCTCTCAGAATAAAGTGGTTGTGGAAGTTTGCCATTGATAATCAGATGTTATGCAAAAGGGTAATAAGTGCAATATATGAAGGTGAAGATACGTGGATAACCAAACAAGTGGCTACACCTTATGTCGTAAGTTTGTGGATATCAATAAAAGGCATGTGGGATGAATTTAAGAGTAATGCAAATATCATACTTGTAAATGGAAGCAAGACAAGATTCTGGAAAGATGAGCTGCATGAACGGAAAACCTGGAAGTGCTTTTACCTGACATACACAATATAGTTCTGGGAGAGCAAAATACTATAGCAGAGTTATGGACAAATCAGGGTTGGAGCTTTAATTTCAGAAGACAATTCAATGACCGAGAAATAGCAAGAGTGATGGAATTTTTCAACATTGTGGAAGCTTTTAATGGGCTACAAACAGGGAAGATGTTATGTGGTGGAAGAGAAATGGCAAAGTGGAATTCAAAGTTAACTCAGCCTATAGATTTTTATGAATCAGACAAACCCACCAACACACAGTTGGCCATGGAAACAAATATGGACAAGCAAAATACGTCATAAAATGTCATGTTTCAAATGGATATTGGCCAGAAGCTGCTTTAACTCGAGATAACTTGACAAAAAGAGGGCTAACATTATGCTTTAGTTGTTTCTTTTGTGGGGAGGCATTAGAGACATTAAACCAGTGAACCATCTGTTCCACACTGCAAGTATACCCAACAACAATGGAGGTTTTTTTTAAACCCCAAAGGCATCTTTTGGTCCATGCCCAGGAAGGTCTCTAAGGTACACAGACCTTACCACTAGGTGGAGTCTGGGGAGGGTAGAGTGTATATAGACCTTACCACTACCTTGTGGAGGTAGAGAGTTTGTTTTCGAAAGACCCTCAGCTCAAGTGCATCAAACCCAAGTAGAAGAGCACTTACGACTAAATTTTTAAAAAAAAAAACACTATTCTAAGAGTAAATCAAGTTTATAGTCTCTCAAACATCTCCATCTTCACTGAGTAATTTGAAACTGTGTTCGAGTCTCGAAGTCATTCTTGCGTTTTTTCTTGAGATCTTAAAGATTGTTTTCAGGTATTTTGATAAACCAGTTTATTTTTATTTTATCTCAAGTATATTGATTCTTTTATTTTGTAGTGTAAATTTTGCAATAGCTGATAATTTTGAGGTTTTGTTACAGTGAAATACAACTTAGGAGCCCAAATTGGCTTTTTGGACAGAGGAAGTATGATGATAGTAATTCTGCATCCAAGTTGTCTTCACATGCAGTTCCTAACGGGGTTTCAAATGGTGAGAATGAAGCAGATGGTCTTGGTGACCTTACCTGGATTTCTGGTGTTCCTGATTTGAATCAAGAAGATATCTTTGAAAGGTATTTTGCCCTCAAAAACTTTTCATGTGTTCCCTCATCCATTCTGATTTTTCATTCTCCTTTTCTCGTTGCACAAACAACAACATACCGGGTGAAATCCCGCAAGTGGTGTATGGGGAGGGTAGAGTATATGCAGACCTTACCCCTATCTTGGGAGGTAGAGAGGTTGTTTTCGATAGACACTTGACTCAAGGAAAAGCATATCAAAGCAAATTGAAAAAGCATAACTGAAGTGGAAGGATATGGCAAAATACTATAGGAAGTATGACAAAGCATTCTGAAAATGGAACAATAATTACACCTCAAAAATGCGATAATCTAAGTACAAGAAACAGTAAATAGTAATAAAAAAAGAGAGAAACACCACGACTATTAATATAGAAAGGGAAGCACACCAACATTCTACTACTTACTAACCTTCCATCTTTATTTGTGTCCTTCAGTGCATATCTGGGGTCTATTTCCTTGAATAATAGACCCAAGAGACTTGATGCAAAAGCATGTGTTAGAAAAATACTTGATTAGGATGCAGAAGTTTATAAGCTTTTTTTATGAATTTATAATTCATAACAGAGTGAAATATGATCAACTCTATGGTTCATCATTAGCTGTATGTGTAACGCCATGGCAAATTATAGTTTTACCATTTTACCGAAGTTGATTAGACCGCCTTTTAATTGATGATGATGCAATAGCTTGGAGGTGACATTAATATCTGGTCGTTTGGGTAATATAAAGTTTATTTTGGATGTTTAAATAGCTAGAGTGGAAATATAACTTCTTATGCAGGCAGTTTGTTTCCTAAAGTGCAATTGGAAAAATGCAAATGGAAAAAGTTACTAAGCTACCATCATTGTTCAACTGTCTAAAGTTGTGTCTGAGGCCTCATTTTCCAGTAACCTTTTAGGTGGTTAATCTATTTATTCTAATATATTGTAGGAAACTGAACTGAATTACTGTTTGATTTTTTCATTTTACTAGTCAACAATAGTGCCTACTTCTAGTATACAAGAGGAGTCACCTTCAAAGCTTACCTTATTTATAGAAGAAATAATATTGACAATTGAAAGGTGGGTTCAGTGGTGAGCCGTAATTGGCCCACTCTGTAACTTCCTCAGCGTTATCTTCAACTTCCCTGGAGAGCTGTAGTTCTAAAAATAAATTCAGTAGAGTGCCGGGCTTCACTGCCGCACATGATTTCCAGGTCCCCTTGCAAATGGGGTTTGCTCGCGATGCGAGCCCCATGGTGAGCTCCCTCTCCCATTTCTTCTTGCCTTCTTTTCCTTTATCATTTTGGCCTTCCATCCTTAGTCTAAAACACTAGACTCCATCCAAATTTATTCAAACACCTTATGACCTTATTACCTCAGGGGGTCCCACACTCCAGGTTTAGTGTGACCTTAACATTTTTGAGCTGGAATTGGATGAATTTGAAGGTTCGAGTTTATTCGGCCTTACACAAAGAAAAGGGAGCTGGTGGTATTCCTTATTTTTCTTTCATGTGGCCACTCATAAGGAACTGATCAATACGTCTGTTTTGGTTCCTCTCAAGGGACTGTATATACAAAATGATTTTCCTGTTGTTGCACTCTTTCGGTTCAGTTCACACTCTCTCTGTTTTAATCCTCTTCTAGATACCTTACAATGACGGCAACAAATGAAGCTAATGGCTGGTATGGTGGTACATTGCTTGGTGATCAAGATGAAAGCAGTGAAATCTACCGACATTATGCAGAACTTATCCAGGTACAAATATGTGCAAGTTTTGTCTGTAGTCATGCTTTGTTATATTCTGGTGCGTGGAAATGTTTTGCTGGTTAAGTCGCTCAAGTGTTTCCGTTTCTCTCAAAGTAAATTAGATTAGATGCTTATCATGTTGAGCACTTCCAATCGTATTTAGGACTCACATTAAGCATGAGGCTGAAAATTAAGTTAATGCAAATTTCAATAACAATTAGCTTACGGCTCTGAGGGAACTTTAGAGCCAGACCCATTTACAAAATTGTCTTTCGGCTTCAATGAGCAATATTCCTCCGTGATATGCGGCATTGTTTTTAAGTACATGTTTTTATGTAACAGAAAAGTGAGTGTCTTTGGATTTGCCTTACTCAGATGATTTTGTGTTAACAAGCAGGGCCCTGCAATGGAACCTTTTGAACATGATTCTGAGAATGAGAAGTATTACACAGAGCTTCTCCTGAAAGGCTCAGCTGAAGCCATGGACGATGTAGCTATTGAAGCAGAGATGGAATCTGCTTTCAAGGCGTATGATCAAATTGGTGCAGATCTTGGGATTTTCCCCAAGTCGTGTAAGGCATTGGCTACTGATCCCAGCCAACTAACGAGATGGCTAGTTGGTGAAGACAAGCTGCCCAACGTATGAAAAAAATTACACAGATATCCTGTCATGTATGCATTTTGCCATGTTCATATATTTTGTTGTAATATATGATGAGCTCTTTTTGAACATTTTATTTCAACAGATAAAAGTGGATGATTGTTTGTGAGCAGCAGGTTTTACTGCTGAAAAAATGCTGCTCCTGTACAGTTGTATTTTACTTGTAGACATGTGATCATCAGTACTTGAATCTGCGTTTTACATTTTACTCAAGAAGCACAACTTTTTCTTCCCTTTCTTCTCTCATTAGTTTCAAATAAGATGCCAATATTGGTGTTAGAATTATATTTTATATCATAGTCATTTTCTGATGGAGTGATGCATTATTACAGTGCAAAAAATATTGACAAGGTTAATTATTATGTCTTTGATGTGATGGTTGAGTTGGGGTGTATTTACATCTTTATGCATCACATTTTATGTTCCGAGTATAAATTGACGAACATTCATGTGTTTTAGATATAATTGTTGTGATGAGCCTAATACATAGGATTTGACAAATTTCAGGCTACAAAGCAGCAAGAGTTGACCCAAAAGAAGGAACAAAACCTAAAGCGAAGCATCCCATATCGAACCGAAACCGAGATAGGCTAGGAAGGGTGGTTTGTGGTGCGAGGAACGCACCTTCTGCTGGGCCAAACTAAAAGTAAAATCAAATCGCCAAATGAGTCAAATTGAAAAAGAAAAAATTCGACTAGTAGTTTGATTTGATTTGATTTGATTTGATTTGGTATTGAAAAAAAAATTCAATTATATTTAGGTTGATTTGGTTTTAACCATAAAAAAAAAATTCGATATCAAACCAAGCCATCATTATATATATAATTTTAAAATTTTTATTTTGTACATAAAAATATTTTACTTTGATATATTAGTTGTTTCTTATACTATTTAATAGTTTTTATGTTTTAAAATATTACTTTTAAGTTTGAAACATAGAATTTTGAATTGTTTAATAAAGATTACAGTCCACAAATGTTGGTAATTTTAATAAAGCTTAAATCAAAATCAAGTTAATACTAGTGCAAAAAGAAAATCAGTTGAACACTAAGAATGACAACAATATTGAATATTTGTTCTTTAGTTTTACATTAGTTTACTCAATTAAAATGTTTCATCTAATTTTAATTTCTTTTAATATTTAGTATGTAACTAATACTTATTAAACTTATTTTCGCATGATTTCGTACTTTTTAAATTATGATCATTTTCATTATGATTTGTTAATTTGCAATATTTTTTTGGGCAAACTACATATATCACATTAGTTTAAGTCTTAATTACTAAGAGTCCCAATAGTTTCACATATTACTTTCTTTACCATACTTCATACTTAGGATACATGACTCAGAATTCATGAGGAACATGTATCTGCCGGATTTTATAATTGAGATATAAAATTTATTTATTTAAATTAATTATTTGTAATTGATTTCCTTAATTAAAGGAGTAACCGGAGATTTTCAAAATACATAGATAATTAATTTCATTTTATTATTCTTTAAAATAGTAATGTAATTTGGTTAATTTGAAATTATTGCTCTTAAAAATAATAAATTCATTTATTTGATAAAAATAAATATGAAATCGGTAAAAAAAAATAGGAAAAATTACTAGAATATACACCTTTAGTTTATATATTCATCATATTTCCCTACTATTCTAAAAAAATACAAAAATTCCTATTTTCCACCAAATCCAAAACTATTGATACTTTATTTTTTTAGGATTTCAAACCATTACTTTTCACCCCTAAATTTACTCCTCGATTTTCTTCATAGATCTTATTCTTCAATAACCAAACCCACGATTTTCACTCCCAAATTTTTTTCACCATATTTTCAACCGTTTCATCTTCCCAGTTTTGAATTTCAAACTTGTGTTCTCTCTGTTGTATTCTCCATTCAACCAGTTCAGAGTTTGAAATAGGTAATATCTTCATCTTCAATTTTTTTTCGTTCTTTTATTATTTCTAATACTTCATGAATCATCAGTCGTTTAGTATTGGGATTATCCATTAACCATTTACATCCAACACTAATCAAATCTCTATTTGTGAATATCCTAAAATGGCAAATAACGGGTATAAGAGCTTGCATATTCTAACAAAAGTTTGAAGAAGTCAAAAATAAAAAAAGAGGCACATGCAAAAACACCCAAGAAGAGGGGTAGAAAGGTTGTCATCGCCACATCCAGGCCTGCACTATCATCGGTATGTATTTATTTTTATTTATTTTTGTAACTTTTTGTACTCACATGTAATGAGTTTTGTGTAATAGTAGAAACATTATTGTTAATTAAAAATTATTAGGTATATTGATCAAATTCTTCATTTGATACACAGAACCTAATTTTTGATACATTTTGATTATTTCTTACAAGTAATGTATCAAGAAGTTAAAATGAAGAAAAATAAGTTATAATAGTTGATATTTATCATTAATTTATAAAATGTTGGTTTTCTGTATCATTTATTTATTTCATCGGATAAAGCATATTTGGTCATTTTTCTGTTGTCAAAAGTGTATGAAAGTTTAAAGTTCAAATTAGAGGATTACATGTATGTTTCAGAACACTATCAATTTGACTGATTTTTAATTTGTAGTTACAATTATTTATCAAGTACAATTATACATTTTTATGTATAATGTTAAAGCTTATTGTTTCTATTAAGTATCACTCTGACTGATTATACTCTGTAGTTAATACTATGTATCAAGTAGAATTTTATATTTTTATGTATCATATTAAAGCTTATTATTTCTTTGAAGTATCAATTGACTGATTTAAACTCTGTAGCTAGAATCATGTATCAAGTACAATTTTACATTTTTATGTATCATATTAAAGTTTATTATTTATATTAAGTATCAACATCATTTTTTCAATTGCAGAATATGAATTATGTAGTTAAACAGATTTCAAAACACTCCCTTAAGTTTGGCTCTACTTACACTTCAAATATCTGAGATTTAGCGTTGTCAATAGGGGATGAGGGTATCAAATTATTTATGATAGTGGGTTCTTCGAAAAGACACAAAGAACTGATTGGGCAGTATTGGAAGCATATAAAGACAAAAAATTCGAAGAAATTTTGGGTCCACAACATTTTTTTGATGTGGAGTTTGCTCAAGACATCATACAACAAAAAAGTGATAATCTGTCAATATTGTATCATTCTTTTTCTATCTTTTTTGTATCTAATTCATTCTTATAATTAATCTTCTTGTTTTTGTAGTGATTGCGGAATGTCAGCTGCATTTGCGGAATTTTTAAGTGACTGATCAACTTGTCAGATAATAGTTTGAAAGTGACTATTTTCGCAAAAGATATGCAACGCTGTTATGGAAGTATGGTCTCAACAAGGCCAATGTTAGATATGTTAGTGACAATGATGACCCTCTAAGACTAAAGAATGTCTTTAAATCAGCAGCTAAAGATGAACTTGTTAATGTAGGCTAGTTAGTTTTTTATGTTTCTGTTCACAGACATTTATTGATGCTTATTTGTTTTTTGGAGATCAAATAGTGTTTTGGAGTATTTATTGCCCTTACAATAATATATTTTTGAATTTGGAAGAGTTTTGAGGTTGAAAATTGTTTATTTTCGCTTTTTGATTTTTTTGTTTAGTTCAGTTAGGAATTCAGAGAATTATATATCTGATAAATGTGATAATAATGACATTATTGTATCAGATATCTATGATAATAATTATATTAATGAAATTTTGTCACTGAAAAGTATCACAATAATGTATATCATAATTTTGATACATATCATTAGAATTTTGTAAATAATTATTATGTACATGATACAAAAATAATTACCAAATACTAAACTTGTTTGTATCACAAATCGTGATACTATATTTTACACTTGATACACGCCAGTTATTTCTTAAAAAGTTAAATATATTTTGTACAAATCATAACAATTGATATATTATGTAATATGATTTATCAAGAAGAAGTATATACATATTACACACAAAAATTTGTCCTTCTAATATGAAACTTTAGTAAGTATCTAAACATGTGATACTATATTGCTAAACTAAATACAATTAGTAAATTTTACATATTGTTTCTTATACCTTTGGGTAAAATCTTAGCAATTAACACTAATTAAATTTTGGATGCAAAAATTTTAAAAATTAAAGTATCACATATATAAACATAAAATTAACTTTTGACAGAGTTTAACAAAAAAAAATTATTGAACACATTGATAAATGTTTCAATTCAATTTATTGTATCAGAATCTCTGCGTAACAGTGATAAAATGCTACACTTTGAGAATTATTAAACATGAAATATCCATGATACTCCGGAAACAGAATCATCAAGAATCTTTTTGAAAGAAAGTAC
The DNA here is from genome assembly GCA_027705065.1 of Solanum peruvianum. NCBI lineage: Eukaryota > Viridiplantae > Streptophyta > Magnoliopsida > Solanales > Solanaceae > Solanum > Solanum peruvianum. The sequence goes on from JAKWJD010001765.1 coordinate 14,186,705, forward strand.
ATGTTCTTTTATTGTGACCTTCTTATCCAATTGTCCACAACAATTTGTGTTTGCGATAATCTTTTCATCTACATTTTTTCCCTTTTTTCCTTGGTCTACTAAGCGTTTTTTTTATATCTAGGTGACAAGACAACTTCTTCCAAAACACTTTTCGGAACTGTCCAATCACTTTTGTCTGGCAATGGTTCCATTGGAACATCATAGGTGTTGGCTAATGCATCAGGTTTATTTATACGTACAACTTCACTCCCATATCATTCCTAATTATCATCGGAGATGAATTACCTTCTACAATATATAGGATGATAACATTTTTTTTTTCAATTCAACAATATTCAATTCAATTGCAGTGGCTGAAATAAGATTCACATATGAAATATTTTTCCCAACCACTATCCCATCACTTTTGTATTGCTCGTATCTAACCTCACTCTCCCCTATTCCTGAATGTCTTAACAAAATTGAAATATTCATAACGAATCTTCACAAAATCGCCTTTAAAGAAAATTATGAACCACGTTTCTGAAACATTTTAGGGAGGAACAGAGATAAACAATTCTAATTCTTTGTGTTTCATATAGACTGAAACTAAATGTTTTAAACAAATAAATTAAAGCGTATTTTGAGGGATTAGTAACGGTCGCGACTTTGGGGGGTTTAATAAATATTTCAATTTCTAATCTCTCACTTCATGCAATAAACTGTTAAACCTACACCAAATATAATGTATCATACAACATAATTATGTATCTGAAACTTGCTAAAAATATGGCATCTTTTAAAATTTATAAAAGAGTAGGGATATGAGGTAATTTGTGTGTTAGAATATGTGGTTTATATATATATATATATATATAATATTAATTTCATGTATTTGTTATATGTATCTAATATTAATTTTATGTATCTATTTATTTATGTCTAATATTAATATCATGTATCTTTTATATGAATCTAGTATTTATTTGATGTATATCAGGTATCAATTGCATATGTTATATCCAAAACATGTATCTCAAATACATAGTAAGCATATACATCTAATTATGTATATCCATATTCATACGTTATATCCAAAAACATGTATCTCGAATACATAATAAGTATATACTTTTAATTATGTATATCTAAATATAAAATGTAGTTGAAACACATGAATTTAGGACAAATCATGATTGTAGAGTATCTGTCATATCATTAATATCATAGTGTTGCTAAAAGTCATGTATCCAAAATTTAATGGTGGATACATATACATGTTCATATACCACATTACTAGAAATACGACTCGAATCTTAATTAATATGATACTTATTAAATACACATTTTCAAGGGCTATATCAAAGGTACTACCACATCCATGACAGTAACTAAAGAAAGCCTTAGAAGAATACCAACAAACAAAAACTCTCTATAATACTCCCTTTGATCATTTTACGTTGTGGCATAACATAATCAAATCTAAGATCCATTTCTTCCAGAGACAAAGAAGAAAGATCCACTCTGAATTGAAAGCTTTTTCTGCAGCAGTAACTTTAATTTGATCTCGTTATAAATGAACAATACAAAATAATATTTAGGTTCATGAGAATTTATAGGAAATGGTGATGATATCTTGAAAAGAAGAGAATAGAATAATTTTTGTTGGAATGAAATTGTACGTTGAAATTCTTGAATCAGAAAGGAGGATACATAATTGTGTGATAAATATGGGAGGAGAGAATTAAGAGATAGTGATTTATTTAGAGTGAAAGAGTTAATTAAGTAGATAATTAATCAATCCTAGTTTTAAGGAGTGTGAGTATCTAATTGTATCTTCAAATAATATATTACTATATGGTATAAAAACTGAAAGTGAAAATATATATAACTGTTTGAAAGTTAAGAAAATATTAGTATATATATAGTAGTGATGTATGTCTAATAAGGTAGTTTATTCAATATTTTAACTACTAGTAAATTATATGTTTGTATGAATACTTTACCGCAAAAAATTCAAAAATCTGAGAAATATTAAAGAAACCCCAGGTTGAAAACCCTGAGTTTTATTGGTTTAGTTAGATTTATAATTTAAAAATCTGATGCAGATGATTTGATTTGATTTGATATTTAATAAGGTCTACAAACCTAAACATATACAACCCTACCTCCTACTATGATGATCGCTTTAGACACTAGCTGTTATGCAAATTTAATTTAACAAAGTGAAGGTTGAATTCAATTGGAATAAGTGGGTTATCGCTATAAAAAAGAACACCACATGAATGACTTGTCAAGGGTCACAGGCTGCCAATAGAGAACAAGGGTTATTGTAATATTCTTTTGAGCAGATATTTTTAGCATTAGTTTACTATTTTCATAGGAAATTGTGCGAAAGTGTTGCGATTAATTCAAGATTTATCTTATTTCTTTTTATCATAATTTTATTGCTTACTTTTATTCTTTGCAACTAGTTATATAAGGTCATGGAATCTAAAGTAAGGATTAAGGATAATGGATTGGTTACATTTACACCTTTTGTGTGATCATTGTGCATTAAGAGTCTTTCGTAAAGATTGTCTTTTTAATGGTTGAAAAAAATTAAAAACTTGTTTACATTTTGATTTGCTTCACAAAATTAAAAGTGTCAAGATTTTGTTGAATGTGAGTATTTCCTTTATATAATAGAGAGAGTATATACATTAGACATCCTTAAAGATATGTTATTTATATCCCATCTCTCTAAATTTGCATTCAAATCCCTTTAGTCTGTTATGCTATCCCCCAAATTCACTATTCTATCCCAATATTAGTAATTCTCTATTATTACTACAAAAATCTCTATAATTATACTTATTTACAACCCTATAGAATTAATCATTCTCTATTAATTTATTATGCTAACAAAAAGAAGTTCCAATTACACAAAAGAGTCATCAATAGGGATTCGCGGTTACCAGCCAGCATCTAATTGCTTGAATTAGCTAAGACCTATGATGATGAACGAATTATTAAATCCATACTCAAATATCTGAATGACTTAAGGTGAATTTTTCTAATTGGAACGAGAGAGACTATTTAAGACTAATAGATTCGATGATAGATTTATACACCTGAATGAGTTGAGAATTATATGTTTTAAATCTAATATTTAAGACCATAGTTTAATTGAGGGTGTAATCTGAGTGATATCACTGTTTGACACCATTGTTGGAGAGTGTGGTTTAGAAATTACAATTGATTGAGTGATTTATATATATATATATATATATATATATATATATATATATATATATATATATATATATATATATATATATATATATATATTGTTTCATAAATTACTTTAATTTGTTGTTTTCGTCCATTATAGATTTTAACCTCAATGTATGATCCATACTTGAAGTCAAGTATCCCCTTTAGTTCCTCTTGATCTTAAATTTGAATGCACACTTGAAGCTAAAAATTGCTATAGGTGATGAGAATGACCATAAGACAACAATTGTTGTATGTACTAACATTACTAGCACAATGTTGCATTTATTGGGCATGTAGATATTGTGTGATAGTTTAGCTCATAAAGATCAAACAAGAATCTAAAAGACTTTGTTGTGTATAACAACTATCATCTTAGGTATCTTCTAAGAAGAAATACAGTTAAAGTTATTCTCATTCTCTATAATGAAAAAAGCAACTACGAGGCTAAGAGAGTTACCAAAAACACACATCTCTACGTGTGTAGAGCTTATGATAGTATTTTTGAAAATATTATTTCCTTTGAGCCGTTGTATGTAGCTCATAGATAAGATTAGTAACTTTAAATAGTTATTGGGAAAATCACTACACGAGGCCTAATTACGAATTGAAAATAAAGGGGGTCAAATATCTAAACCATAAATTATCGAATGAATAAGTTTGTGGCTAACAATGTTACAAAGAGTTCACTAATGGACCATTCTTATGATGAGGCGAGCACACTACTTGGCGAACATGGCATGGTATACTTGAAGTAGTGGGCATTGCTTCAAGTGTTACTATGCCATTGTGTGGTTTTACAACTCGAAATGGACAAGTGTTTGATGAGTATTGTGGTTAGTGGTGACAAATGAGTGGGTTGGGTCAAATGTAGGTAAACATAAAATAAAAAATCATTCAACCCGTCCATATTTGGTATGGGTAAAAGTGGGTTGGGTAATAAATGAGTTGGATAATAAATGGGTTGGGTAAAATATTAGTTTACCCATATTTCATGAAGAAATAGTTCTTTACTTAAGAATTCAATATGGAGAAAATATTTTAATTTTTTTTAGATGAAATCTGTTGAAAATGTTTCACTTAGTTTTATTTTATTAAAAAAGTAAAAACAACTTTTTAAAAAAAATTGGGGTTTGGGTAGGGTTGGGGGAGCTGATATGGGGCTGGGGGTGTTTAGGGTAGGGTGAAAAAATAAATATTTGAAGTTAAAAATATTTTTTAAAAACAAACTTAATATTTTTGGTCGGGGGCAGGGGTCTGGTAATGGGACGACGGTAGGGATGAATTGAAGTTGAAAATATTTTTCTAAAATTTTATTTAACTTTTTTTGGAGGAAGGGGGGGGGGGGAAGGGAGTTGATATGGGGGTGGGTGGGTAAGGGAGCTGATATGGGGGTGAGTGGGTCGGGGAGTGGGGGTGAGGGAGTTGATGGGTGGCGGGGGCGGGGGCGGGGAGGGTCGAGAGTAGGGGTGAAAAATGAAATTATTAATTTCAAAATATTTTAAAAAAATAAATTTAAATTTCAAACTTTTTTTTTTGGGCGGGGTGGAGGTGGGGGGTCGATAGTTCAGATATTAATATGGATTCATATACGAGTTTTGAAAAATCACTTCTAAAACTAGGCAACAGAAGGTTTTCTAAAAATTTGGAGAAAACTTGGAATATCTATATATGACCCGTAGTTTATCCATAATATACCACATTTTAATGAGTAAAATATGAATATAAACCCAAATATTACCCATATTTAAATTACTCTTTCAGTCCATATTTAATGATTTATTTGGGCAGGTCAGTGAAAGTGAGCTTTAATTGTCAGCACCCATTGTGATATTTGATGATAAACTATAAAATAAGTAATAAAAGTATTCTTAAACTCGACGTGAATTATTAGTTTCATTTTTGAACTATTGACATTCTTAAAAGATACTCATTTACTTAAATAGCTGAAACTTAATTACATTCTCGATTTTGCAATATGAGTAAAAATATATTTATATTATATAATAGATCAAAAGTATATTTAAAATTAATTAATCAAGTAGATGAATGTTTTTCAAGATTGTCACTTGGTTAATAACGAAACTATATAATTTGTATCAAGTTCGGAAGTATTTTCGATATTTGTCCCTTTAATTAACTTTTTATTTTGTATCTTAGTAGTTTCTCTTTGGGCCAAAGATTTGGATCAACAGCCGCAAACAAAACCCAGATTTCTTCGGCCTAAAAAGGGAACCCCAAAGTCCGAACCCCTAGAGCTTCTAGTCTTCTACACAAATCCGTCTCTCTTACACGCACTACTGAACTAATGGAGGACATTGAAGATTTGCTGGTGGGTACCGTTGCCGGAGTGCCTCCAGGGTTCAGGTTGCCGGTGCCGGCGGCCGTTGGAGTCAATCCAAAGCAAAGGAAAAAGAACGGTGTAACGAAGCTAACAGTAGTCCAAGACTCTCCTACACCTAAAATACCTGGCACTCAGGTTTCTCTTCATTCAATTTTTTTTCTTCGAAGAACTCTTGTTAGACATTTTGTAGCTACTCTTGTGTATTTTTGTTTGATAATGATCTATTTGTGTGAATATGAATGTTGCAGACTATTTACATCAAGACATTCGGATGTTCTCATAATCAGGTACAATTGTGTTCCCTCAATTGTGCACCTGTTGATAAAAAGATGATATTTGATACTTATCTATGTCCTTGTAGTTCTTTATTATTGATCTAAACTTCAACTTTCTCAGAATGACTTGTTGGAAACTTACAAGCAAAGAAATACTTGGGATTAGTGTGTATTTTGTAGTTTCCGCAATAGGGTAAAGAAACCCAACAATGACAATAAAAACAACATAGCCAGTATAGTCCAATATGTTGGGTCTGAGGAGGGTGCGGTGTACGCAAATAGTTGTTGTTCCATGCTTATTACATCAAGCTATACCTCAAATTCCTAAAATGCTCCTCTAGTCGCAAGCATGGTAAAAATCCCTCGTGTAGCCCCATCTCGACTCGAAAGTGTTTCGAAAATCCTTTTACTGTCCTCACTGTGTAATTTTGTAATTTGATGTCCTCGTAGTTGTAGGGTAAATAAATTCAGATGCCAAACAATGAATTGTATAGATATAGGAGTATAGGACCTTGCAGCGTAGCTTGGTACTAGTTGGAAATTGCGGGTATAAATATAGGAGTATAGGACCTTGCAGCGTAGCTTGGTACTAGTTGGAAATTGCGGGTTTTGATACTCTGAACAAGTAAGACTTGGGAGTTATGTGTACAAACTGATTTATGAATGTTGAAAAAGAATCTACAGTTCTCTAATAGTACATTACAAAAAGCAGGCTTAACAGTGCTACTTATGTATTTAAAAAACAGTGATATCAATAAGCATGGTTAAGCCCTAAAGCAAGGCTCAAAACGCGTTGAGCAAAGTCCCTTTCTTAATGTGCACTTCAGTGTTGTCACCAATATTTGAAGACATGCTTTTTCTTGTCAATGAGCCTCTTTTGAAGAGGCAACACTTAACAATTGTTATTTCTCTTTTTTTTTTTTAAAAAAAAGAAATTCTTGCTTATGTATATGTGATTCATACATATAATTATTACTTTATTAGTCTTGGACTCAACATATATATTCGTATTTTTCTTCTGTTGCTTGTTTTTTAATTAAAGCCCACACATTATTTGCGTTTGAAGTCCCTAGAGCCTTGGAGCTGTTTTGAGTATTTTGCTTTCGATAACACTGAAAAAAGGAGAGAATATAAGCAGTTTTTTACTAATAAAGTAAGGTGATTTTAATAGTGAAGCACAATACCAAGATAGTACAGTACATATATGAAAAGAAGAAACTCTGTAGAGGATGAATTTGAAGAAGTAAGATACTCCTTTTTATTCATTTCTTATGGTATTTGACTAGACATGATTGATAATGTAAGAGGGTGTTTAGATTGACTTATTTTAATTGTTTTTATTTTTACGCTCTTTTTCTACTTTTTGCAGTGTTTGGGAAAGATATAAGGTACTTTTAAGCACTTACTTTTAGGCCACAAAAGTACAAAAAATAAGCGTAAAGCTAAAAATTGGGTTATCCCCAACTTATGCCTTTAAAATTTTAACTAATAATCTATGTTTAAAATTCAACCCAAACACCTTCTAAGTGAAATTACACCTAAATCATGTTTGTCAAATACCACAAAAAATAGTGATAGCAGAGAAAAAATATTAACGTATGGTTGAGAAGTTTTTTTTGTAGAGAGAGCATCACAACAAAGTTTTAATTTGAGTAGATTAGTTAGTTTGAACTCTTGAAAGTTGTATACACATAAAATGGCGTCAAACATTATAAAACTTCTCAAATAGAATGCGTCAGAAATTTGCAACACGTGGTGTTGATTTTAGGCTAAGGAACCTATTAAAGTGTATGATTCTTTATATTATAAAACAGGCGTTTTGTTGAGAAATAAGAAAGAAACTTTTAAGGGGTCGCCTACTAAGAATAGTTACAGAATATTTTTGCCTTCTACAAAAGAGTAATGCCGATCAGCTCGTATCTGGAAAAAGCTGTATGCTGTTTAAGTGGATGGTAGTAGAAAAATAAGAAATCATTTGACTTGTTCATAGTCAATAAGCTAGCAAACTATAGGCTAGAAATTATATAGGACCACTTAGGTGGACCATTTCTAAGTGGCTAGAGGCCCCTGCATCTATTAAGCTTAGCTATTGTAACTAAAAATATAAGTTCCTTTTACATTTGTATGATTGTCTTATTTCCTGATTCTGCAGAGTGATTCCGAATATATGGCTGGTCAGCTTTCAGCATTTGGTTATGCTTTGAGTGATAACCCTGATGAGGCAGACCTCTGGATGATAAATACGTGAGATGTTTTTCCTCTTTTCAGTATGTGTACTTGTCTTCCATTTTCATCTGAAAATAAGGAAGCCTTGCTTAGTTTCAATCTGTTAGTTGAAACATTTGCATAGCTATACAAACATTTATTAAGAGGCTTACAACTCATGGCTTCTGGCTTCTTTGCTACTCTGCATCTATTTCGTCTTCACCAAGTGAAATGCCTTTTTTCCTTATTTACCATCTCAGCAATCACCAGCTCTTTGCGACAGAGGTTTCTCTTTGTAACGAATTTGAATAGATGTGGATAGTGTATTTAAATGTCAAGTTTTTCTTTTTTTTTGGAATGGCGGATCAATGGAGTCAGGATATTTTCTTTTGGAATTATATATATATATGTGTGTGTGTGTGTGTGTGTTTGATTATGTACCAGCCGCTGTTTTCTTTTGCAGTGATGTTTGGGCCATTTTGCACACAAATAAATGGCTAGTGTCTTTAAAAGCGAAAACTGCAATAAATAACAAGTTCTCGAGACGTTAAGAAAGAACAGAGAACAATTTGCTTGCTTCTTTTAAGTCGCTCATAAGAAGGGATGACTCTAGTGTGCATCGCTCCATTGGTTTAAGAGATAAAATGATCACATTTAATAATGATGTAGTGAACACATTTTTTTGTACTCGAATCATGTTATTGGTGTTGACAAGTGAGGTTGCTCCAATGGTAAGCACACTCCACTTCCACCTCAAGGTTGCAAACTCGAGTCACCAAGGAACAAAGTGGGATAAGAGGCCAGTGTTGACTCCTTGGTAATGGGGGATTTTGGGGATAATGATCAGAACATAAATAAATTGGCCAAGGAATTTTGAGTGGACATCAAGGGGTGTAAAGAGCTTTATCATTATTTATGAAGATTGATGGTATGAGGAAAATCAACAAAGGTAATGGGGCAAACATCAGTAAGAAACACCAATAACAAAAGGGTCTAAAGAATTGAAAAGCTTAGAGTGTGGAAGCAACTTCAGAAGCAACGGCACAAGAAGCTACCACTCCAAGTTTCCAATGACAGTGAAGATAATTACATGGAATGTGAGAGGCCTTAACCAGGCAAACAAGAGGTGTGTTATCAAGAATCTAATTCATGAATGGAAAGCAAATGTGTTTTGCTTCCAGGAAACTAAGATTGAGGGGGATATCAGTAACATTGTAAAAGATTTGTGGGCTAATAGAGGAGTAAAGTTCTGTCAACTTGAAGCTAGTGAAACTAGAGGGGGCATTCTTTCTATGGGATGTGAAAGTCTGGGAGGGAGCTAAGCCGATTCTATATCTTGCCAGTTGACAGGCAAGAATCAAGATTTCAACTGGCTCCTATTGGCGTTTATGCTCCTAACAACACAGAAGAAAGAGAAGAAGTTTGGTGGGAGGTTGGATCAGCGAGAGGTCTGGTCAATGGGCCCTGGGTGGCTTGTGGAGACTTTAACACAGTCTGATATCCTTCGGAGAAGAAAAATTGCGGCAGAATATCAAAAGCAATGAATTAATTTTTTGAATTCATTATGGACCTGAATTTGTTGGACCCTCAACTAGCAGGTGGTAAATATACTTTGAGGAAAGGGGACAAGCATGATGTTGCGGCTAGATTAGACAGATTCCTAGTGTCTAATAAATGGGATGTAGGCTTCAAAAACATTAAGCAATCTGTTCTACTGAAAGTAACATCTGATCACACTCCGATTTTATTGCAATCTGGGAACTTGGAGCCTGTGAAATCTTATTTCAAATTTGAAAACTGGTGGTTACAACAGAGGGTTTCTTCGAAAGGGTCAAGGAGTGGTGGATTTCAATAACATGTGAAGGAAGACCTGATTTTATTCTAGCTTTCAAGCTAAACATTTTAAAAAACAAAGGGACTGGAGCAAGTCTGCTCAGGGCAATCTAGCCTTGAAAAAACAGAGTATACTCAGTCAACTTGCTGTACTTGAGGAAACACAGGACCAGAGAATTCTCAATGTGGAGGAGATACATTCATAGACTGAACTTCTCCTAGAGTTTGAGAACATTGCCAAGTATGAGGAAATTTCATGGAGACAAAGGTCAAGGGTTAATTGGTTGAAGCAAGGGTACAATAACACTAAAGTTTTCCATAGAACTGCGAATGCACATAAAAGATATAATTCTATTGATGAGTTAATAGTGAATGTAGAAGCTGTCAAGAGTTCAGAAGTTATAAACAAAGCGATAGTGGATTTCTATGGGGAGTTATACATTGAAACTGAAACCTGGAGACCATCAGGGAATTGCTGGGGAGTACACAAAATTTCTGAAGAAGATAATCTTATGCTTCAAAAGGAATTCGAGGATCAAGAGATATGGGAGAGCGTAAAGCTTTGTGTCGAGACAAGGCACCTGGGCCTGATGGTTACACTATGACTTTCTTTACTCACTGTTGGGAAGTCGTTGGAGGAGAGGTAATTAAAGTTGTTAAGAACTTCCATGAGAGATGTATTTTTGAGAAAAGCTTCAACTCGACTTATGTTGCCATCCCTAAAAAGATAGGTGCAAAGGAACTTACTGAATTCAGACCAATCAGCCTAATTGGTAGTGTTTACAAGATCATTTCTGAGCTTCTTACTAAGAGACTCAAAAATGTGATGCATAAACTAGTGGACACTCAACAATTGGCATTCATTACAGGTAGACAAATAATGGATGACATTCTCATGGCAAACGAGTGTATGGATTCTAGAACCAAAAGCAATGCTCTAGGGATTCTTTGCAAGCTGGATAAACAGAAGGCATATGATCACTTGAATTGGTAGTATTTGTGGGAAAATCTTGATAAAAGAAGTTTTGGTGTTAGATGGCTAAGATGGATGAAATTCTGCATTCAAGCTGTTAAAAATTCAATTCTTATCAATGGCTCCCCTATAGGCTTCTTCTCTGCTCAAAGAGGCCTAAGGCAAGATGACCCTCAATCACCTTTTCTATTCATCATTACAATGGAAGGGCTAAGTGTATGCTGAAAACTGCTCGAGAGAAGCTTTGGTTAAAGGGATTCAAAATATCAAACAGAGTGGGATGTGAACTGGAGATCACCCATTTACAATACGCAGATGATACTCTCATATTTTGTGATGCCAATAAAGAACAACTCAGGATGCTGAGGGTGATTTTTATTCTCTTTGAAGCTATATCAGGACTTCATATAAATTGGAACAAGAGCTTCTTATATCCAGTTAATGTAGTTCCTGACCTATCCTCTATGGCTAGGACCCCTTGGTGGAAGAATTGGTGACCTCCCTACTACTTATTTGGGGATGCCTCTTGGAGCAAACAACAGGTCTTTAGGTATTTGGAATGGGGTGATAAAGCCAATACCTTTCCCTAGGGGGAAGACTAACACTTATCAATAGTGTCTTGGATTCTATGCCTAGTTATATGATGTCCCTTTTTCTATCCCTGATGGAATAATTGATAGATTGGATGCTCTAAGAATGAACTTTCTATGGGAAGGCAACGACGAGGAAAAAATTTCACATGGTTAAATGGGCAGCCTTGATTGGGAATAAACAAGTTGGAGGTCTAGGGGTGAGAAACTTGAAGCCTCAAAACCAATGTCTACTAATGAAATGGCTCTGAGACTAGCCTCCAATGAACAAGCTTTGTGGAAGGAAGTGATTCAGGCAAAATATGAAATGTATGATCATTGGTCAACTAGCATGGTGACCAACACTTATGGAACTAGCCTTTGGAGAACCATATGGAACCTATGGCCAAAACTTAGAGGGAATTGCAAAACCAAAATTGGAAATGGTGTAAAGGTCTCATTTTGGGAAGATAACTGGCTGGAACTAGGTCCCTTAAAAACACTTTAGCCTGATGTGTTCATCCTCAACCAACAACAGAGGGCTACTGAAAGAGGTTTGGTCAAACCAAGGATGGAATCTGAGCTTTAGAAGACCTTTCAATGATTGGGAGATCCAGAGAGTAGTAGAATTCTACAGAACTCTCGAACAATTCAAAGGAGGAAAGAACGTCCAAGACTGCCTGGAATTGGAAGGATCACAAACAAGGAAGATTCAGTGTCAAGGGGGCTTACAAAAAGTTCAACCCTTTCAATAACCAAATTAATGGGTTGCCCTGGAAAATGATTTGGAAAGCCAAAATTCCCTATAAGTGTCTTGTTTTACTTGGCTACTAGCTAAACATGTTGTTTTGACTCAGGAAAATCTCATGAAGAGGGGTATCCAATTGAGCCTATGTGGGGAAAAGGCTGAGACTGTGACTCACCTGTTCCTTCACTGTAGGATAACCAACCAGCTGTGGCACCTTTTCGTCAATAAGAAAGGGATTGAATTGGGTGATGCCAAGGAGAGTAACTCAAGCCCTGAAGATATGGAGCAGCTATTCCAACATCTCTGGTCTCAGGGAGAGATGGAAAATCATCCCAGCTTGTATTTGGTGGTCAACGTGGAAAGAAAGGAACCTTAGATGTCATCAGAACAAGAGCAACACTATTCAGAAGATGAAAATGAATTGTCTTGTGTTGTTTCATTTTTGGTGTAAACAGGAGTATATGGAAGATCTAGAATCAGTTATGAATATCTTAGGATCACCGTAATTTTTGTCATAGGATTGAAAATCTTCTGATATACTCTCTTTAATCTGTAATTAGGAATCTGTAACATGTTGTGGCAGGTTTTGATTTTTTGGAAATAGAAATACAAATCGTTACCTTCTAAAAAAAATGATCATGTTGTTGATGTTTCTCCACAAATACAGGGTCCAATCATGTCTTGGGTTTGATTTAAGTCATTCTCTTTTTAGTTTTCATGTCAATGCAAATGTATGCACCATCTGTTATCCACCTTTCCAGATTCATGTTTTTTATGAATTTTATGCTTACTCCCAAAACGAGGGTCATTATGCTAGTGCAAATATCATGCAAAAAACTGAAACATATGTCTAAGAAGAGGTTTTTATGCCTGCCTATAAGCTTTAGCAGGTTTTGCGGTCTGCTAGTGAGAATCTGTCTGCTGTAGGTCAGGCTTCTAAATGGAATATTTCTGTATTATTTGCTAACTAATTTTAGGGTTTCAGCTAATATACTCTCATGTGATGTAGATGCACAGTCAAATCTCCTAGTCAGTCTGCGATGGATACTATTATAAGTAAAGGAAGAAGTGCAAAAAAGCCATTGGTAGTAGCAGGTTGTGTTCCTCAAGGAAGCCGTAATCTGAAAGAGCTGGAAGGAGTTAGTATAGTAGGAGTTCAGCAGATTGACCGTGTGGTTGAGGTTGTGGAAGAGACTTTGAAAGGTCATGAAGTTCGGCTACTAACCCGAAAGACATTACCAGCACTTGATCTTCCAAAGGTGCAATTTGAAATAATTTTCTATTTATTTGAGTTGAAAACTTTATCAAACAATAGAAAATATCCGTTTTGCGTTTATGATCAGCTTTGATTTATTACAGTAAACATCAGCTCTCATATATCGGTCCCTCTCAATTATTTTCTACCTAAACCATTTGGATATATCTTACAGGTCCGAAAGAACAAGTTTGTTGAGATTCTTCCAATAAATGTTGGTTGTTTAGGTGCTTGTACTTATTGCAAGACTAAGCATGCCCGTGGTCATTTAGGAAGTTACACAGTTGACAGCCTTGTAAGTTCTCCATATAAGAGTACGAAAATCGATTTTTTGATCTTCTTCTAGCTTTTTGATTCAGAATCTGAATGTAGGTGGGCCGAGTCAAAAATGTCATTGCTGATGGTGTGAGGGAGATCTGGCTGAGTAGTGAAGACACCGGGGCATATGGTAAAGTTTTAAGTATTTGTTTTATTTTACCTTCAGAAGAAATAGATAGGGGTAGGGAAAGGGTGGGGGGGGGGGGGCAGTCTTACATTTTATTTCTTGAAACTTGTTGTCATAACATTTGTGTGGTTGTAAGACTTATTGAAACTTCTGGTCTTAAACATGTCATAACATTTGTGTGGCTATAAAAGCTTATCGTTAAAGTAAAAACAGGAAATTCAAGTTAAGTTGTTTTCAGATTTAGAAAGGTTTCATTTTTTTGGATCAGACTAATAGGAATAATGTTGTTCTTTTTATAATGGAGGGAGTAACATTCATAAAGCACTAAGAAACAAAAAACTGAACATGTTTTAAGTTACCAATTTCAAAAAAATAAATAAAATTGAACATGTTTTAAACTTGTGTCCTTTTAGTTTTCCTAGTTTTCTCGAGTGACTTCGTACATATTATCTTTATTTAGTTACCACAATAGTATTGGCAATACTCTCTAGCTGTGAATGCTAGAAAAGCAATAGTTGGCAATAATGCTAGTCATGTGTTAAGTGTAGGGCACAAGCCTAATAGGCTGGAGCTCCATTTGTTTGCATTAAGATTAAGACATCAAAATGATTTAAGATGTTTTTACTAGATCTGAAAACTAGATGATTAAAGCGGTTTGTTTTTCAACTTTTGGATGTACATAATTTATTTATTTTTAAACATAATAAATATATTATTCATTTTTTTTTAAAAATTAATTAAATATAATAAAAATATAACTTTAATACAATAAAATCATTATTTGATTAAAAAAAAAAACAATAACGTTCGCTACTGTTGGTGGAGATAGTTTGTGTGGTGGTAAAGTTGGTTGAGGGAAGTAATTGGCGCTGGTGCTAGTGGTGGTTGCTCGTAGAGATTGTCCGCAAAAGCGTTACTGGCAAATAGTGATGGTGGAGATGGCAATGGTGGTGGCGGTGGCAGTGGAGGTGGTAAGTGTGGTAGCGACTGATCGTAGTGGTGGTTGTGATGACAAAGGTAATTGGTGGGAAGGTGGTGGGGCTTGTGTTTGTGGATAGAGTGGTAGTGGAAAGTATTCTCATAAAAAGTACCTCTTAATGATATTAACTCTTTGTTTAAGATCTTAATGATTAAGGCTTAGTTAGACCAAATAAGTAAGTAAATCTGAATGTAAATTTATGCACTTAACGTATGAACCATTCAAATCTAGTCCTCCATTAAGTGCAAACAAATGAGGCCTAGTCTATCAAGAATGTAAAACACTTGTGTGTTTCTCAATTTTGCAGGTCGTGACATTGGAGTTAATCTTCCTATGCTATTGAATGCTATAGTTGCAGAGCTTCCTTTGAATGGAAGTACAATGCTCCGAATTGGGATGACCAATCCTCCTTATATTCTTGAGCACTTGAAGGAAATAGCTGATGTCTTATGTCATCCATGTGTGTATTCTTTTCTTCATGTGCCAGTTCAGTCGGGTAGTGATTCAGTCTTGAGTGTAAGTTTGAATTACATAATTTTAATCGACATTTTCTTTTTGCTCTTGGACAACCCTTGTGATATAGGCCCTATGCTCGCTGTCAATAGTAATGTTATTGCCACAAAATAGTTAATCATAAATTTCTCTTTTCTCTGTTCATTTATTTCAGGCAATGAACCGTGAATACACTGTAGGTGAGTTCAGGAAAGTGGTGGATACATTAATGGAACTGGTCCCTGGGATGCAGATTGCAACAGATATAATTTGTGGATTTCCTGGTATGTCTGAACGTCTTGCGGCCTAGTAAGATGTTTTCAGTGAGTATGTAAGACCTGATTTTTTGTCTTCACAAGTTCGAAGCTATTTGCTTGGACTCTCCAAAAATGTTGTCGTACCCGTGACGGAACATCCAAAAATTTGATATTGGAGGATCCAACACACACTCGCCCACATTTTAGTCCGAGCAACATAGATTAGAAGCTTAGTCTTCCACTCTAAGAAGTCCCCTCCCCCTTGGAATCAATTAAACTGAAGCATGATTTTAGAATAGGATTTTTTTCTGAACAAAGAAATGGAACAGTTTTCTTTCTTCTTTTTTATAAAAAAAGGTTGATTTATAATCCTCATAACTACTGTAAAAAGGGTAAATTATTCCAGTTGTTTGTTTTTTGCTCATATTCTACTGTCACATATTCTAAATTATCAAAATTGGCAGTTGCTTTACCGCTCATTTGTGTTAGAGACACTCTTCAGACTTCCGGTCTGAAATATTCTACAATATTTTGATTTTATTATGATTTTGCCAAATCATCAAGAGTTAAGGCTTGGACCAAGTCACCAAGAATTATTCTGATCAATTCTGCTTCTGGAAAGACCTTGCACCAAGCGTGATGATCTGTCCTTGCATTGCAGGTGAAACTGATGAAGATTTTGCTCAGACAGTTGACCTTATTAAGGACTACAAGCTTGCTCAAGTTCATATATCACAGTTCTATCCTAGGCCTGGTATACTGTTTTTCAGTTTTCACTTGTTATATGTCTAGATATACCATTCTGGAAAATAAAGGAAAAAAGATTTCCCGTGTCTCTTGATCCACTCTGAAAAGAACTATAGCAAAAAGCTCTAGTTATTGCATCTGCAAGTGAGGGATGTGAAGCTTTCTTTAGTGGTACATTCTGTGATGCATGGCTTTCAAATTTCTCATTGCTTGCTATAAGGTTATATGCACTAATTTGGAACTAAATGCTCATCTATTGTCAAAGACTGGTACTCAATAACCAGCTTAATTGATTAAATTGGTACTTCTGTTTTTCACAAATCGATGTCAGGCACTCCTGCTGCAAGGATGAAGAAGGTTCCTAGTAATGTGGTGAAGCAACGTAGTCGTGAATTAACTGCTGTATTCGAGTCCTTTACTCCATATACTGGAGTGGAAGGAAAAGTAGAGAGGATATGGATTACTGACGTAGCTTCAGATGGGGTTCATTTGGTAAGCATGATAGAGAGCCAGATATCTGGAAAACTGCTATTGTTTCATAATTGCTTTTCAACACTTCTAAAGCTTTAACTACCTAGGTGCAGTTTTTTTGCGGGAACATGATGGGTTTCCTATATTTTAAGTAAATTCGTTTATTTTAAAGTATAATAGTTGGTGAAAGTTTAATTACGAAACACAAATTAGTCTTTATAAGATCAACCAGCAAAGACAACTCTGATCATACACATGCCTCAAATCTCCTATTCTTACTTCCTTCTGTGTGTGACAAGCAAGTAAATTTCCCTACATAAAAATTCAATATTGTTCAAATTCCTATATGCATTTCATTTCCTGAATGACCATCGCTTGATGTTGCTTGTTAGATGCAAATATCGTCATCCCCATGAGTAACTCTGTTTTCCCCCAATGGTTTAGGTTGGACACACTAAGGGATACATTCAGGTCCTCGTGATTGGTCCAGAAAGCATGCTGGGTTCCTCCGCTATGGTGAAAATAACATCCGTAGGTAGATGGTCAGTCTTTGGAGATGTGATTGAGATCCTCTGCCAAAATGATAAGGATGTCCCCTCACACAGGAGTTTTGATGAAAGGTGCTCCCCATGCGCCCTTTCAGAAGAAGCTTGTGCCTGTTCAAAAGAGCAAGAACCTTGCTCTGCAACATCTGATTGCTGCAATCAAAGTCCAACTGTGGAAGCAACAACACTGCTAAAGAATGACCCTAATCTACATAATCATAGCAGCAGAAACTTAATTGGATGGTTTCTGAGGAACCGTAAGAATCAGTCTTCCAAAAAGATGGACTTAACTAACTCGGAGTCTAAGAAGAAGCCGATACAGGATTTAAGTCACCGGAGCGCTTGGAGTCTTGTTGATATAGCTCTACTTAGTGGAATATTATTGAGCTTCTTCACAATAGTAGCTCTATTTTTTAATCTTGGATCAAGGAGTTTGTCATCCAAGTAACTCAATTTTGTATCTTCAATTTTTTTTTTTCTCTAGTCACAAAGTTGAGGGCAGATGCGCTCTTGCAAGAGTTTGACATTGTGGTTTGTTTTTATCACAGTAATGTGATGGATTTTGTGTCAACCATGTGCTATACACACTTGGCAGTAATAGTAATTTCTCTTGTAACCAGAAAAATGAGTCTGGCAGTGAACGTAATTTGAGAATTTAAGATGGGTACACAATCCTAATTAACTTTGAATTTACAATACTTTTTACATCTAAACAGATACAAACAACTATACTCTACAACCTCATAGGATGATTACAATATCAACCAAGAAAATAAACAAAGACTTGTTAATTATGTAAGTAGGGATTAGGGGGGAACAAGGGAAACTGCTCTTCCGTTTGTGTCTTGTGTAGCAGCCTTTTATACCCCACTTATTCACTGAACCCATCTCTCTATTTTACAACTTGAATACAATAGATAAGGTGAAAATTTACCAGCAGCTTACAAAAGCATATCAGACTTAGATGGTAACCTCTTGAAGAAGTTAACAGGTACTGATGGCAGCTTGCTCCTGAATCGTGGATGGCGCAGCCAGTGAAGTCCTATGAGCACTGCAACTACTTTGAATGGAGTAACATATAGAAACACAGCCCAGATCAATGCAAGGATTATAAATACAGCAGTAGCCCTTGGATCCCGCCAGCTTAGTATGGAAAGAGCCCTTTCACCTTGTATTGCCAAATCTCCAACTACAGTTTGCACCCTCCCCACCAAACTCCTCAGTCGATCATACCTCATTCTTATGACGTCTGTTTGCCGAGAAGTAGGGAATGTATCAAATTCTTCATCCAGTTCATCTGGGTCAGCATTTTCAGCTTGCGAAAGGCGAGCATCCAAGTGCAGTGGAGCTCTAGGTCTAAACCTGTAGTTCCACAAGCCAATTACAAACAGGTAGAGGAAAATTGTTGGCAAAATGAGTTCTGGATAGCAAATCAATATCACGAAGAGCACATGGACAAGGATAGTCGTCAAAGGGTTTCGCCAATTGCAAATCCCATTAAACCATCCATGAACTGCAGAAATCCCAGAAAGCAGTCCCGTTATGCGAAAGAAATTAGCTTTGCTTCTTCTGAGACTGAACATCTGGTAATCCACCTCCAGCATATACTCAACAACCTCCTTTCTAAGAGGTGGCTCAGCCCTGGCCAGCCTTGCAGCTACTATCTGCACTGCCTGGTGGCGCAACCAATCAATACGCCTAACGGAAATGGGTTGCACATGATGCATTTTCGGGAGCAATGGCCTCCCATATTGTGCTACCATATTCACCCAAGCAGTACACTTGAACCTTACGGTCAAATGAAGCTCACCATGTTTCCTTAAACCAGAGGTTGTAAGAACCAGCAACGGATAAAAATCTGTATAGATCCGATCAGTTTCCAAAGTCGATAACCTAATTCTCACCTTACCAATTTTCTGAATTCTCAGCTTACCATTTCTCTGATCTCTAGCTTCATCTTTGCCATTGATGTGACAATTGTCAAAGACCCCAATGGTGACAACGGTACACGGATCAAACACTTCCCAAGAGAACTGCTCGTTCCATTGAGGAGCGAGAGTGTCAATGAGTGTTCTTGTTCGAACCCATTTATTCCCATACTTAGCAACACAATATGAATCTGTAATTCGAGCCTCTTTACTCTTCATTGGCATCAGATTCTTGGCACTGAGAATACCTAATTCAAAAAGTCCAATACTCGGCTTTCTCAAGAACTTTGATGATGGTTGAAGATCACTGCTAAAATGTGTGGACTCATCAAGAACATGGTAACCAGCATCTATCCAAACTCCAAGATGAATCTTGCTAGAGAACTTCACTTCTTTCTTCTTCTCGTCATCATCTGCTGCATGAGAAGGCTTGAGAAGATTGAACCATATAGCATCTATTAGCTTAGAGTTATCGACTCTGGTTGGAATATTTTTAAGTGATATGATAGCCCTGCCAATCAATTCATCTTTTCCCGGTCCAACTCTATCCACGACATCTGTTATCAAATACTCCTCAAATGGCTCAGATACAACAAACATTAGCTCCTCATTCCACACCGGATTAATGTGTCTCATCGGTGAGGGCTTGGTAGTCCTTGCCTGGTGCCCAAGCTGTAACTTGGCATAAGCCTCGGGCATCCGGCTTCTATCTGATGGCAGAAGATCCTGAGCTTCAATAACATGAACTCTTAGATAATACAATTTAGGTGAGAAATATACTTTGGATCGCGCATTAACCAAATTCTGTTGACTAGCATCAGAATGCGAAGCCTCAGGAAAAGCCTCATCAGCTCGAGTTCCCATCCAAACAGCAAGCATGATTTCACCTCGTGGAATCTTCTCTCCTTTCTTATTGATCAACCTATACCATTGCGGAGCTAAAGTACTATCTGGTGGAACAAGAAGAGGGACTTCATCAATATCAAACATAACTTTACCAACAATATCATCTTTCCCTAAATCCTTATCTTTTACAGTGACTTCAATCAAATTAGACTGCAGTCTTTCTTTAGAGAAGGCAAAAGCACTGTTCCATACAGGGTATTGATTCTTTTCAAAATGCCTTGTAACACGTTCGTAATTACCAAGTTTCACCTCAACATAAGGATCAAGACTCCCTGATATATCCATAACTGGAAGATCCCTAGCTTTGACAACATTAATATTCAAAAAATGCATTTGGTCCACCAAATCAGAAGCAGTTTTATCTTTACCCCAATACCCCATTCTTGCAGCCAAAGGTGGCCTTGTTTCCACTAATCGCGATTCAGGCCTTGGACCCATCACCCATTTGCATCTGCTTTACATTGCTAGCCATTGGTCCACCTGCCTATGCAAAATCAGCGCTTGGCCAGACGCCGGCACCGGCACTGGAATAGAATGAAAACTTCTTACGTCTGGTTCTTTCTTCTTCTTGATTTCAGTCTCCTTCATGTACTGTTCTTCAAAGTTGTTGGTGCTAGTTTCTTGAAATGGAGTAAAAGGGGTTGCTCTATCTTCACCATTATTCACATTCTGCTTCTCAGTTCCACCAACACCGGCGTCGGAATGACATCAGCAACACCACCATCACCACCAGCAAGAACAGCATAGATTCTTAAAGCAATATCCCCTTTAATATGTGAAAAGGTTCCTCTTTTATCAAGTGGGTATCTCTGAACTAAAGCTTCAGAATCAGAAAAAGGGATAAAAGCACCAGATATCTTAACACGACCAAGAAATTTCTTGTGATGTCCCTGTTTTTGGTCATTATAAACATAAACAGAGATTGTCTGATTTTCAAGGTCTCTTGGATTCTTGATGTTGAAAACAAGAGGATTGAGATCTTTGTTTTTAGTTTGAGTTCTTTGAAGTTGCTCATCAAAATCTACTGCAACAAAAGGACTTGCCGAACCTTGTCCATCCTTAGGCATCAAAATCTACCGCAACAAAAGAACTACTACTATTAATTTAGCCATTGAAGATAATCAAGAAACTACACAGACAAAAAAAAAAAAAAAGAGTAACACCTTTTGAGGTCAAGTAGGTGTATGGAGTAGAATTGAAGGAAAATGGAGTTATCTCTGGGATTCAAAATAGTGACACACACAAACACAAAAAAAGAAAGAAAAAAAACGCATAATTCTAATTTGGAAGTTAAAAAGTACAATGTTTTTGATACCCTCATAATCAAAATATAAATACGTGGTTACAAAAGTAAAGTAACAGATAATAATAGCTATACAAATATATATTTTGATGTAGAAAATATAAAATAATTAATTTAATTGAGATTAGTTTTCTAATAATTATATACTTTAGATTTAAATTATTTTAAACTATAATCTATATATTACTCCATTAATGTCAATGGAAACTTGTTTATTTATACACGGAGAAGTTTTTGCACGTTGATATTACTTGACCTTCATTCTAAAAATAGTCGTTTTGATTTACTTGTCCAATAAATGAAATCAAAAGAGTTTTTTGATAAATTTTTATTTCTATCCTTTATACTCCTTCGCTCCCTAGTTACTTGTCAACTTTTGAATTAACAAACAACATTTTACCTTTATAAATTATAAAGTTGGTGAATCTAAAATTTAAAATTTTCAATAAATTTTACCTATTTTTTAAATAATTAATTGAGGGTCTAATTGATAAAAATATTTTATCATTTCTTGGTTATTCAAATTGGACAAATAATTAGGACAATCAAAAAAGAAAAATAAATAAATAATTAGGATAGAGAAAGTATTAAATGACTATATATTCAAATTTAAAGTTTTAAAGCACTATTAATAGAAAGTAAAAAAAAGACAAAAATACACGCATACCACACACTTGATGCAACAAATTCATAAAAATAATATTCTATTTATAATGTTAATAAACTTAATTTTTTTAATAAATACCTAGGTTAAAAAATAAATTAATATAATTCAAAAAGATATTACACATAACAAGGATAAAATGGTCCAAGCATAAAATAAAAAGGGGAGTATGATCATTACATAAATCCCATAGTTTTAATATGAAATTACAGTCTATCCCTAATAAGTTTTTCATTACATCAATTCCTTAAAAATTTATAACATCGGATACAATAATTTAAGCTCGAATACATTAATATGTAGCTTAAATACATTAAATATTGGCTCAAATACATTAAAAACTAGTTCTGATACATAATATGTAGTTTGGATACATTAATATGCAGCTCAAATACATTAAAAAAAATTAGAAATTTTTAAAAGTAATAGAGGGTAATGAAAATAAGTGAGACAAAAATGTGTATTTTTATAATTTGTCATATTATCTATCACCCAATGATTTGCAGAATTATCCATCTCGTGTGTATAACTATCAAACAAAGGTTTTTTTTTTCTACATGGAGCATAATAATAATAAGATTTAATAATGATGTATTAATAATGCTTATACTAGAAAATTTGTATTACTTAATTGTATTTATATTAATTATGTAAAAATTAATTTAAATACATTATTTTGTTTTGGTCTAGCGTATCAAAAATAGTTTGTATTGTATAGTTAGATTTATTCACAAAGATATCCGTTATAAATATTATGAAAAAAAAACTAAGGCAATTGAGTCATAAATTATTAATATCATAAAATTTTATGTTTTAATAATACATACCTTAATACACACAAATTAAAATATATACCAAATAAAATACACATTGTTTCTTGTGATACATTCTATCAAATGTCACCTTAAGGGATCGTTTGGTAGGCCGCATTAAAACAAATAGTTCATGTATTATGTATGATATTATTTAATACTATGTTTTGTAGGAAGTTGGGTCTATGTATAACTAATCCTCCTATATGGTATTATATGATGTATTACTAATACCTTCCATTTGGAGGTATTAGTAATACATGAAATATAATACCATGAGATAAGTCTATTAAAGACAAAAATATCCCTCAAACCATTTTAATTATTTTGTTTATTTTCTTGATTTTATATTCTATGTTTGTGCTAGTAAATTTTTTTAAAAATAAATTAACTTACAATTATTCAAAGAGAGTTGTTTGTGCGATTTTTTTAATTATTTTTGTTTTAAACAATTTATAAATTTGAATACATATTAAAATTATAACTTGCAATTTTTATGTGTAATTGTAGATGGTTTATTCGATTTTACTATTGTTTACCATCTTTTCAATTTTAAAAGTTAATAGTTTATTTTTGAAAAAAATTAAAATTATCATTTTGTAAGTAATCAATTTATTAAGATGACAATTATTTATCTTCAAATAATTTAAGTGGAAAAAAGGCAAACATGACGATAAAATTATTCTTTCAAAGCTAGTTACAAGGTCATAAAAAAGAATATTGTCCTTCAATTATTCACCTTAATCCAACTGCATAGTAATGTTGAAGGAAGCTGATAAAACATGTCAAAGGAACAGGTTCGGTGAAGCTGTTTGACGAGTTAGAAGTTTGAGTTACACTAGGACTAGACTACTCAATCCTAATTTATGTACAAGTCTATACTTTGTACGACTAAAGCTGATGTCGTCGACTAGGATAAGGTACATATTATATTTATGTTGTGTTAGGATTCCTAGTGTAGCTAGTATAGGATTTTCTCCTATATAAGGAGTATGTAACTCAATCATTTAATCATCAATACAATCCTTGATTCTTCACATATCTGTGAGAATTCTACATGATATCAGAGTGATAAATTTTTTCCGCTCTGTAACGTACTATATCTAACCAAAAACAACCAAATTATCAAACCACAATGGCCCCTTCTACCAACACTCTTTCGACTTCTTCACTTCATCACCTTATTTCGTCCTGCTCCATTAAACTTAGGCCGACGAACTATCTTCTGTGGAGGAAAAAAATGACTCAATTGATTCAAGTGATGATATTAACCTATCTCATCACAGAATCACCTAAAGAGACTCGTTCCACTGGACAGGCTACTGAGAAAGCTGTAGCAGTCGAGAAGGGTGTAGAAGATAACAACATTGTTGATGACTGGGAAGAGAAGAATGTGTTACTAAGGATTTGGATGTCAGACTGATATGCTCAAACTTACTTCTCAAATAAGAAATAAAGCGGTCGTGTAAAGTAAATAACCCAACTAGTGAGGTTGGGATCGTTTCCACGAGGAAAATAGTCTAGACTTAACTTCAATCTATTATTACTTTTGTTTAGTCAATGACTTCCTTGGAAAGTAAAAACAATAAAAGGGGGGGTTTCTATTTCTAAATGAATGAAAATAACTAACGAAATTGAAAGAGACACTTAACAGCTTTAAATGTTGGAGTTTAATCAATTAGTCGAAGTAACTAGGGTTTACGTGTTCCCCACAAGTTCATAACTTGATAATACTAACTATAACAATTCTTTCCTAGTATCTTGCATGCAAAGTGATAAGTTATGTATTTCTAAATCCTTGGTCCGGCATCTAGAAAATCACACTCCACACCTTGGTCCGGCTACGTGTGTTGCTATCCTAACCCTTATCTTTACCTCATATTAAGCATCGTATTCGATATTTGACTAAGTTATTACCTCGTACCAATCAATACTAGCCTATTAGATAGTATACACTAAATCTATGTTGATAATTCTTTTCCTATTATCTACCTCCTTGGTCCGACAAGTAGCATTAAGGCGAGTTCTAACGTTGGCCATCCGTTAAAAAGACTTCTAAGTGAAAGAATTATTAATACATGCAAGACACTATTCTAGAATTGTTATTTTAGTTAGGTTTTATCTCATTATTTGACTATGGTTCCCACAACCATAGTTATGGAGTTTAGTTACTCATAGTCATAATCACAATATTCAAATATATTAGATAAGAATTCATGTACTTACTTCAATGAGAGAGAGTAAAATTCGAAAGTTTGCTTGATTAATCAGCAATAATCACCCACAATCAATGATAAAAGTCTCAAGATAATCAATAATCTCTCAAAGAGTCTACAAATTAATCAAGAGTCTAACACTAATACACAGTCTAACAATACGGAGTCTAACCTCAAAAACGAGGTTTTTCGAACTATTTATAGAAAATAAAAACCTAATTACACAAGAACTCTATTTGCTGGAAATCTGTCAAAACGCGGCTGGGTCGACGAACCTCGCGATGGATCGTCGTGGTCATGACGGACCATCATGGACTCCGTCGTCCCATACTTGTGCAATTTCTTCTGCTGCTCTCTTCATACCCTCGACGTCAAGTATAACGGACCGTCACAAACACGACGGTCCGTCGAGGGTCTCGTTCCAAAATACTTCAACTCTTGGAATATGGGTACTGAGATTACTTCTCTGAACTTCATGACGAACCTGCAGGACGGACCGTCATAGACACGACGGACCGTCATGGACCCCATCTTCCTTCAGCAGCTGCACTACGCTGCCACCTACGGACCGTCACAAGCACGACGGACCGTCACAGTCTCCGTAGGTGGTCTCTTCTGCATTTCTTCGCTCAAAATCTCCGCATTCATCTTTGGACAGATTTCCTACAAATAAAGAGAAACTTATATAAAAATTAGCAAAAAAGGCTTTTGGACACATTAAACTTTAAAGAAAAAGTATTAATAATACCGTGAAAACACGGTATATCAACACCCTCAACTTAAATTCGTTGTTTGTCCTCAAGCGACGCACTATGACTCAATACAAAATCTTTGTACAATAGTATCTATGCATGCTATCACTATTAGGCTTGAATTATGTGGGATCAGAACATGACACAGACTCACCATGCACTAACACCTATCCTCTTCAATTTCTCACCGAGGTTCTAACAATTTCGGTATTGCAACTAGTGTCCTCACTTTAAAATAAAATCCTCATTTTTCACACAATGATTTCAGTTTGAGTATAAGAATTACTTTTCAACATTCGCTCTCAGAACAAAGTCACACTCATTCATACCTATTACCATAAGCTTGCCCTTATTTTCACTGCCTTAAGTTCGCTATACAACCCTTAGGATCACGATAGGACTTTCTTAGCTTGTAACATAGGCTTAGGGTCAGGTAGGGTATATTTAGGTATAATTTAGTGAATTTTTTCCCTCCTTGACATATCGGCTAAACCTACCACTTTCTATCATTTTATCTCGCCCAGTTTCTCATTTTCTTTCACCTTACTATTTTCTCTTCTTTCTTCATTTGTGTAAGTGACTCTCTTCTTTTCTTGCTTCTATTTCTTGTATATTTTTCTTTTTCTTTACTCTTCTTTCAACTAATTCTAGAGTCACTTTAATTTTGTTCTTTCTTTCTCTTTGTTCTTTCAACCCCACTTTCCAGAGCATTCCTCATAATAGCCACCCTCAACTCATGGCTTTGCCATGAGTCAAGGTACACAGTACCCAAAGTTGGGTCAGGGCCATAACGAAGGTTGTTTACTGCATTAACCACCCTCAACTTATGCTTTTGGCATAAGCTGAGGTGCACATATCCAAGGAGGGACCAGGGCCAACACATTGTTCCCAGAAAAGATCAGTTGGGGTGAAAAAGAAAGGATAAATTTCATTTGGTTTTATTTTATTTAGGCTAAAAATGGGATATATTGAATAAGGGCCTATGATCCTTTCCTAATTGTCTATTACAACTTACTTTTAGCAGGACTAACCAGGCAAGTTCTAGCTCAGTACCAATAGTGGACTATTCAAATCTTCCTCACACTCACTTGACATCTCATGCATGACTGAACCCGGCTATCATCACGCCCTCTCGTGCATGACTGCCTGTAGAAGCCACGCGAAATCCACCTCGAACCCGTCTATCATCGCTGCCATCAATACTGCTCGATCCCATGTAACGATATTATAAGCGGCTGTGGGGGAAAGGCAGTGGCGGACAATCAGCCACAAGAACTTCGCCGTGAAAGTTAGGTTGGCCTTCTTGATGGCCCCCTTTGGCTCGGTCACCCAGTCGGCACCCTCTCCATCAACTGACAGGTGCAGGGCCATCCACCTCTTGGTGGTCTCTCTCAGCGATGGCTCGCGCAGGAACTGACTATCTTTAACAAGCTGCCATCAGTAGTCAAACTCGGCAGTGAGAGGGGTTCGAGTAGCATTAACACCCTCACCGTATAGAAACCGGCGGATGGCAGGCAGGGAAATGTCGACCTGCACGCCCCGTACTCGGACCTGCTCCAGTGGGGCCTGTTTGGCTGGGGCAGCCCGCCTATCAATCTGTGATAAGAGAGTCGCTACGTAGGATGCGTAGAACTCTCGAACCATTTCTTCACTGTAACGTCCCAACGGAAATGCTGTCCACTCCAGGCGATGCCTGGTGAAGAGATTGTGGATCTCAGGCATCGTCAGGAAACTCCCTGTAAGGACCCGCCTCTCCAAGGTGAGTGTTCGAGTCATAACTCCTTTGTTAGTCAGGAACTTGGCGTCGGAGTAGACTTGAAATTGCCCGTCGACACACCACCGGTTGGGCTAGTCAGTGGCTGGGGTGAGGGCCTGAGCTGGTCAACCTGATGTTGATTCCGAACTGTCAGCCTTATCAGACGAGGCCGACGCTGCAGCGGTAGCGGGTGCGGGAACCTCAGCAGAGCTGGAGGCTTCCTCCGACCACGATACTCCTAAGGAGCCAGACGCTCTTTCTTCATTTCTGGCTGACCCAGAGGGTGTGCCGGTCAGTGTGCTCTCCTCATCAGACTGGGAGGCAGTGACTACGCCGGACGCCACCCTTTTGGGTGTGGCTCTGGGAGCACGTGCAGCACGGGAAGGGGTGGAAGTTCCTGGGGGCACGTACTCAGGGTCATGCTCATCATCAGAGCCAATGACCATGCGGGCAGACGGGACGAGAGACTTCGATCGCCCGCGTGCATAGATTTGATCTTGCTTGGGTGCCATAGTATGTAGTACCTGTAAAGGATCAATATTAGTACGAGTAGTGGCAAACAAGACAAGCAAAACCACACACAAAAAAATAATTCAAAATAGTATGTCATTTCTATAGTAACAGTGACACACGACGGGCCTGGTGACGGCACGTCGTGACTATGACGGACCGTCATGGGGTCCGTCGTGTCTTACTTAGACTATGTATATATGGAGAACCCTGAAGGAGAGTCTCTGACTAATATGACGGTATGTGCAGGACGGACCGTCACACGGACGACGGTCCGTCGTAGATGTCCGTCAGAGGACACTTAAAAAAATATAGAGACCCTTAGGAGAGGGGTCTCTTACCGTCATAACGGTCATGTAGGACGGACCGTCGTGGGTATGACGGTCTGTCTTACTCGTTCGTTTGAGGACACTTAGAAAAATGTAGATAGACCCTTAGATACAGGGTCTCTAACAACCAGAACGGTTGTGCAGGATGTCCGTTGGAGGACACTTAGAAGAAAATAAGAGACCCTCAAGAACAGGGTCTGTGACAGCCAGACCGGTTGTGCAGGACGGACCATCGTGAAGACGACGGTCCGTCACATATGTCCGTTGGAGGACACTTAGGATAAATGGGCAGTGGGGTGTTAGGGATTTTGGAACGGACCCTACGACGGTCCGTCGTGGGTACAACGGTCCGTCATCGAGGTCTCGTTCTGTAGATCAGTCACAGAACTGGGGTACCCCATTCACCCCCGATGGCCCAAATCGACTTGTAGTGTTTTGGACCTACATTTGTATAAACCAAATACCTAGGAAACTAGCAATGCAAAAGCACCTATGTCTAGGGTTGTAAACACGGTAATTTCGAACATTTTTAACATAGGTTAGACAGAAACCTATATAAAA
Organism: Solanum peruvianum; assembly: GCA_027705065.1. Classification (NCBI taxonomy): domain Eukaryota; kingdom Viridiplantae; phylum Streptophyta; class Magnoliopsida; order Solanales; family Solanaceae; genus Solanum; species Solanum peruvianum. The sequence continues at coordinate 14,215,814 of JAKWJD010001765.1, forward strand.
GAAATGAACATATCACGAACAACTAAGCTAATACTAATTAATAAACAAAAATGCAAGATAAATGAGTAGAAATTAGAGACACATACCTTAGAATTGGAGGAAAAACAAGATGGACAAGTACTCGATGACCAAGAAGACACCCACAGCAGCAACTCCGACTAGTAGATGATAACTTTTAGGGCTTTGGAGAATTTTGGGGGGACAATGATCGGTTGATAGAGGGAGAGATTGTGGAAGTTGAAAAGAGAGGGCAATGGGAGGAATAATGAAGGAATGGGGGTGAAATGATGGGTTGGGGAGTTTAATGACGCGTCGATTCCCCGACGACGGTCCGTCTTAGTTGTGACGATCCGTCGTTGGTTCCGTCGTGTGTGCCTTAGTTTTAAAATAACAGAAAGACGTACCTAGTACGACGGATGCATACGACGGTCCGTCGTAGGCGCAACGGTCCGTTGTAGGCGCAACGGTCCGTCGCAGGCGCAATGGTCCGTCGCTGTATCCGTTAGTGACTGCTGCAGAGTAATTTTCTACAGAATTTCCTGGTGATGTGCCTGCAAATTTAAAAACCCATTAGTAGAAAAATGCTACCATTACTAAAAAGACTATAGTATTGGGTTGCCTCCCAATAAGCGCCTGATTTAATGTCGCGGCACGACTGAGGACACTTGATTACTCAGACTTCATTAAGATGGTTTGCCTCTATCACTTTATTCCCCGATGCTTTATGCCCAAAATAGAGTTTTATTCGTTCTCTATTAACCTCAAACCACACTTCCTCCTTGGCTTTCAACTCAACTGCTCCATGAGGGAATACTTGGGTAATCAAGTAAGGGCCAGTCCATTTGTACTTGAGCTTGCCAGGAAGACAAGGCGACCCAAGCTTTATTATTCTGGGAGATTTTCTCTAATTTTTTGGCTTCAGCATAAGGACATTCCCCATAAGATCCACCTACTATAGTGTCCAACACCACTTTATTATTATCATCCTGTCCCCGATAGAAGTATTCCTTTAGTGACTCATCATCTATACGGTGATTTGGAACACTTCTCAAGAATGAGGTGAATCTATCCCAAGAACTACTGACTGACTCTCCTGGTAGTGCCACAAAGTTGTTCACTCTGTCTTTGTGGTTTAGTTTCTTGGAGATCGGATAGTAGCGTGCTAAGAAAACATCCCTTAGTTGGTTGCAAGTGAAAATTGAGTTGTAAGGGAGCTCAGTGAACCATATAGCAGCCTCTCCCGTTAGTGAGAGAGGAAACACTCTGAGCCCTATTACATCTAAGTCCAAATCAGGCCTCCCTACACAACTTTTACACACTGCCCTTACCTTAGCTATATGGGCATGTGGATCCTCAGAAGGTAGCCCTGAAAACAAACCTCGGGCAGTGAGCATTTGCATCAGGCTACTAGTTACCACAAAGGTATGGCCTGTGGGTAGGGGAGGTAAGACAAGTGGCCCATCGGAGTCTGCTATGTTATCATAACCTCTGTAGTATGCTTGGGGCCGTGGAGCGGGATTTTGTCCCCTCTGTTGGTGTTCACCTGGAGCATCGGGTAACAACTGACCATGAACATCAATCGGAGCTGGTATGTTCTGGTTCGGATCATCATCATTTATTCCCAAGTTTCGATTCATATTGCGTAGTGTACGCTCTAATTCATGATCGTAGGGAAACAAGGGTTCTCTTCCTCTCCGTGTATTTGGCATACAAGAAGGATAGTTATGAAAAAAATCAAAAACAATAAAACAAAGTAAAATCAAGAAAATATCAACTAAACTATAGTAATAAGTTCAAGTTAATCTAAAAGCTATAATCCCCGGCAGCGGCGCCAAAATTTGATTCGCTCAAACTTACTTCTCAAATAAGAAGTAAAGCGGTCGTGTCAAGTAAATAACCCAACTAGTGAGGTTGGGATCGTTCCCATGAGGAAAATAGTCTAGACTTAACTTCAATTTATTATTACTTTTGTTTAGTCAATGACTTCCTTGGAAAGTAAAAACAATAAAAGGGGGGTTTCTATTTCTAAATGAATGAAAATAACTAACGAAATTGAAAGAGACACCTAACAACTTTGAATGTTGGAGTTTAATCAATTAATCGAAGTAACTAGGGTTTACGTGTTCCCCACAGGTTCATAACTAGATAATTCTAACTATAACAATTCTTTCCTAGTATCTTGCATGCAAAGTGATAAGTTATGTATTTCTAAATACTTACTCCGGCATCTAGAAAATCTCACTCCGCACCTTGGTCCGGCTACGTGTGTTGCTATCCTAACCCTTATCTTTACCTCATATTAAGCATCGTATTCGATATTCGACTAAGTTATTACCTCGTACCAATCAATACTAGCCTATTAGATAGTATACACTAAATCTATGTTGATAATTCTTTTCCTATTATCTACCTCCTTGGTCCGGCAAGTAGCATTAAGGCGAGTTCTAACGTTGGCCATCCGTTAAAAAGACTTCTAAGCGAAAGACTTATTAATACATGCAAGACACTATTCTAGAATTGTTATTTTAGTTAGGTTTTATCTCATTATTTGCCTATGGTTCCCACAACCCTAGTTATGGAGTTTAGTTACCCATAGTCATAATCACAATATTCAAATATATTAGATAAGAATTCATGTACTTACTTCAATGAGAAATAGTAAAATTCGAAACTTTGCTTGATTAATCAATAAAAATCACCCACAATCAATGATAAAAGTCTCAAGATAATCAATAATCTCTCAAAGAGTCTACAAATTAATCAAGAGTCTAACACTAATACACAGTCTAACAATACGGAGTCTAACCCCAAAAACGAGGTTTTTCGAACTATTTATAGATACTAAAAACCTAATTAAACAAGGACTCAATTTGCTGGAAATCTGTCAAAACGCGGCTGGGTCGACGGACCTCCCTACGGATCGTCATGGTCACGACGGACCGTCATGGACTCCGTCGTCCCATAATTGTGCAATTTTTTCTGCTGCTCTCTTCATACCCTTGACGGCAAGTATGACGGTCCATCACATACACGACGGTCCGTCGAGGGTCTCGTTCCAAAATACTTCAACTCTTGGAATATGGGTACTAGGATTACTTCTCTGAACTTCATGACGAACCTGCAAGACGGACCGTCATAGAAACGACGGACCATCATGGACTCCGTAACCCCACACTTGGTTAGACTTCCCCATCTTCCTTCAGCAGCTGCACTACGCTGCCACCTACGGACCGTCACAAGCACAACGGACCGTCACAGTCTCTGTAGGTGGTCTCTTCTGCATTTCTTCGCTCAAAATCTCCGCATTCATCTTTGGACAGATTTCCTGCAAATAAAGAGAAACTTATATAAAAATTAGCACAAAAAGGCTTTTGACACACTAAACTTTAAGGAAAAAGTATTAATAATACCGTGAAAACACGGTATATCACAGACACCTTGACAGAAGAAAACATGTACCTGATTGTAGGTTGCTCAACTGAAAATGAGATGTGGGAATGTTTAGAAGAAGCATATCTTCGAGCAACAAAAGATAAGGAGTTTCATGTCAAGCAACAACTGCAAAGTATGAAGCTAGGAACCAAAAAAATGGATGAATAGATTAAGGAATTCAAAGGCATATGTGCTGGCCTTGCAGCCATCCACAAGCCTGTAGATGAGGATATCAAAGTGATTAATTTTGATAGAGGTATAGGTCTTAAGTACAAGACCTTCAGAACTGTCATGTTAGGTAAGACAACGTTTACTACTTTTAATCAATTTATTAATGCTCTTAGGGATTTTAACATGAGGGATGATGAAGAAGAAGTGCCTCAACAAAATCATAACATGATATTCTCTTCCCAAAGAGGTAGGAGAAGAGGAAATTACTCTCAAAGAAGAGGAAACAATAACTTTAATTCCAGAGGAAGAGGCTTTAAGCCTGATGGACAGGGAACAACTTCTTATAACAGCAGATTCGGACCTGGTCCTCAGAACAGTCCTTCAAGTGGAAGTCATGAGAGGAATAATTCTGATGCGTGTCAAATTTGTGGTAGGAATAACCATACTGCTCTTAAGTTTTTTATAGGTGCAATAACTCTTACCAACTCGCAGATGAGCTACCACAAGCATTGGCTGTTACTAATCTTCAAAACACTGATGACACCTTGTATGTGGACTCAGGAGCAAGTAGTCATATGACACATAATTGAGGTATCCTAATTGATATTAAACACTATAATGGACCAAATAAGATTATTATTGGGAATGAATCAAAGTTAGAAATAACGCATGTTGGGAACACATCTAGATTGTCGTGCCCCGAGCAACCCCCGAGACGCGGACACGGAACCTAGGACCACAAGTGATCCCAAGCTAACCATGCTGGCATGATCATGAGCATACTAAAGATGATAAACTGTTGTTGAAGCTAAATCATACTTAAAATGAAAAGATGGGGAATACCCATATTCTATAACTGAGATATTTGAAAATAATGAGTTTTATAGAAAAGAAATATTAACTTAATACTAAGCTGAATCTACATATGTCCGAAAATAGTCTCTAAACTAGACTAGAAATACTGGGACAAGCCCCAACTAAATCTAGCAAAAACTGAAACTAAATGACTAAAGACTGAAATGAAACTCATGACTTTTGTCCTCAAAGAATGAGGACTCACCACTGAATCTGCTGAACTGGAGATCGGGAAATCAATCTATGCATGATCTGAATGCTGAGAACCTGAACCGACATCACGAGAAGATGTAGCGCACGTATGGGTCAGTACTTGAAAGGTACTGAGCATTGAGGATAGAGTAAAGCTGAAATAAAACGTAACTGTATAAGCACAAAAACAAGTATAATAATCAAAATGTAATGTGCTGATTTCTGAGCTAACAGGATGCAATGACCAATTTATAACATGCTGAAACTGAATACTGAATATACTGATAAATGGTCAATGCAGAGAGTCTGACTAAATTGTGGGAGCTACTAATTACCGATAATAAAACCACATGAGCTAAATATGGAGTTCGATGTATACACCCCATCAAGAGGACCCAATATAGCCTGCCAAAGGTATAAAGGCATGCTGGCGTGATCACTAAACTGATTGCCCACAGAGGGTACTTACAACCTACTTGGCTGATAGTTCGGGGACTATTGGGTACGCTAAACCCTAGTCCAACTCGGTATTATGCTACTCCCAATGAATTCTATTAATTAACTGATCATATCTGAATTTCTATAAATATTGGATAGCTCAAAACTGAACATACAAACTGAGAATGCAACAATTAATCTGGTAATTATGAATTTATAACTGGGACATGTATATTTGAAGTGTCTGAAATATATGACCTAGCATATGTAATTCAAGAACTAACGAAATACAAAGCTAGAGTTCTGAAATTCATGCGAATCTTAGCAATAACATGATAATCTGATTTGGAATATATATTTAATAAATTCATGAAGTTATATCAAAGTTCTAGAAACCCTAGGTTTAATCATGATAAGAGAATCAAGAACTGACTAAAACTAAGGACCCAATGGGTGAAAGGAACCCACTAGTGAAATCCCCTATACCAGGTGATGAAATCCACGGACAAATACTTAAGTTTCTGGGCTGGAACTGCTGTAGCTTGTGGCGTTTTTGAACTAGGGTTCTTGAGTTTTTTTCTCCTCTCTTGCTTCTAATTTTCTAAGTTTTGATTTAATGATTTGACTTGGATATGTTTTAATTATGTTTCTAGGCTTATACTGACTAAAATCTGATGATTTAGGGTCAAAATGACGTAATTTAAGGTTTAAACGGAGTGGGAAAGGTCAAAAAGACCCCTGGGAAGGTTGCTGTTTGGCCTTACGACGGCCAGGACTGACGGTCCGTTGTGCGCCCGACGCCCCATCGTTGGGTCTGTCGTGAGGGCCTATTCGACAAACCTTTACTAAAATTGACATAACATTTTACTCGGAGGTCTAATTTTAGCAAGATCAGTGGTTATGGAAACATAATTCAATTATCTATCTGTGGGTAGGTCATGAGACACCTAATTCATTTTGTGCAAAGAGTTATGATCATTTTAAGTTGACCCAATTGCATTTCCCCTTAACTGGATGCAAAGTTTACACCTACGGTCAGACCTACGGACCAGGTCCACCTATGAACCATGCTGGTCATCCATAGCTCTTGTCAGAGAGTTGTTGAAGGGAGTATTGATCGACTGTCACGGACTACGAACCGTCGTTTGACATACGGACCGTAAGTCTGTCCATCGTCCAAGACTTCACCAATTTTTCTAGGCTGAAATTTTTAGGAGTTTCTAATCCTATCGACGGTTGTGCAGGATGGACGGTGGTTCAGGCTATGGTCCGTTGATGCCACCTTTGGTAGCACCTGCAAATTTTTCTAAAAAACTAATTTTTTGTCTGTTTTTGCTACGGGGTGTTACATCATCTCCCCCTTGGAAACATTCGTTCTTGAATGAAGACTAAACTAGCTAAAATAGAGGGAGAGAGATGCAAACCCCACTACTAAACACTGAGAACTAAGTTCTGTCTGAATTGAGTTCTGAGTACATGCAAATATGCAAAAAATAAAAGTACAAACTGAGGGAACATGATTCTAAAACTGAATTTACGCATTAATGACTGTAAAATTGAAGAGGAACTATTACCTCAAGATGGTGTGGAATCGGAAGGAAAAAGGTAAGGATACTTGGCTTTCATGGCTGCTTCTGCTTCTCAAGTAGCTCCCTCTACGGACTGACTCCTCCACAAAACCTTGACTAAGCGACTTCTTTGTTTCTCAACCTTCTAAACTGACGGTCAAGAATATCAACTAGTACATCCTTATAAAAAAGACTATCTTTCACCGCCATACTCCCTAATGGCACTATAGAGGCTGGGTCACCCACGCACTTCTTCAAGAGTGAGATGTGGAAGACCGGATGCACTGCTTCCCTTTTAAGATCTTGTAAGGGCCTACATATCTAGGACTAATGTTCCCTTTCTTTCCAAATCTCATCACACCTTTCATAGGTGAGACTTTCAGAAAAACCCAATCATCAACTTGGAACTCTAGTTCCCTTCTCCTTATATCTGCATAAGATTTCTGATGACTTTGGGATGTCTTAAGTCTATATCTAATGAGTTGCACTTTCTCCATAGCATAAAAGACTAAATCTGACCCTATCCAGTCTGCTTCACCTACTTCATACCAACCAACATGAGATCTACATCTACGCCCATATAAAGCCTCCTAAGGGACCATCTGAATGCTGGAACGGTAGCTATTATTGTAGGCAATCTCAATAAGAGAAAGGTGATCATCCCAAATACCTTTGAAATCGATCACACAAGCTCTCAATATATCCTCTAAGGTCTGAATGGTACGCTCTGCCTGCCTATTCGTCTGTGGATAAAATGTTGTACTAAGGTTAACTTGAGTACCAACACCATTTTGAAATGACTTCCAGAAATGAGAGGTAAATTGAGGACCTGTATCTGAGATGATAGACAAAGGAACCCCATGCAACCTCACAATTTCAGTAAGGTAAAGCTTGGCATAGTCCTCTGCCGAATATGTAGTCTTGACCGCCAAAGAGCGAGAAGACTTAGTCATCCTATCAACTATCACCCAAATTGAGTCATGCCGTCTGCAAGTACGAGGTAACCCTGTGATGAAATCCATATTGATCACATCCCACTTCCAAGTAGAAATATCGATCTCTTGAGTCATACCTCCTGGTTTCTTATGTTCTACCTTGACTTGCTGGCAATTAGGGCACTTACTCAACAAAGTCTGCTATATCCCTCTTCATGCCATTCCACCAATAGACTTTCCGCAGATCGCGGTACATCTTAGTGGAACCTGGATGAATAGAATACCTGGAGTTATGATCTTCTGCAGGAATATGCTGCCTCAACTCTCCCACATCAGGAACACACAATCTACTTTGGTAGCGAAGTACACCATCTCCCCCTTCGGAGAAAACCTCCACTCTATGATTGTTGACTGCACCCTTTAGTTCAAGCAAGATTGGATCACTCTCTTTCTTTTCCTTAACCTCCACTAGCAAAAACGATTCTTCCCCATTCTGAACTGTTACACCGCTGTTTGATATGCTCATAAGGCGAACTCCCAAGTGAGCAAGCCTGTGAAAACCATTCACTAGCTCCTTTCTTTTTTTTTTCTCAAGATGGGGTACACTACCCATTGATAATATGCTAAGAGCATCGGCCACTACATTCGCCTTTCCAGGATGATAATGCACACTCATATAATAATCTTTAAGGAACTCAAGCCATCTCCTCTGGCGAAGATTCAACTTTTTCTGGGTGAACACAAACTTAAGGTTCTTATGATCAGTGAACACATCTACATGAACACCATACAAGTAGTGTCTCCATATCTTGAGTGTAAACACCACTGGTGAAAGCTCGAGATCATGAGTTGGATAGTTTTTCTCATGCACCTTAAGCTTTCTAGAGGCATAAGATATAACCTTATCTCTTTGCATCAACACACAACCAAGGCCAACTCTGGATGCATCGCAATAGATCATAAAACCATTTGAACCCTCTGGTAGAGTCAATATAGAAGTTGTAGTCATATCTACTTTTCAATTCTGCAAAGCTTTTCTCACAATCATCTGACCATTCGAACTTGACCATCTTCTGAGTCAACCTAGTCAATGGCGAGGCTATGGATGAAAATCCTTCCACGAACCTTTTGTAATAATCTGCTAGACCTAAGAAACTTCTGATATCTGTAGCAGAGGTAGGTCTGATTCATTTTTTCACTACTTCTATCTTTTGTGAATCTACGCGGATCCTTTTGCTAGATACAATGTGACCAAAGAAAGCAACGGATTGCAACCAAAACTCACATTTACTAAACTTAGAGAATAATTGACGATCTTTGAGAGTTTTGTAGAACAACTCTCAAATGACTTGCATGTTCTTCCTCACTCCTAGAGTAAATGAGGATATCATTATTGAAGACGATAACAAACAAGTCCAAGTACTGTTTGAACAATCTGTTCATCAAATCTATGAAAGTCGCAAGAGCATTGGTCAGTCCAAATGACATAACTATAAATTCATAATGACCGTACGAGTTCTGAAGGTTGTTTTCGAAATGTCACTCTCTCTGACTCTGAGCTGATGATAACCCAATTTGAGGTCTATCTTTGAGAAATGACTAGCACCCTGAAGTTGATCAAACAAGTCATTAATCATGGGGATGGGATACTTATTCTTGATTGTGACTTTGTTCAACTGTCTATAGTCAATGCACATTCTGAGAGAACTATATTTCTTCTTTACGAACAATACTGGTGCACCCCATGGTGAAATACTAGGTCTGATGAAACCCTTATATAGAAGGTCTTTCAACTGCTCTTTCGATTCCTTAAGCTCTGCTGGAGCCATTCTGTAAAGAGGAATAGAAATAGGCTGGGTATCTGGAAGGAGATCTATTCCAAAGTCAATTTTTCTTTTGGGAGGAACCCCGGGAAGATCTTTTGGAAATACTTCTGGAAATTCACAGACTACTGGAACTGACTCAAGAGATGGGGTTTCAAGGCTAGAATCCTTAACCCAAACTAGATGATAGATATAACCCTTAGATATAATCTTTCTAGCATTAAGGTAAGAAATAAATCTACCCATAGGCGCTAGGCTACTACCCTTCCATTCTAAGATTGGTTCGTCTGGAAATTGAAAATAAACAATCCTAATTCTATAATCGACTGAGGCATAACACGAGTATAACCAATCCATGCCTAGAATGACATCGAAATCTACGATTTCTAACTCTACTAGATCTGCTGAGGTGACTTTTCGAGAGACTGTGACAGGGCAATTTTTGTTTACCCATCTAGCTATAATTGGGTCACCAACTGCGTTGAGACTTAGAAGGGTTCTAAGAGAGTTTCTGGATTAATACTGATTTGGACTACTATACTGAGTTATAAAAGACAAAGTCATGTCTGTTGTCTTTCCACTGACTAAACCATGTGTGAGTCACATCCTTGAGTTTGTAAGATGCCAATGTCACTTATTACTACCTGTTACTGACATCACACCAAATATTTTCTTGACCTCATCGATGAACTTCTGTGGGTCCTTACCAACTTGCGATCCTAAAAACTTAGGCGGATTCATCCTAACAAAATCACAAACTCTGGCTGCCACTTATCGATCATTTATTTTAGTAGGAACTAGAACCAACTGATTGTTCTGGTTAGTCATACTCTGAGCCAAAAGCTGAATTGGTGTTCTGAAACTCTTCATTTGAACTTCCTTATCTATTACTAGAGTAACTGCGTTAGCATTACGTGCATTATCATTCCATGCCTAAAGCTCTACAAGAAGGAATGATCTTAAGCGCAAAACGTCAAGTTAGAATGGAATTTGATCATACCTTACGCACGATAAGAGTAACAAGAAAGTGAAGTTTTTCCTAAAACATTTCATAGCCTCCCTAACATTAGATGTGGTGCACTCACACCCATGAAAATGACTCTACATAGTGCGGCTTTTTCAAACATCTTAGGACTCTTGAACCTACTGCTCTGATACCAAGTTTTTTCATGCCTTGAGCTACCCACGAGACGCGGACACAGAATCTAGGACCACAAGTGATCCCAAGCTAACCCTGCTGACATGATCATGAGCATACTAAAGATAATAAAATGTTGCGGAAGATAAATCATACTTAAAATGAAAAGATGGGGAATACCCATATTCTATAACTGAGATATTTGAAAACAATGATTTGAATACAAAAGAAATATTAACTCAATACTAAGCTGAATCTAACTATGTCTGAAAATAGCCTCTAAACTAGACTAGAAATACTGGGACAAGCCCTAGCTAAATCTAGCAAAAACTGAAACTAAATGACTAAAGACTGAAATAAAACTCATGACTGTTGTCCTCAGAGAATGAGGACTCACCACTGAATCTGCTGAACTGGAAATCGGGAAATCGATCTATGTGTGATCTGGATGCTGAGAACCTGAACTTACATCACGAGAAGATGTAGCGCATGTATGCGTCAGTACTAGGATAGAGTAAAGCTGAAATAAAACATAATTGAACAAGCACAAAAAACAAGTATAATAATGTGAACGTGATGTGCTAATTTTTGAGCTAACTGGATGCAATGACCAATTTATTACATGCTGAAACTGAATACTGAATATACTGATAAATGGTCAATGCAGAGAGTCTGACTAAATTGTGGGAGCTACTTATTACCGATAATAAAACCACATGAGCTAAATATGGAGTTCGATGTATACACCCCATCAAGAGGACCCAATATACCCTGCCAAAGGTATAAAGGCATGCTGGCGTGATCACTAAACTGATTGCCCACAGAGGGGACTTACAACCTACTTGGCTGGTAGTTCTGGGACTATTGGGTACGCTAAACCCTAGTCCAACTCGATATTATGCTACTCCCAATGAATTCTGTAAGTTAACTGATCATATCTGAATTTCTGTAAATATTGGATAGCTCAAAAATGAACATACAAACTGAGAATGCAACAATTAATCTGGTAATTATGAATTTATAACTGAACATGTATATCTGAAGTGTCTCAAATATATGACCTTGCATATGTAATTCAAGAACTAACGAAATACGAAGCTAGAGTTCTAAAATTCATGCGAATCTTAGCAATAACATGATAATATGATTTGGAATATATATTTAATAAATTCATGAAGTTATATCAAAGTTCTAGAAACCCTAGGTTTAATCATGATAAGAGAATCAAGAACTGACTGAAACTAAGGACCCAATGGGTGAAAGGAACCCACTAGTGAAATCCCCTATACCAGGTGATGAAATCCACAGACAAATACTTAAATTTCGGGGCTGGAACTACTGTAGCTTGTGGCGTTCTTGAACTAGGGTTCTTGAGTTTTTTTCTCCTCTCTTTCTTCTAATTTTCTAAGTTTTGATTTAATGATTTGACTTGGATATGTTTTAATTATATTTCTAGGCTTATACTGACTAAAATCTGATGATTTAGGGTCAAAATGACGTAATTTAAGGTTTAAACGGAATGGAAAAGGTCAAAAAGACCTTTGGGAAGGTTGCTGTCGGGCCTCACGACGGCTAGGACTAACGGTCGGTCGTGCGCCTGAAGCCTCGTCGTTGGGTCCGTCGTGAGGGCCTGTTCGACAGACCTTTACGAAAATGGACATAACTTTTTACTCGAAGGTCTGATTTTAGAAAAATCGGTGGATATGGAAATATAATGCAATTATCTATCTGTGGGTAGGTAATGGGAGACCTAATTCATTTTGTTCTAAGAGTTATGATCATTTTAAGTTGACCCAACTTCATTTCCCCTTAACTGGCTGCAAATTTTCCACCTATGGTCCGTAGGTACATCTACGAACCACAGGTCCACCTACGAACCATGCTGGTCATCCATAGCTCTTGTTATAGAGTGGTTGAAGGGATTCTTGATCGACGGTCACGGACTACGGACCGTCATTTGACCTACGGACCGTAAGTCCGTCCGTCGTCCAAGACTTAATCAACTTTTCTAGGCTAAAATTTTTGGGAGTTTTTTATCCCATCGACGGTTGTGCAGGACAGACCGTGGTTCAGGCTACGGTCCGTCGATGCCAACATTGGTAGCACATGCAGATTTTTCTGAAAAATTATTTTTTGGTCTGTTTTGGCTACGGGGTGTTACATAGATCAGGTCTAAAATCAAAGAAAGTTCTTGTACTCTCTAAGATTAATAAGAATTTACTCGCAGTTTGCACTCTTGAATTTGATGAAACTAACTTTGTTGTAAAGGACAAGAAGACAAGGACACACCTATCCCAAGGAACTAAAAGAAATGGACTCTAGCTTTGGAAAATAACAATCTCTATGCTTTAACTGCTGCACACGATTGGAACACGTCAGACAACATGTGACATACTAGATTAGGGCATCCTAGTTTGAAGTCTTTAAAGTTTTTGAATAATAATAGTTGCATCAATAATAGTAGTTTGAATAAAATGCATACTGTTTGTTCTAGTTGTCAGTTGGGAAAGAGTTGTATACTTCCTTTTGGTTTGAGAAATAAAATTGAGAAAGAACCTTTATTGAAAATCCATTCTGACTTATGGGGACCTACTTTTGTCAAATCTTCCCAACATATGAAATATTATGTCATTTTTATTGATGATCACATAAGATATACATAGATTTACCCATTGAAAAAGAAGTCTGAATTCTTTGAGGTCTTTCTAAATTTCAAAAAATGATCGAAAAATAATTTTCTAAAGAGATTAAGATTTTTCACTATGATGGAGGTGGTGAGTTTATCCAAACAGACTTCATTAAGCATTTGGAAGATCATGGCATTGTGAGATATGTTTCATGTCCTAACACACCTGAACAAAATGGAGTTGTAGAGAGAAAACATAGGCATATGGTGGAGAGTAGCTTAACTCTACTAATTCATGCTAATCTACCTTTGTTTTTATGGGTTGAAGCTTTCCTCACTGCAGTATTTCTCATCAATAGATTTCCTTCATCGTCCTAAAATATTGACTCCATTTGTTAAGTTGTATGGGGAATAACCTGATTACAATAGTCTAAAAGTGTTCGGGTGTAGATGTTTTTGATATATCAAGGGTAACAATAAGTTCAGTCCAAAGACCTATCCTTGTGCGTTCATTATGTACAAGAACATACACAAATGATATAGATGCTATCATCCCTCTACAAGGAGGTTTACATATCCAGACATGTTGTGTATGATGAAACCACATTGCCCTATGTGTCTCCAAAGCAATCTCAGACAACATTGATGTCTCACTCCACCGTGCTACTTTTGTTGAATCTTTCTCTAAATTGAAAGAACATGATAATAATGATTCAGGGGAAGTACATACTACTAGCCCACACATTACTAGTGATAAGTTGTTGCACCTCATGTACTCATTGATGATAAGAAAACTATTGACCTCTCAGGCGTAGGATCAAATGTTGAGGAACAGGTTGAGGTTGATGATCCATATAGTAGTATTAAAAGTCCAGCTGCAAATTTTGAATCTGCCAGCAGTAGTGAGGAACAGTTACATGTCCAACCAATGATCATCATCAAACAACACTTTAATTGATGTAACAGTCGATCATCAACTTGGCAATGCTACACTCTAGTCCACTACCTTGGTTGATGTACTAGTTGAGGTACTTCCTTCACCACAAGGGCATCATATAATCACCAAGAACAAGGCGAAGAAACAACACTTGTCACTTGTTGGCCTCACAAATTGAGTAACAAGTTTTCTTCTAGCCAACTTCCGACGAACAAAATGATAGTCCATTTCAATATGTTTAGTTCTAGCATGTATAACTTGAATAACTGTCATGTATAAAACACTCATGTTGTCACAATACATGTAGGTACAGATCGAAAAAACACCCCAAAATGATGAAGTAGATACATGATCCATGTCATCTCTGATGCAGTGGAGGCAAGTGCTATATACTTAGCTTCAACACTTGAACAAGCAACTGTGGGCTGTTTCTTGAAGGTCTAAGAAATATAGTTTGCACCTAGGTAGATGCTATATCCTGTAGTTGATTTCTTAGAGGTGGTACAACCTCCTCAATCAACATCGGAGTACCCATACAACCTACATGGTGATTGTGAAATAAGTCTAAGTATAAAGTGCGGAGTGCCTTTGATGTACCTGAGAATTCTTTTCACCCCTTGAAGAAGTGCACTGTTTGGATTTTGCATAAATTGGGTTGCTAAATTTACAACATGAGTAATATATGATCTTGTGAGAGTCAAGTATTGAAGACTCTTTACTATCATTTTGTAAAAAGATGCTTCAACCAGGCTTTCCACAACTTCATGTAGTCCATGTTTTTGAGCCAAAGGAGTGGCTATAGCCTTTGCAAAAGTAATTTCAGTCTTGTCTAGCAGCTTAGAAGCATACCTACTCTAGCTTAAGTTGATGCCCCCATCAAAATACTTAACCTCAACTCCAAGAAATGACTGTAAATGACCAAGATATTTCACGGCGAACTCCTTCCCAAGTTGTAGATACAATTTTGAGACATGAGATGGATTACTTTCTGTGACAATAATATCATCCACACATAAAAAGAGAAATATTTTGCCTTTATGAATTGGTGCCATATGTAAGACCCACAGAGCCTACCTTCACCTCAATACAATATGTAAGACCCACATATAGCCTATCTCCATCACAATGCCATGTGTAAAGCCTATGTCAGCATCCACTTATACCCATGTTTGCTTCTTTCCTTTGGTTGTAAATAGTCATAAGTTCGCTAGTGAAGTGTAGAGAAAAAGATATTTGGAACATATTATTATGCTTTCTATTGAGATCAAATATTGGTCTGATAGTTTTTAAAATTATTAATCTTTGAGTATTTTATTTTAAAGAGTTCAAAATGCATATTTTGTCATTTTAATGTAATTTATTTATAGTCATCCTTTCTCTCAAAGTATTAGAATTTTTTTCCGATTATTTTATTTATATTATTTTATCACAATCGGATATTCAAATATCTGTTCATTTTTTATAAAATCATTATTTCTGTTAAGTTACAATTTTTACATGTCATTATTACGTTTATTACGTTTTTTGTAATATTCATTTTATTTGTTACATTATTAACATTCATTTTAAAAATTCATTCAAATTTGAATAAAATTTACATACACAGATATTTTATCAACAAATGATTTTTGGGCCATTATCTCAAGTTCATAAGTTAGACCTATTTTTAACAATTTTCTATTTATATAATACTTGGTTCGTAAGGTTAAGGTGGTGAAACATTTTAGGGGAAACTGTTTTTTAGATTTTGAAGTTCATTAGAGTTCCGCGGGAGTCCACCACCCAAAAACCCCTTTTCCTTTTTGCCTTTTGCAACAAAACCAGTCCCTATTCTTCCCGTTACCAAGACCCCATCCCTTTCACACACCTCTAATAACCCATCTATGTTCCTCTTCACTTGAACCACCCTTTCCCCACTAAACCACAACCAAAAACCTCTCTTCATTTTGCTTATTTATTTAGCAAGCGAACAACCAGAAGAACACCATCTCCGTGTTCTTTTGTAGCTTCAGCCAACAAATGCTAAGCCCTTTATTCTCCTCCTCTTTTTAGTCAGAAAATCAGACCACAACCGCCTCCAAACAGCTAGAAATGAACCTTAAACAACCCCTTCTACTTTTCCGTTTTCTGGTTGTCTTAAAGTCGAAACGACCCCTTCCCTTTTTTTCCCTTTCAAGTGTTTGTTTGTTTTGTAGGTTGTTAGTGAGCTCCATCACCGGTGAACAAGCTTGTGAGTTGTGACAATCTATAGAGGTCACCAACAATTCAATATCCGGCAATGTCCTTTCTTTATTATTGATTATCTTGTGGTTATTACTTTTTATTTTGGGTTTGATTCTCTAAAATAGCTGCTTTCGCTGTTATTTCTCTATTTCTCATGTCAATGCCGTTGGTTATTAAGACCAATATATTCCTTTTATTTATTTAATTCTTTGACCGATTTGACTTTTAATGAATGTTTTTTTTGTTGATTTATGTTACTTGGTGTGTTTATGGCATCCATCATTAATTATATTGATTTTAATATTTGTTGTGTTATGAATCCATTGAATGAGTGGATAGTCCATAAAGTTGGTAGATGAACAACCATTCATATTCACTAGGTTCATGATTTTTTTTGGATAAGAATGTATCTATTTATTATGATACTTAATATGATGAATTTTGAAGTGATTTCTCACTCTATAAATAGGATTGTTCATTCACTATTGTATGTGACTTACATACACTTGAATAAGAAGAAAATTTCTCTTCTTCTATCTACTTCTCTTGTCTTCTTCTCTTTATGATTATAGTCTTATGAGCTTGATTTTATAACACATAATCAGCATGAGTCTCTAGCCAATTGAGAGTGAGTTATAGTTTTTCTATAACTCATGTTTCGGTTTATCTCGTTATGGGAATCAAGGTATTATTTGCATGGATCAGGTATGTATTTTCTAAAATATTTTTATGATTTAGAATAAAATAGTATTCAGTCACTAACAATTATCAGGAACCGAAGACATATACTACTATTGGTTAAATATGACATGCTATACAAAATTTCTTAAATAGAAGAAGGTATAAAATTTTAATAGCATGAGTTTGAATATTATTTTGATTGTTTTGAAAGACTCAAAGGGTGAGTCATGTTGTACTTCGGTCTATTATACCGTTGGTTAAGGGTAAGACGATGGGTTCAAGTCTCATCTCACAAAAAAGGGTAAGACATCAGGTTAAGTACAGATGCACATAATGAAAATATTTGAGGATAAGACGATAGATTCAAATTCTATCGCACCAAGAGGGTAACACATCAATTTTGATGCACCGTGATAATAATGTATGGATAAGACATTGAGTATGAGTCTCAATGCACCATAATGATGATAAAATGATGATTATGGAAAAAATAATATATTTTTGATGAAATATCTTGAAATTCATCATATTGAATTTGCTCCATTCCTTGAAAAGAATGTGGTAGCAACATGTGATAACTCTGAAATCCGCCTGTTGACTTGCTCCATTCAATCATATGAATGTGGTAGCAGTGAATGATTAGTCTGAAAGATGACAAATAATTAATGATATGAATAAGGGCGTGGAGGGACAAAATTATAATAGTCATCATTGTGGTAATGATAAAAGGAAGAACACTATGAGTTCTTCAAATAATCCTTCAAAATGTGAAGGTAATTTTTATTATCATAAGGTATGAAAGATCATTAGACTTGTGAATGTTGTCAACCCCAATAATTTGACAAGTTTATAAATCCTCTATCATGAGACAAGAAGATAAAGTGATGGTACACTTGATCTTTCAAAGTGATGTTGAGGTGTGTCATGGAAATATGATGAATTTTAAAAAATGACAATGTACTTATAATGCAAATTTATGAAGTACATATAAATGATTAGTTCATTCCTTGAAGAGGATATCACTTTTGATGAGCATCGTGAATGCTCGACCATTCTATAAGAGAATGAGTCAAGATGTGATAAAATCATTATGGATTGAATATATGCAACAACTCACCCCTATGAGAGGTTTGATAAAAATGATATATGTCAAAACTCACCTTTACGGGAGATTTGAGAGGAAATAAATTTTATTTGACAGAAATGGCTAATCGTATTGTACGTTTATACGTCACTATAGTATGTTTATTATGAACTATCGAAAGAGAAAAAGAAAGAAATAGTTCTTGCTTATAAGGGTTGTGGTCATTATTGTGTGGCAATACAAATTTGTCATTGGTTGTGTACCTATGGTACAACAAAAGTTAAGCAAGAAAGACGTCTTGCTAATAATGATTTTGACCATGAAAATAATAATATAATTTCCTCCTTGAAGGAGATTCTCACCATAGGGATGGTGTCATGCAATATGTGATAGTGCACGAAATTAATTGCAAGCTCTAACGAGTCGTGCTATTATCAGAGAAATAATATTGGGGTTGTAGTAAGTCTCAAAAGAAACTTTTTAAGTTTCGGATGAATTGAAAATAAATATTGAGACTATAAATCACTACAACCGAAGAGGGTTATAAATATTTTTGTAAAAGATTACCCCACTTTTCCTCTTGTTTGTTCCATACAAACATGTACATGCTGATGAAATAACATGTAAAAATAAATTATAAGTGTACTAAAATAAAAATTAGTTGGCATGACTGGTTGACCATTCCGATTAAATATGATGCAAACGTAATTGAGAATTCAGGTGATTTATACGATGAAGAAATAAAGATTCTTCAAGAATTCTCTTATGTTACTTGTTCTCTTGATAAAATGATCATTGTACTAGCTAAGGTTGGGATTGTAATCCCCTAAAAGTTTTTGGAACATATAAAAGGGTGAATATGAGCCCGTTCACCTGCCATGTTGATCATTTGCAACTATATGGTCGATGCATCTATGCGATGGTCACATGATTTTTTTTGTTTTCAACTTACAATTGGTTTTGTAAGGTTGTTTGCTCGAACTGTTAAAATTGAGAGCACAGTTTCAAACTATGAACTTATATTAATAATACTGGTTGATTTAGTAGAAATGGTATGCCTCCAATTACAACTAAATCATGGTTATGAGAACAGAACTCCCAAATAAGATTTGGTATGAGCTAATTTTATTTAACATGTAGCAACACATATATGCATCAAACCAACAAGGTTTCCCCATTAAAATTGGTTCAGGGTCAGGAACAATATAATTTTCACCTAAAATATTGAATGTGCGGTTATGATTTTAATTGCTCCACCACGCACAAAGATGAACTTCCAAATAAGGTTGAAATGAATGTTAGATTTCCTAACATTAGGGGGAGAGATGATTGAATTGATAGCTGAAAATTATGTGTGAGGTTAATTATGAATTATCTAGATCCTCGTTAAATAAATATGTGAACTTAAAGTTCAAGGGATAATTCAGTTGCATAATGTTGTAAATCAGTTGCCAGATGAATGCACTCACCCTATGATATAATTCAGCTACAAATGCTCCAATGTGAAGTCCTTGAAGGACAGAGTCTATGATACGCCGAAAGCGTAATAGACCAATCGATTCCAAATATAAAATTCCTTGAAGAATGAAGGAGCAAATGATCAATATGGTCATGATAATGAGGTAAGTTCTATAAAAGATCACATTGACATAACACTTCATAAAATCTTGAAAAAGGTTCAGGTACCTGAAAAATGAAGAAAAATGAAGAGATCTCGATAAGTTATGTCTTGTTGGAAGCGATATCAACTAACCGTTGACGGTATATTTGATATGAGGTAGCGCTCAATTATATAAATTGTGATGAGGATATTGAATTCAAATCTGTCATAGAGTGGGACAGATAAATGATGGCCAAAGTAAAATACATAATTCAAGTATATTTTGTTTCACTCAGAAAAGTGACGTTTTGGACTAGTACTCCATAAATCAAGGTATAATGTTAGTGGGGTACAAATAATTTATTATGCGATAGTATAATCGTAAGAAATCAAATACGGTTTGTGCCTTGGGGCATTAAAGTTTATCGCAAAAATCCTGACATTATTGGAGATGTTTTCTCCTTTGGTGGAATGCAATAAGGTTTGTTTTGATCTGACAACATATGAAAAACTTGAATGCATGTAATGAATAATTGTCATGTCTAGCTAGACAATGAAGGTTATATGAAAATCCTTGAAACAATTGAGGTGACTGAAGCATATAAGAGTTTGAAAGAAACTTTTTCAATAAAGCTTCAAGAATCCTTATATGGATTGAAATAGTCAAGGAAGAAAAAGGGTACAAAAGAATGACCCTAATTGTCCTTATATTTTTATGAAAAGGTTTTGGTAAGACAGAATTTGTCTTAACCTACAGATTGATAATTTGACAAATGAATATTTGTCTATCAGTGCACATACACAGATATGTTTTGATGCATTTTTATATGGATAAATCGCATTCAATGAGCACCCCAATGATTATGGGATCACTTGACATAAATGATGATTCCGTTTGATCTCAAAAGAAGAATGAAGAGTTTCTTGGTGATGAAACTCTATATCTTGGTGCAATCAGGGCACTAGTGCGTCTTACTAACAATATTTGACTAGATATTTGTTTTGTAGTAAATTTACTGGCAAGATTCAGTTTCTCACCGATAAAAGGACATTGAAATGGTGTTGATCACATTATTGAATATCCTCGAAGGACCATAATTATGGATTTATTTTATTCAGAGGAATCCAAGACAAAATTGTTTGTTTATGCAGATGTAGAATATTTATCTGATCCGCATAAAACACAATCTCAAACACGCCATTTGTTTTCATGTGGAGGCACAATAATATCCTCGCGATCAATAAAGCAAATGTTGCTACGCAAAAATAAAAGCCCTCCTTCCATGAAGTAAGTCGAAAGTGCGTCCGGTTGAGATAAATGACACACCATATTCAGGAAATGTGTTGTTCTTCTTTGAAAAGAATATATCAACCACAATGTACGAAGATTGGAGACATCATCACAAGAAATTAAGTGATGTTTTAATCAGGAGGGTATAATACGTGTTGCACTTTTTTTCCCTTGACCGAGGTTTTTTCCAAGTGGATTTTCCTGGCAAGGTTTTTAATGAGGCAACAAATAATGCGTATCAAAAGATATGTGTACTCTTTTTCCTTCACTAGAATTTTTTCCCACATGATTTTTTCTAGTAAGGTTTTAACGAGGCACATTATCTATGGACATCCAAGGGGGAGTGTTATAAATCCATTGAATGAGTGGATAGTCCATAAAGTTGGTACATGAACAACCATTCATATTCACTAGGTTCATGAACTTTTTTGGATAAGAATGTATCTATTTATTATGATACTTAATATGGTGACTTTTGGAGTGATTCCTCACTCTATAAATAGGATTGTTCATTCACTATTGTATCTGACTTACATACACTTGAATAAGAAGAAAATTTCTCTTCTTCTATCTACTTCTCTTGTCTTTTTCTCTTTATGATTATAGTCTTATGAGCTTGATTTTATAACATGTTGGTTATAATTACTTAATGTAGTTTGATTTTTATTGTTTTTGTCTACATCTCTTTTATTAATTTTTATAGTTTGTCTTTTTTTTAGTGTTAAATTTTATTATTTATTATGTTGTTAACGTCTTTTGAATATCAAAATGTTTAGGCAGTGTTTTTTTTCTCTCTATTATTTGTTAACAATTATGTTAGTCATTATTATTTGGTCAGCTTATTTTATTTTACCATTTATTTTGTTATGTTAACTCACATCAATTAAATATTACAAGTGGCCCTCCACAATATAAATTAATTAATTCAAACTTCTTCGATTTCAAACGATTTAAAATAATTAGTTTCCTAAAATTTTTAGAAAACATATAAAGTTTGCAGTTATTTAAATAATTTTGTCACTTTTTTTATATAACTTTTAAATAATATATATGTTTTAAATAATCATGTATTTAATTAGTATATTTTATGAATATTGAAAATCGTCTAATTTTTTTTTAGTTTTAGTTAAAATTTTGTTAATTACTCTACTTATATAATAGTTTATATATTTTTTAATTTAGTTTATAATTAAGATAATTAATTTATTTTGTATTGATCAAGAAGCTCGTTAATTAATTTTCATTAATCCATTTTATTTGGGTATTATCCATATCCTTTAAACGCATTAGAGATCAAGTTTTGGGCTTATTCTTTAGTCCAGCCAACCAACTTCATAATTTTCGGTCAGCCCTATTCGATTCTCTCATTTTCCAACAAAATAGGTCCATTTTTGCTGAAATGCCAATTCCAAAAATGAAACCCATTAGACGATACAATACAACGTTAACAGCAGTAAGTACCCGACCGACCCGACCCACTGTTTGTTCTTCTTCGTCGCGTAAAACCCAGAATCGAGCAGCAACCCATGCGAGACAAATTCGACCCAAATTGTGAGCCAATCGCGCGTCTTCCTCCCACTCTCTCCTTATCCGTTCATACCATCCTCGTTGGAGAATCATTACGTGTCGCCATCTTGATGCCTAGCTTGTCCTTGTTCAAGATCTGACGGTTCTCTCCACTTTTCCTTTGGTGATTGATACTATTAACAGTCTCTCAACCTTATCCCTTCAGAAAGAGAATTCGTATTTCGAATTCATTTGAATCCCTCCTTTTTCCCCCTCCCCATAAATATGTCCTTTTTCTCGTCCTATATATAGCCCTCTTTTTTAAAATTTTGAGGAGGAAGATTTTCTCGACACAAATTTAATATCTAGAGTAGAAGAGAATATTAATAAAAATAGACTAAGAGATCAAACTTCTCCAAAAGTAGCTACTGAAAAAAATACATCAAGAGCTCACAATCTTGGTGATTTTCTCATTTGAATTTTTTGGAGCTTGTTGGAATTCAGTGAAGCTCCGTTTGTGGTGAAGTCACCATTCTTCAGCTTGCCGACTCAGTACGCTGTCTGGAAAAAAATAACATCTCTCACTCCTCCTTATCCCATTTTAGAATCCGCATTCTATATTTGGTGCTGTTTCACGACCTTTATTCAACTTTGAATTTCTTTTTTTTTTGGGATTTAATGAACCCAAGAAAACAAGAACCTCCCAATAAAAGAGTATTCTTTTATAATCAAGTTCTCCTTTCTAGCTTC
Organism: Solanum peruvianum; assembly: GCA_027705065.1. Classification (NCBI taxonomy): domain Eukaryota; kingdom Viridiplantae; phylum Streptophyta; class Magnoliopsida; order Solanales; family Solanaceae; genus Solanum; species Solanum peruvianum. The sequence continues at coordinate 14,239,064 of JAKWJD010001765.1, forward strand.
CTCTTCTTTAGTTGAATCTTCCGATCTTAGTTAACAATTTTGGGCTAGCAGAAGATTTCTCGAATTATACTTTTCTTTTACTATTCTCTACATGGTATCAAAGTCGTAGCAGTAGATTGTCTTGCGAGTGCTATTTCAAGACCGAGTTGGTGGTAAATTCAACTAGTTTGTGTAGATGAATTTTAGCGGTCATGTTAGTGGACTGGAGATGAAGTTGTTGACTCCTTTCAATTATCAGGTATGGAAGACATGTATGGAATCATACCTTGTGGAGAGGATTTTTGGGATGTTGTTAATGGGAATGACACAAGTCCTCCTGCTAACGGACTGGAAAATACTAGTACATTCAAGAAGTGGAAGCATGTTAATGCGAAGGCGGAGTTCATTATGAAGAGGACAATATCCTCTGATTTATTTGATCACATTCTAAAGTGTAAATCAGCTCATGAAATATGGAGGACCTCGATCGCTTGTTCAACAAGAAGAATGAAGCTTGACTGCAGATATTGGAGATTAAATTTATTAACACCACTCAAGTAACCTTTCTATCTCCGAGTACTTTTTGAAGATCAAGAACTTATGTTCTGAGACATCTTTGTTGAATACGGAAGAGGCTATTTCTGAAGCATGAATGAGAAGATTAATCATTCGAGGGTTACAACATGAATATATTCCAAAGGAGAAGTCGATACAAGGATGAGCACAATAGACATCCTTGAAGGAATTTGAAAATCCGTTGTCGTCATAGGAATTACTAGCCAAACAACTGGCTAGTGTGTTTGTCAAAGACGGGGAAGAAGATGCTCTTTTTGTCGAAAAAAGAAACTTCAAAGGAAAAACAAGATATATGCCACACTCTCGATCCTCAGGTGGTTCATTCTCACATAGAGAGAGGAAGAGTCTTTTAACTATTATGGTAAGAAGCTCTCAGATGTTATCGTTGTGGCGAAATAGGGCATATAAAAAGATATTTCCGAGTCAAGGAGAGCAATATGACTTAAAAAGTTCATGAAGAAGAAGAAGACTGGGAACAATGTTTTGTAGTTGAGGCTCGAACAATAGATACCATGATTTCCATCAATCTTGAAATAGATTAGATTGAGGATTTAGAATATAATATAGCCGATCACTTGGATAAGCAAGAAACAAACATTGTTGACATCAAGCAAGACATTTTTTAGGATGTTCCAAGTGGTGATATGGTAGTTTCTATTGAAGAAATCGAAGAAAAAGATCTTGAACATGCAGTATCTGAAAATACACGTGTCAATGGCAACCTTTATAAAGAAAGCATGGAGGAAAATGTATTGAAATCATAAGTATATGGTCAATCATCTACAATATCAAGGTCAACTAATGACTCAGTGAAAATTCTGGAAGCAGATGGAGAAAATAGAGATCAAACAGAGGAAGAAGATGTATTGAAGTCCTAAAGACAAACAATATGATTTTTGAAAGTTTTGAATCTGCCAAAATATCTATCAATGGGATGATAAGAGAATATGGAAGTGGTCCTATGCTGGTGTTGAGACTTCACAGGAAAGTGTTGTCGAGAAGTAAAGAAAAGAAGGAGTTCAGAAACTCAGTAAGGAGATAATTTACATGGACCATTTGATAGGGTAAAATCTTTATTATTTGAATCAACACGAGGAGTCTGGAAGAAACTGCTGAAAGTTTAACCACGATGTTGCTTAATGCTTCGTTTGAGCTCCTCCACGACAAGTGTCTCCAAAAAATCACTTTAAGGGGGAGTGTGAAAATAAAGATGATTTTTTGGAGGTATAAATAATCCTAGATATTTAGTACAACTTTTGACAGGTATGTAGAGTAGCACCTTAAGTACTTGATGTATCTATGAATTGTGTAGATGTTATAGAGAATATATATTTATAATGAATTATATAAAAATCTAGATTCTTGTTAGATAGTTAGAATATTATGTTTTCTAGATTTTTCTTGTAGATCTTTCTAGAATGATTTTTAGAAGCATCCCTATACTAGTATAAATAGGGGTGGCCATAGTATTTGTAATGAACCAAAGAAAACCAAGAACCTCCTAATAAAAGAGTATTCTTTCATAATCAAGTTCTCTTTCCTAGCTTCCTCTTCTTTAGTTGAATCTTCCGATCTTAGTTAACAATCTTGGGCTAGCTGAAAGTTTTCCAAATTATACTATTCTTATGCTATTCTCTACAGTTGTGCATATACTTTAGCTACAAGCCTTGCTTTATATCATTGTATGCTCCCACCTGGATGCCGCTTGATTTTGAACACCCATTTGAGTCCAATGGGTTCCTTTCCTTTCGATAGATTCACCAATTACCTTGTTTGATTCTGCTTAATTGCTTGCTTCTCTTTTAACATTGCATTTTTCCATGTTTGACTTTCTACAGCTTCCTTGAAGCAACTAGGTTCAATAACATACAAAGCAAAATACCAATTTTCATAAATCTCCCTTAAAGATCTGAATTTCGCTGGTGGAGTCTCACTGGAAGAATCACTTGAAGAAGAACTGCTTCCACTTCCTTGGTGGGTTAAGATGTGATCACTTGTTGGAGAAGAGGTTCTTTATTGATGAGTATCACGACTGATACTTGTTAGAGAAGAGCTGGATGCGTTCCCTAGAACAGAAACTATTGCAGGTTCTTGCTGAAACTCCTGCAGGTTCTTGTTGAAAAGCTTCATCAGTAGGCGACAAGTTAATATTTGAACTAACATTCTCAGACTGATCACAATTTTCCACTCGGTGGATTATATAACGTATTAGCTTTTGATTGTGTGCTATATCCAACAAAGATACATTTCATTGTTTTTTCATCAAGCTTATATGTAGCTTGGGATTTCATTAAAGAATAAGATATACATCCAAAGACAAGTAAGTGGTTTACCTTGGGCTTGTTACCTCCGTGCTTCATATGGTATTTTATTAAGAACAACCTTGGTGGGTGAAATGTTCAGCATGTAAACAACAGTAGCAACGACTTTAGCCCATAAATATTTTGGTACACCTCTAGCTTGAATCATGCTTCTACCCATTTCAACGACCATCTAATTCTTGTGTTCAACAACACCGTTCAGCTCTGGAGTATATGGTGTTGCGAGCTCTCTATGAGTAGCATTTTTCTCACAATAGGTGTTGAATTTATTTGATATAAATTCACCACCTCTTTCTGTTCGAAGAGTCTTAATTCTACAACCACTTTGTCTCTAAACAAAAGACTTACATTTCTTGAAATTCTCAAGTGTTTCTGATTTGAATTTCAAGAAATATACCCAACTCATTCGACTATATCATCCGTAAAAAGAAAAAAGTATCACCCAAGGACTCAACAATCATAGGACCACATAGATCATCATGCACCAATTCAAGACAAACAGATGCTCTCCAAAAGTTAGCTACAGGAAATGAATTTCTATTTTGTTTCCCATACACACATCCTTCACACAATTCAAGAGCATCAATTCTAGGCAAACCAAGAACCATATTTTCACAACCTAATAATTATAACCCCTTACATCCAAGCGACCATTCTGCAAATGCAATAAATTATCTTCCGTATTGCCTTTGATTAACGCAAAACTTTTAACATAAGAAACTTCAAGAGGAAATTCTATTTTGAGTCATTTGAATGTCTACAATTTTGTGTCCTAAATTTTTATCTTGAATGCTACATGAATTGTCGTCAAACAAAATAGAATATCCACAATTGATTAGTCGCACAACACTCAACAGGATATGGGCCAAACAAGGAACATATTGCATGTCAAGGAGAAGTTTGACATTAACATGAGAAGTTTTCAGAGTGATTGTTCCTTTCCCGTCGACTGTCATGGCTTGTTATTTCCAAGACGAACTTCTGACTTCTTTGATTCATCAAGTTCTTTTAACAGTGACCTTCTGCCAACATGTGGTCGGAACAACAACTATCAATGATCTATACGTCATCTGGACCAATCTCTATTGAGCAATGAGACATGAACATATTACCCTCATCTTGTTGTTGCTAAGTGAAATTGGCATGTTGTTGTTCATCCTTCTGTCTAGTTCAGCAATCACCTTCCTTGTGCCCCATTTTTCTGCAATAGCAGCACTGGATATTGCTCTTGAATTACTGATTCTTACCACAAAACTGAGCTCGTCCTCTTCCACGACCTTGTCCACGAAAACTACCTCTAACTCCATATCCTCTGCCATTTGAAAATTTTCTTTGAAAGAAGACTCCTTCTTGATCTGAAATGCCTTCTCTTCACCCTTTTCTTGAGAAACATTCAATCAATCCTCATGAGTTTGGAACGAATTCATCAAAATCATAATTAGATAAATCATGGGACTCCTCAATAGAAATTACGACATGATCAAATCTTTTATCAAGACTTTTCAAAACTTTAGAAACTATAGTTCCATCAGTAATTTTTTCACCGTATACCTTCATATGAATAACAATTGCACTCACCCTAGATAGTAACCGTGCACTAATTCACTACTTTTGATGGATGAATTTGCGAATTCAAGTCAGAGTGATTGGAGTTGACATTCATTACTTTTGTCGAGCCGTGGAATTCTTTTTTTTCTAGAATATCCAATGCCTATTTTGAGGTTTTTGCAACATCAATTCTGGAAAAATTGAGTCATGCATCACTTGCTGGATGTAACATAGAGCCTTGGAATCCTTTTTTTGCTCTCGCGCAACCTTTGTGCTTCATCTTCCTCTCCACCAAATCCCACTATTCTTAAGACTTGAACAAAGTCTTCATCTTTATGTTCCAAAATTTATATTTATTCCCATCAAAGATGGGAATTAGTTGTTGAGATGTGGTAGATGCTCTAGTGGTAGCCATTTTTGTTCGCAATTATCACTTTCTCCTTGATTCGAATGTAATTAGAGGTCCCTATTTAGTTGTTAGAGTAACACTTTTGTTTGCAGTCCTAGTTGAGTGAAATCATATCTCATGTTAGTTTCTAATATTTATTGTGGTTAAGTTTGTGGGTCATGTTTCTCTTAGGTGGTTGAGTCTTAGTTCATATTTAAAGTGTCATATGTATTTTCTTTACAAATATCATAATATAATGTGAAAGTTTTGCAACTCTTCTTTTATCTTCTTAAACGTTGTTTCTTCTTTCTTTATTCTATAATATATGAGACAAGTCTTTTACTGATATGATACTGAAAAGATTATTTGAGATGAATCTCATTCTTACAAGATAAGATTATTGTTATTGAAAAAGTTCACTTATTTTATAAATAATATATTGACAGGTGATTGTTAAATTTTGAAATGATATGATTGGATTATATTTAAATGCTCTGTTCGATTTTGAAATGCTTCTACTAATTACAAGAAAAATATAAATGAAGTAGTCCTTGATGAATCTTGTGGCTAACTGCGGGTTCGTTAGGGTTAGTGTAGCTTGTAGTTACTCATTACTGATAAAACCTTTGCTAGTGGGAAGGTAGAACACGTGTATTGTTACTGAAATCCCTCGAGTAGGGATCTACTTATATGAATATTTAAATCTTTTATGACAAGTTCACTTTTATTGGTATTTCTTAAAGAGAAGGTCACACTAATTACATAATTCATCCTCAGAAACCTCTCAAAAATAAGATTGGATTTGAAAATATTTTTCTGAGTTTACTATTAAGTATTTACATTGATTAGACTTATATAAGGCACATAAGATTGAATATTATTAAGGTTTTGAAAAGGAAATGATTTTTATCATTTTGACTATAATACTAGCAAGTTTTATCACTTGCACCTCGTTATAAATGGTTGTGGTTAAGTATCTTTACTCACTGAGCTAGCGTTTCACTCCTCGCTAACTATTTTGAAAAAGAACTCATGTGGTATTGAAGAGGATTTCATTAACTAGTGTGTGAATTGGTAGCATATGTTGAGCCCCACATTGCTTTGTGTGGCAAGAGAACTTGATTTTTTATGTTTAGTTTCTTTTAAAAATTCTTAGAGTCACTCCATTTGCCATTTCTTTGATTTGAGTCAAGATTAGTCCTTCGAATTGTAGTCAAGTTACTAGTTTGGATCTTTTTCTGTAATTAGAGATAATTGGTTTAATTGCGTTGCAATTAGATCATTGATAGATATTATGTTGTGGTTTATAGTTCCTATTAGTTGTGTTGTGAATTTTTGAGACAAGTAAATTCAGGATAGGCCTAAATACAAAAGAAAACCTGCTCATTAATCTGTAGTATTCTGGTAAGGCTTGCTTTAGGATTCTCCCATGTCACGACCCAAAATTGACGTGATGGAACTCATCTTATCCCACCAAGACAAGTCAGCCTAAAATTCAATTGATACAATAAAGTGCGAAAATTTTACAATCAACTCAAAATACCCCCAAAATCTAGTTGTCACGTGTATAAGCCTCTAATGTATTACAATTGATTCAAACGAAACATTAGTCTTAAATGAACTAGTTTCTAGAATAGAACAAGATTATAATTAAGGAGAAAGAAAGGCTGCTGAGATGATAAACAAAAACCTCACAAATCTCCAACAAGCATCGAAAAATATGAGAATGACAAGTACCATAAAAATTCAGGCTCATAACCTACAAAAAATTGTAGAAGCAAGGGGTGAGTACCAAACAACACGGTACTCAGCAAGTAAATCCCTAAACAAAAGCTAAGGGGATGAAATACGGGTACTTCTTCCGTCCCAACCGAACCTCCACAACTACAACCTGCATAAAAATCAGTCCAACCTAACAACTCAGAGTTTACATCGCACGTAACTCAACAACAACACTTTAGACAAATTATATATTCTCCACAACAACAATTTATCAAATTACATATCCTCAACAACAACACTTCAACAAATTACATATCCTCAACACCAATACTTCAACAAATTACATATTCTCAATAACAACACTTTACCAAATTATATATCCTCAATAACAAGCTAAGTATTCAACAATCACAATTTCCACAGAAAGGCAATCACAAGATCAGCAAAACACAATATTAATTTCACTAATGATAAGTATGTGCAATGCAATGGAATACAATGTCAAAATAATGATGCATGTCTGACCTACTAATACACACCCGCTGTCTCTCAGTCCGGGACCTATGGGGGACATATTTGTCCATGCATCTATCGCGATGCACGACACAAGCCTCGATAATAGTAACAATCATGGCGAGTGATACGTCCCTCGAAATATAGTATCCATCGCGGCGCACGATACGTCCCTCAAAATGGTACATCCTCAATAAGTTCTCATTCTTTCTCAATCCACATAACACATGTCACCACCATGTCTTAAAAAATGCAAATGACATGTTCACACAAATAAAGAGGATATAACCATTTTCATAACATTGCACAATTCACAACAACATCAATAATGATTCAAGAAGCCTTTCAAATCACTCTCCATTATCAATACATCACGCATAAGCAATTATTCACATTACCTTTTATTACCCTTTGTTTTCATAATTAGAATTAATCAATGTGGAAAAATCAACCCATCACCAAGTCCCATTACTCCCAAGAATATACCATAATGAAAAACACACATTTCATACACATAACAAAAGTTTAGAAATTCACTTGCCTCAAATAGTCGATCAATGACTCCATAACTTGAGCCTTCCCTTTTCGTTTAGATTTCAAACCGATGCAATCTATCCAAATATATAATCACGCTAAGATTTCAAATCTAACACCACCCATATTACTATAGGTTTAGTCTAGACTCAAAACCTCACTCAATTCTGAACTCTTGATCCCAACTAAGATGTCAACTCTCATATTTTCCAAATTTCAAGCCTAGAGTTAAGTTCTAACTTCTTCAATTTCATAAATCTTATAATATTCTTGTAATTCAATATAGTCACTTTGATTACCTATATCTATATGTTAAAACTTCAATTAGAAAGTGACAACAACAAGGAAAATTTCAAAATTTAAGTCAAGTCACACCACCTGCAACCTTTGCCAAGAAATATTAACCTTATTCCTATAATTTGTAGCCAATGATTAATCCATCATTATTTCTGTCACGACCCAAATCGGGTCGCCAGTGGCACCCACACTTACCCTCCTATGTGAGCGAACCAACCAATCTAAACCCCAACATTTCAACCATAATAAACAGAAAAATAATGCGGAAGACTTAAACTCATTAATATAACCAATAAATAACTTCTAAAATTTAATACTTATTATTCCCCAAAATATGGAAGTCATCACCACAAGAACATCTATCCTCAAATTATTAAATCTAAGAGTATCTAAGAAGCTAAAATAAATAAACAGCTAGTCCGTGCCAGAACTTCAAGGCATCAAGACGTGAAGAAGAAGATCCAGTCCAAGCTAGAACAATAGCTCACCCTGAATTCTGGTGTGATAAAGACTGGCTAGAGTTGCGGTTGAGTTGAAGTTGACGGTACGTTTGCTGCACTCCACAAATAACAAAGAGAAAACATATAAGTAGGGGTGAGTACACACACAAGTACTGAGTAGATATCATCGGCTAACTCAAAATAGAAAACAACATATATCAGATAATATCATAAAATCAACTACAATACTCAATATGCGGCATTTTCAGTTACCATAACCCTTGGTCACGACACCAAGCACATCAATGAGGACTCACGCCTCCTCATCATACTCATTTGGGAATTAGGTTAATTAAATTGAGTATATTAACGTCTTTCAAGATTCATTATCTTTATCTCTCTCGTGTCGGCACGTGACACTCCGATCCTTATATACTATCCTGGTATCGGAACGTGGCACCCGATCCATATACTATCCTGGTGTCGGAACGTGACACTCCGATCCTCATATACTATCCTGGTACCGGAACGTGGCACCCGATCCATATACTATCCTGGTGTCGGAACGTGACACTTCGATCCTCATATACTATCCTGGTACCGGAACGTGGCACCCGATCCATATACTATCCTGGTGTCGGAACGTGACACTCCGATCCTCATATACTATCCTGGTACGGGAACGTGGCACCCGATCCATATACTATCCTGGTGTCGGAACGTGACACTCCGATCCTCATATACTATCCTGGTACCGGAACGTGGCACCCGATCCCCTAATCTCACTACATGTTCATCAAGCCTTCTTTTATACCAAGGCATCATCATTAACAAAGTAGATTAGGGTTTTCAAGATTTAGGATTCAATAGCTTCATCATGCTTATTTTATCACAATTATATAATCACATTCATGCAAGCATACACTTAAGCATATAGAAGGGTTTACAACACTACCCAATACATATCATTCGCTATTAAGAGTTTACTACGAATAGCATAAAAACCATAACCTACCTCCACCGAAGAATTTTGATCAAGAAGGCAATTTCCCAAAGCTTTGTTCTTCTTCTCGTTTCTCCTCTTTCTCGTTCGATCCTCTCTCTCTCTTTGTTCTTTCTATTTTTCTTATTCAAACCCTCTTTCTTTACCCTAATTATCATGTAATTAAGTATAAAAGATGAAGAATTAACCCACTAATTAACTCAAGGTTATCTCTTTTAACCCCCAAGTAATTAAACTATTAACATTAACCCACTAACTTTAAAATTAAAGCAGGAATAGTGCAAAACGCCCCTTAAAATATTTACAGAAATCCGACCCAGCCTGGGATTACGCAGTCTGTGGCGGCCCATCGTGCTTGCGACGGTCCGTCCTGCTGCTTCCGTCACAGAGTTTAGAGACTCAATTTCACTAAAGGGTCTGTGACGGTCCGTCGTGTCCACGACGATCCGTCCTGCCATATCGTCGCGAAGTTCAGAGAGTCGATTTCAATACCCAATTTTCAGAATTCTAAGTATTTTGGAACGAGACCCCCTCGACGGTCCGTCGTGCCCATGACGGTCCGTCGTGGGATCCGTCGACCAAGACAGTTTTTCCAGAAATAAAATCTGTTGCTCAAAACGACTAAACAGGTCGTTACAATAGATACCAATTTACCCATCGTTCGTCCTCGAACGATCATAAGAAGAAAAACAAGGGCGAAAAAGAGTACCTGAATCTGTAAACAGGTGTGGGTACCTTTCTTGCATGTCAGCCTCTTTCTCCTAAGTGGCTTCTTCAACGGGTCGATTCTTCCATTGAACTTTGATGGATGCAATCTCCCTTGACCTCAACTTGCGAACTTCTCTATCTAAAATAGCAACAGGCTCCTCCTCATAAGACAAATTTTCATCAAGCAGAACTGAATCCCAACGAATGATGTAGTTTCCATCCCCATGGTATCTTTTCAACATAGACACATGAAATACCGGATGCACTCCGGACAGCCCTGGAGGCAAGGCTAACTCATAAGCCACCTTCCCTACTCGCTTAAGTACTTCAAATGGTCCAATATACCTTGGGCTTAGCTTACCTCTTTTTCCAAACCGCAGCACCCCTTTCATGGGCGAAACCTTCAGCAAGACTTGCTCACCCTCCATGAACTCCAAGTCTCTAACCTTTCGATCTGCATATTTCTTTTGCCTGCTTTGAGCCGCTAAAAGATTTTCTTGAATAGATTTCACCTTCTCTAATGAATCCCTCAAAAGATCAGTACCCCAAGGTCTGACCTCAAATGCATCAAACCAACCAATGGGAGACCTACATCTCCTCCCATACAGTGCCTCAAATGGGCCATATCAATACTTGAGTGATAGCTATTGTTGTACGAGAATTCTGCTAAGGGTAAGAAGCTATCCCAATGACCATCAAATTCTATCACACATGCACGAAGCATATCCTCCAACACTTGAATCGTTCGCTCAGACTGACCGTCGGTCTGAGGATGGAACGCAGTACTAAGGTCCAACCTAGTACCCAATTCCGCATGTAATGTTTTCCAAAACTTAGAAGTAAATTGCGTACCTCTATCTGATATGATGGAGAGTGGAACCCCATGCAACCGAACAACTTCCGAAATGTAAAGTTTGGCTAACTTCTCTGCATTGTAAGTCACCTTGATCGGAATGAAGTGAGCAGACTTATTTAACCTATCAACAATCACCCAAATGGAGTCATACTTACCCATTGTCTTTGGAAGACCAACCACGAAGTCCATTGTAATTCTCTCCCACTTCCATTCGGGAATGGGCATTCTCTGAAGTGTTCCTCCAGGCCTTTGGTGTTCATACTTTACTTGCTGACAATTTGGACATTTGGCAACAAACTCCACAATGTCACGCTTCATTCTACTCCACCAAAAATGTTGCTTTAGGTCACGATACATCTTGGTTGCACCAGGATGTATAGAATACCTTGAACTATGAGCCTCTGTCAGAATAGTGTTGATCAAATCATCAGCGTGGGGTACACATTCCCTTCTCTTGATTCTTAAAACACCTTCCTCATCGATCGTTGCTTCTTTAGCCTCTCTTCGCAACACTTTATCTTGGATCCGGATCAATTTCTCATCATCAAACTGTTTTCCCTTAATCTTGTCAAGAAAAGAAGATCTTGCCTCCACACTAGCCAACAATCCTCCCTTCTCATTTACTTCTAACCTCATAAAGTCGTTAGCCAGAGTCTGAACCTCTCTAGCCAATGGACGTCTAGAAACTTGCAAGTGAGCTAGACTTCCCATGCTCCCTGCCTTTCTACTTAAGGCGTCTGCCACAACATTAGCCTTTCCCGTATGATACAATATAGTGATATCGTAGTCCTTCAGTAGTTCCATCCATCTCCTCTGTCTCAAGTTCAAATCCTTCTGAGTAAAAACATACTGTAGGCTACGATGATCCGTATAGACCTCACACTTAACCCCATATAAATAATGTCTCCATTGCTTTAATGCAAACACTACCGCAGCCAATTCCAAATCATAGGTCGGGTAATTGCGTTCGTGCACCTTTAATTGCCTTGAAGCATAAGCAATTACATTCTTCTCTTGCATTAGCACTGCACCCAAACCAGAATAGGATGCATCACAATAAACAACGAAGTTCTTACCTTCCACGGGCAAGGTGAGAATTGGTGCAGTAGTCAACAAAGTCTTGAGCTTCTGAAAGATTTCTTCACACTCGTCCGACCATACGAATGGAACATTCTGTTTAGTCAAGCTTGTCAATTGGGAAGCAATAGAAGAGAACCCCTTGACAAATCGGCGGTAGTAGCTAGCTAAACCAACAAAGCTCCTTACTTCTGACACATTAGTAGGTCTTACCCAATTCCTCACTGTTTCAATCTTAGATGGATCCACCATCACTCCATCCTTAGAAACCACGTGTCCCAAGAAGGACACTGAATCTAGCCAAAACTCACACTTGGAGAATTTGGCATAAAGCTTTTTCTCCCTCAACATTTCCAATACAATTCTCAAGTGTTCCTCATGTTCCTTCTTGCTCTTTGAGTATACCAATATATCATCAATGAATACAATGACAAAGAGATCCAGATATGGTTTAAAAATCCCGTTCATCAAGCTCATTAAAGCGGCAGGGGCATTCGTAAGACCAAAAGACATCACTACAAATTCGTAATGCCCATACCTGGTCCGAAAAGCAGTCTTTGGCACATCCGTTGCCCGTATTTTCAATTGATGATAACCGGATCTCAAGTCAATCTTAGAGAAGACACAAGCACCTTGTAACTGATCGAACAAGTCATCAATGCGAGGAAGAGGATACTTGTTCTTAAATGTTACCTTATTCAGTTGTCTGTAGTCTATGCACATCCGAAAACTCCCATCCTTCTTCTTTACAAACAAAACATGAGCACCCCAAGGGGATGCACTTGGTCTAATGAAGCCTTTGCTCAACAACTCTTGAAGTTGGGACTTTAACTCTCTTAACTCAGGGATCCATTCTAATAAGGGGGTATAGAAATGGGGAGAGTGCCCGGTTCAAGATCAATGCAGAAGTCAATATCCCTATCTGGTGGCATACCAGGAAGATCTACAGGGAACACATCCAAAAACTCACGGACTATCGAAACCGACTCAATTGAAGGTACTTGGGTAGTATCATCCCTGAGGTGTGCCAAGAAAGCTAAACAACCCTTACTAACCATTCTCTTCGCACGAATAAAGGAGATGATACGCACAGGAGTGGAAGTGTAGTCACCCTCCCACACTAACGGTTCTGTCCCAGGCTTGGCTAATGTCACAGTTCTAGCATTACAATCCAAGATCGCAAAATTCGGAGAAAGCCAATTCATACCCAAAATTACATCAAAATCAACCATTTCTAAGATAACCAAGTCTACATAAGTATTGCTCCCCACAAAATTCACCAAACAAGACCTATATACCCTTTTAACTATCACAGACTCACCCACCGGAGTAGACACACGAATAGGTATGTCAAGCAATTCACAATGTAAATTAAGACCACTAGCAAATGAGGAAGATACATATGAAAATGTGGAGCCAGGATCAAATAATACAGAAGCCATGCAATCACAAACCAAAAGATTACCTGTGATAACAACATCAGATGTCTCCGCTTCAGACCGCCCAGGGAAGGCGTAACAATGGGCCCTATCACCTGTTTTCCCGTTGCCCCTACCATGCTGCGCCGCAGTAGTTCCAGTTTTCCCGCCACCCCGGTTGGTTTGGTGACCACCATTACCTCGGCCACCACGTTCTCCAGAATAGCGGCCTCTTCCATGACCACCTCTACCTCTAACTATTGGAGGTCTGTAACTCTGTTTTGGACAATACCTCTTAATGTGTCCAGTCTCCCCACATCCATAGCACTCTCTGGATTCAAGCATAGGTCTCTCAGAGAAGTGTTGTCCGGTCTGAGGTGGACCCCCAACTACAGTCTGTAGTGAAAACTGAATTGGTCGGACTGAGTAACCTCCTGAACCCTGTCGTCTAGAGTAAGAACCATTAAACTCACCTCCCTTTCGAAACCTTTTTGATGTCGATGCCATGGTGAAGTCATCTGGCTTCACTCCTTCCACCTCTATCACGAAGTCTACAACTTCTTGAAAGGATTTTGCCGTAGCCGCTACCTGTAAGGCTGAAATCCGCAATTCTGACCTCAACCCCTTCACAAAACGGCGAATCCGCTCTTGTGGACTGAAACAAAGTTGGGTGGCATACCTGTATAATGCACAAAACTTAGCCTCATATGCAGTAACCGACATCCTACCTTGCTCTAGGCTCGAGAAATCATCTCTTTTCCTATCCCTCAAAGTCCGGGGGATATACTTCTCCATAAACAAGCTAGAGAATGATGCCCAAGTCATAGGTGGTGCCTCTGTTGGTTGACACTCAACATGTGACCGCCACCACATTTGGGCGTTCCCTTGAAACTGATAAGTCACAAACTCAACACCAAACCGTTCTACTATACCCATCTTGTGTAGTAGCTCATGACAGTCAACTAGAAAATCGTAGGCATCCTCAGATTCAGCACCCTTGAAGACTGGAGATTTCAATTTCAAGAACTTACTGAAAAGTTCATGCTGATCATTTGTCATTATAGGCCCTGTAGTCAGACGAGGAAACGTGCCTATTTCCAATGAGGCATCCATGCGGGGAGCCACAGTAGCCGCATGTTGTACCTCCGGAGCCTTAGGTGCTGGTGCAGAAAACACTGGAGGCGCTTGGCCTTGATCATGTAACGACCTGTTTAGTCGTTTTGAGCAACAGAGTCCATTTCTGGAAAAACTGGCTGGGACAACGAGGGTCACGACGGACCGTCGTGGTCACGACGGCCCGTCGAGGGAGTGTCGTCCCATGACACTTAGAATTCTGAAATTGGGTACTGAAAATCGACTCTCTGTAAATTGTGACGGACCTGCAGGACGTGCCGTCACATCCACGACGAACCGTCGTGAGGTTCCGTTGCAAAACACTTCAACGTTTGAGAATTTGGTTCGAGAAACGAGTTTCTGACCGCCATGACGGACGTGCAGGACGGACCGTCACAGGCGTGACGGACCGTCACAGCGTCCGTGGTAACGACGGGATTCTAGGTAGGTGCGACGACCACCGTGACGGACCGTCGCAGGCACGACGGCCCGTCACAGGTCACGCAGTCCCAGACAGTTTAGGATTTCTCCACACGTTTTAAGGGTCGTTTTTGACTATTCTTTCCTTAAATATAAAGATTGAGGGTTAACATTAATAAGTCTAATTACTTAGGGGTTAAAAGGGGTAACCTTAAGTGAATTAGTGGGGTTTTATTGTCCTTTTTCACACTTAATTATATGATTAATTAGGGTAAAGGAAAGAGGGTTTGAATAAAACAAAAGAGAAAGAACAGAAAGAGAGAGAGCAGATCGATCGAATTTGGTTGAGGAGAATAGCAAGCTTGGGAAATTTCTTGTGGATTCCAATTCTTCGGTGGAGGTAGGTTATGGTTTTATATTACGATAATCGTAGTGAACTCTTAATAGTGAATATTATGTGTTGATAGTAATGTAAACCCTGCTATGTGCTTAAATTGTATGCTTGCATGATTATGATTATGAAATTGTGATGAATTAACAAGCATGATGAAGCTATTGAATCCCAAATCTTGAAAGAACCCTAATTCGCTTGATATATTATATGATAAGATTGATGATGCCTTAGTATGAAAGAAGGCTTGATAAATTATATAATGATAATGAGGATGCCTTAGTATAAAAGAAGGCTTGATGAATTAGGGGATCGGGTGCCACGTTCCGGTACCAGGATAGGATGAATATGAGGATCGGAGTGTCACGTTCCGACACCAGGATAGAATATGAGGATCGGGTGCCACGTTTCGGTACCAGGATAGAATGAATATGAGGATCGGAGTGTCACGTTCCGACACCAGGATAGAATATGAGGATCGGGTGCCACGTTCCGGTACCAGGATAGAATGAATATGAGGATCGGAGTGTCACGTTCCGACACCAGGATAGAATATGAGGATCGGGTGCCACGTTCCGGTACCAGGATAGTATATGAGGATCGGAGTGCCACGTTCTGGCACCAGGATAGAAATAGAGGAGCGGAGTGTCACGTACCGACACAAGAGGAAGAAAGATAATGAATCTTGAAAGATAATGAATATACTCAATCTAATGAACTTAATTTCCAAATGAGTATGGTATTGAGGCTTGAGTCCTCATGTGTGAACTTGACGGTAATTGTTAATGATAAAGTAATTGCTGTTGCTACATGTTGAGTATTGTAGTTAATTTACATTATTATTGATATATATTGTTCCCTATTTTGAGTTAGCCGATGATATCTACTCAGTACGTGTGGTTGTACTGACCCCCTACTTTTATGTTTTCTTCTTGTTATTTGTGTAATGCAGCAAACGTTCCGTCAACTTCTACTCAGCAGTAGATCAAGCCAGTCTTCACTACCTTCGGAAATTCAGGGTGAGCTAACGCGTCTAGCTTGGACTGGATCTTCTTCTTCAAGTCTTGATGCCTTGAACTTCCGGCAATGGACTAGCTTTTTAGTATTTTGTTATTAGACAGTTTTAGTTTAGAAATTTGAGATAGATGTTCTTGTGGTGATGACTTCCAGATTTTGGGAATATTAATAATAGTTTTGAGTTGTTTTTTGAGTTTAAGTCTTCCGCATTATTTTCTGTTGAAATATCTTGAAATGTTAAGGTTTAGATGGGTTGGTTCGCTCACATCGGAGGGTAAATGTGGGTGCCAGTCGCGTCCCCGATTTGGGTCGTGACAGATCAGATAACCCGCTAAGATAAGTAAGAACCTGATTGATCATCTCTGGGGTAGGTTGGGGTGGCAATTCCTCATTCTGTACTTGTTCATTTTCCCCTTCCTCACCCTCTCTTACCACTTCCTCAGTTGGTGGAGGAGTCACCGCCCTAGTACCAGATGATTTCCATAACCTACCTCCACCGAAGAATTTTGATCAAGCAAGCAATTTTCCAAAGCTTTGTTCTTCTTCTCGTTTCTCCACTTTCTCGTTCGATCCTCTCTCTCTCTCTTTGTTCTTTCTATTTTTCTTATTCAAACCCTCTTTCTTTTACCCTAATTATCATGTAATTAAGTATAAAAGATGAGGAATTAACCCACTAATTAACTCAAGGTTATCTCTTTTAACCCCCAAGTAATTAAACTATTAACATTAACCCACTAACTTTAAAATTAAAGCAGGAATAGTCCAAAACGCCCCTTAAAATATTTACAGAAATCCGACCCAGCCTGGGATTACGCAGTCTGTGACAGTCCGTCGTGCCCACGGCGGTCCGTCCTGCCATGTCGTTGCGAAGTTCAGAGAGTCGATTTCAGTACGCAATTTTCAGAATTCTAAGTGTTTTGGAACGAGACCCCCTCGACGGTCCGTCGTGCCCATGACGGTCCGTCGTGGGATCCGTCGACCAAGACAGTTTTTCCAGAAATAAAATCTGCTGCTCAAAACGACTAAAAAGGTCGTTACAATTTCATTATTAATTCTCAATAATTGGCCTTAATTTTCCGATTCAAGTTTAAGTTGACAGCCATTACTATACGTATATAAAAAGATAATAATAATAATAAAAATTTAGTAATACAATGACCTCTATGCATAATCACAAGTTCGCATATTAATATAAATTATACACGTTTTAACCTAAAAATCTACTCTTAGTTACATAAATTTTTTTGTAGAAAGGATGAGAATAATTACTTGACGCCTTAAGATGAACATATCAACTTTTCTCCTCATTTTTCCTTTTTTTTTCTTTTCCTTTTCTTTTCTTCTTTTGCATTTTTTTGTTCTATTCGTTCTTCTTCAAACTCAGCAGCCGCATGATACTGTTGTAGTTTAGGGCACTTTTCCCTTTCTTTATTATTATTATTATTATTATTATTTGATTTATTTATTTAATTTTCTTTTTTAATTTTTTTCCATTATTATTAGCTACAAAATAATCCTTTATTAAATCTGAAAATCATGTCACTCATTCTTATAAGTTACATAAATTATTTATAAAATCAACTAAAAAGGATAATATAAAAAATAATGGTTAAAATTCCTAAAACGAGTAAGAGGGTCGTTAAATTATCCACCACTAAAAATCATGATCGTCCTCGAACATAAGGTGGGAGAAGGAAGAATTATTCACGTTACCAAAATCTAATGTATGATCTTCCGGAGTCGATATTTATCTCTCTACGAAAGCTTCTCCTTAAAACCATTCTATCAAGACCAACTACCAAGAACTGAACTTTAGAATCAGAATTTGACAAATCTATAAATCAAAAGTGATTGTCAAGCCACAACTAATCCATGAACCCAATCAAAATTGAAACCTTCTAGACCATAACACAATAACCAGGATGATTTCTTTCTCACATAACCACGGTTAAAATTCAGAATAAATACTCACTAAAACCAAAAGTGAACCTGAACCAATCATCACACACTCATAGTGCACAAAGCATCACAGATCTTATAAAATTCCCTTCTCACAACATAATCTTCCCACAAACTTAAGTTATACAAAATATATTTGTAGACACAGAGTACTCATCCAGGGAGAAGCGAACTTAGTTAACCCACAGAACAAAATGATTAAGTAAGAACCCAACAAGCGATACATTTCAAAATGTAAAATCTCTCATAATATTCTTAGACAATTGTAACTCATCATAACTCTTATGTAAGTTTTTATAAACAACGTTGTGCGTCCAGAACTACTAATCTACTTCAACAATCCCAAACAACAACAAATCTATCATAATTGAAATGACCAATTCTGCCCAAGAATCCTATCGTATAAAGAGGATATAAGAGGATCGGTACATCCGATCCACCACTAGGATATCATCCATAGATGTGGAAATATGTATAGGCGTAGACAACTAATCACACTCCAAATCATATCCAACATGAAGTAGGTGGTCACATAAGAATATACGAAACCAAAATCGAATAACATAATATACTTCCACCATAGCGCCCATATCAAACATTTCCAATCATATGTCTTCATCTTTTTGGTTTTTAGCTAATCACAATTAACCAGTCTCATCCCCTATGATAATTGCTCACATAATTATTTATTGAACTCCACATAATTCTCAAAATACTCCACTAAAGCTAACACTCTTGATACAAACAAACATCATAACCACACCAATCATTTACCTTACTCTCAAATAGTCACTAGTATCAACGTCTTCTTAGCAACACATTATCATCTTAAAAAATTCTTGAACTATGGCTCCTTCTATTTTCATTTAAGAATATTATGACAAAAACAGGTCACACCCAAGACTGATAGCACTAATTCCTAATCTAAATCATTTTACCATCGAGATACAAAAACTGAATCACAGTCAATGTCAACTACACATAATTTTTCAAATACCAAATTTCAACTTATATACAAGACCATCATATACCTCATACCAAAACATAAGAAATTCTTGGCCACTCCAATAATTTGGTATACTATAAGCTCATAACCTCTACTCACCATCAAATGCCTATATAACACATCATAACAATTTCTATCATCCCATTAACAAAGTAATCTCAATTTTCTCAAAATTTTCATTAATCATGTAAAATTCTAGGTCCACACTGTTGAACATCAATAAGTTACCTATTATAATTTGAACAATCTAGCTCGACATAACCACATATAATCTTCCTACATCATTACTTGTCACCCAAACAAAACTCAATCTTTTAAAAAGTTGATAATTTTTAGTAAGTCTGTACTAGTTCATATCTAACAATCATAGTATTAAATTCTTCAACTACAAATCAAGGGCTTATACGAGAGGTCTTTATTCCTTCACTTTCTTACATTATTCTCATGCAATAAATTTTAAATACCTTGAACTCTTCAATACACCAATTCTTTTTTTTGCTAATTCACTTACAAGTCTTATTCTTTGTCCAACAACCCATGACATTTTTTACCTTATCCTCTAAACCATAACATTATGTGAAACTCCTTGGGTATAACAATCAAATGTAACCAAATTTACAACTTGAAAATTTTGAGTCCTTCCAAATGCTTCATACTCAATGCAATTGATCATTTCTCACCTTACCAATTCATGCCTTGACAATAGACACTACCAAAAACATGAACTCACCATGAAAAACTTGAATTTTGAATCCAGTTATGTAACTCAATCCTTTTATCCACCACTATTAGCTAATACCTTGATATTTTTATGAATTCACGTATCTTAGCTTATCATTGATCGCCTCTCCATCGATCTTATCATATCTTTCGCTAAAAATTCAATCATACTCATTACCAAACTCAAAACCACGAATAAACTTATCATCACACTCAAGTTGAACTTCTATACACTCATTTCTCAAATCTTATTCGATTGTTTTTTTCACCAATCTGATAAATACTTGACACTATTACTATGACCAACGTAAAACGGATGAAATCATGTGTCTCTAAACCCAATTCTCAACCCCTCTAAAGATACCTCCCTTGATCTTGCAATCAAAGTAAATATCCTTGCTCTCTTGTCTTTCTGAATGCTAAACTACATCCCACTATTTTTAATTATGACTTTAGCTCCTTTCAATTCCATTCGAGTGGCATCCCAACTCCTCATAGACTTATCATACAACCACACTAATTAGAAAATAGCAGTGAACCATACCTTAGGCATTCTAAAGTCATCATTACCGTACAAAAGTATTTCACTAACAAAACTTATCATATAGTTGTATTATAATCATAATTCATCACGAACTCTTATTAGTATCATGCTTAATTAGCTCTTGTCATTCCCACGAAGTCAAAGTTTTCATCAATATGACACAATAAATCCAGTTATACAAACCAAAATCAAAGGACTAAACCAATCTTATATACACTTTCTTACTAACATCTTCAATTACCTTCTCACAAATATATATTTTTTGACTTCTTTACCCATCAGCTTGTCATTCTGATATCTATCCATTTCCTTAGACATTAAAATGAAATTATCGGTCCTTATTTAGAACATTCGGAATACAGTTCTTAATATAACACATTGATACCACATCAACGATCCACCATTAAGTCTTCCTTGTACACACGTTTAGCCCATTCATTCATACTAACAAGCTAGTTGGTTTCTCAAATTTGAATGCAACATCAAATCTTACTATATGAGCATGTGATACAATTGATAAATGCTTAAATAGTTAGTATTAACACTTGACAATCAACGTATCTATTTTCATATAACACTAGTACCATATCGTGAAGACTGTTAGATACACCACTAGAACACATTATACCTATAGAGAATACCGTATGCAAATAGCTCACACATTTCTACCTATCGAATAGCTTTAACATATTATCAAATTCGCTCCATATCTAGCCCAAGCTATATGTGTTCTTTCATAGGGCAGGTCGATAACAAAAGTAATACACTCCATACTTCTAACCAAGTACCTATCAGTACCATTGTAATAGTCGTATGATGACTTTATTTAGTATACACTCAATTCATGAAACCACAAAAGAGATTCAGACCTCAATTGGTGCAACATCATTCGCTAAGCAACCCATTAATGTTAAGAAAACTTATCAACTGTAATTTTTTCAAGGTTACGCTATTCATTGTCTACCCAACTCTATAAATATTTAACTTCTTATTGTCAAATAACTCTAGATATTGCTTATACCACATAAGTACTACTTTTAATTTATTTTATTTTTATTTTTTTGTATGGTATCTAACCTTACTTGACCCCTTCAAATATGACGTCACATTCTTTTCATAAGTATATTATTTCCACCTTAACACCAGATATAGCATCAAACCAATACACGATACACCAACCATTTACATAAGAAACTACGCACGAGTCATCACATAAATGAGAGAAAGAATGATTAAGAGGTAAGAATCAAAATGGACAAAGGATGCACGATAGAGATTCAAAAAGTAAAGATATTTTCTAAAAGTCACTATAGCCTCTCGAAGATAAGCATAGAAATCTCCATACAGATCCTAAAGACTCTAATTAGACTCGACTTGTACACACGTGAAACCTATGAACCTGGGCTCTGATACCATTTTGTCACGACCCAAAATTAAACAAGATGACACTCGTCTTATCCCACCAAGACAAGTCAGCCTAAAATTCAATTGTTACAATAAAGTGCGTAAATTTTATAATCAACATAAAAATACCCCCAAAATCTAGTTGTCACGAGTACAAGCCTTTAAAGTATTACAACTGATATAAAAGAAACATTAGTCTTAAATGAACTTGTTTCTAGAATAGAACAAGATCATAATTAAGGAGAAAGAAAGCCTCTGAACGACAAACAACTACTTCACAAATCTCCAAGAAGCCTCGGAAAAGATGAAAATGACAAGTACCATAAAAATTCAGGATCATGACCTACAAAAATTTGTATAAGCAAGGGGTGAGTACAAAACCACACGATACTCAACAAGTAAATCCTTAAACACAAGCTAAAGGGATGAAATATGTGTACTTCTTCCACCCAACCGAACATCCACAACTACAACCTACATAAAAATCAGCCCAATCAACAGCTTAGAGTTTACATAGCATGTAACTCAACAACAACACTTAGACAAATTACGTATTCTCCACAACAATAATTTACCAAATTACATATCCTCAACAACAACACTTCAACAAATTACATATCCTCAACAACAACACTTCAATAAATTATATATCCTCAATAATAACACTTCAACAAATTCAATATCAGTGTTCAACAATCACAAGTTCCGCAGAAAGACAATCACAAGATCAGTGAAGCACAATATCAAGTTCACTAATGATAAGTATCTGCAATGAAATGGAATGCAATGTCAAGTATAATGATGCATGTCTGACCTACTGATACATACCCGCTGTTTCTCAGTCTTGGACCTGTGGGGGACATATCAGTCCATGCATCTGTTGTGGCGCACGACACGACCCTCGATAATAGTAACAATCGTGGCGCACGATACGTCCCTCAAAATATAGTATCCATCGCGGCGCGCAATACGTCCCTCGACATGGTACAACCTCTTTAAGTTCTCATTCTTTCTCAATCCCCATGACACTTGTCACAACCATGTCTTAAAAAATGCAAATGACATGTTCACACAAATAATATAACCATTTTGATAACATTGCACAATTCACGATAACATCAACAATGATTCAAAAAGGTTTTCAAATCACTCTCCATTATCAATATGTCGCGCAGAAGCAATTATTCACATTACCTTTTATTACCCTTTGTTTTATCATTAGAATTAATCAATGTGGAAAAATCAACCCATCACCAAGTCTCATTACTCCCAAGCATATACCACAAGGAAATACACACATATAATACACTTCACAAGAGTTTAGAAATTCACTTGCCTCAAATAGTCGAACAATGACTCCATAACTTGAGCCTTCCCTTTTAGTTGAGCTTTCAAATTGATGCAATCTATTTAAATATATAATCACGATCAGATTTCGAATCCAACAACACCCATATTACTATAGGATTAGTCTAGACCCAAAAACTCACTCAATATAATCAAGTTCTTAAGTCTTGATTCCCAACTAATATGTCAACTTTCATATTTTTCAAATTTCAAGCCTAGAGTTAAGTTCTAACTTCTGCAATTTCATAAATCTAATAATATTCATGTAATACAATATAATCACTTTGATTATGCTATATCTATATGTTAAAACTTTAATTATGAAGTGACAACAACAAGGTAAATTCCAAAATCTAGTCAAGTTACACCATCTGCAACCTCCGCCAAGAAATAGTAACTCTATTCCCATAATTTGTAGCCAATTATTAAATATCTATCATTATTTTATTATTATTTCTTAATAATTGGCCTTAATTTTCTGAATCAAGTTTAAGTTGACAGCCATTACTATATGTATTTAAAAAGAAAATAATAATAATAATAATAATAATTTAGTATACAATTACCTCTATGCATAATCACAAGTTCGCATATTAATATAACTTATACACGTTTTAACCTAAAAATCTACTCATAGTTACATTAACTTTTTTATTGAAAGGATGAGAATAATTACCTTGACGCCTTAAGATGAACATATCAACTTTTCTCCTCCTTTTTCCTTTTTTCCCCTTTCTTTTCTTTTCTTCTTCTGCATATTCTTTTTGTGTCCTGTTCGTTCTTTCTCAAACTCAGCAGCCACATGATACTATTGCAGTTTAGGGCACTTTTTCCTTTCTTTTATCTATCTATCTATTATTATTATTATTATTATTATTATTATTATTATTATTATTATTATTATTATTATTTCATTTATATGTTTAATTTTCTTTTCTATTTATTTTTTTCCATTATTATTAGCAACAAAATAATCCTTTATCATATCTGAAAATCATGTCACTCATTCTTATAAGTTACATAAATTATTTATAGAATCTACTAAAAAGGTTAATAAAAAATTAACGGTTAAAATTCCTAAAAATGACTAAGAGGGTCGTTACATCCCCCTTAGTGACGGTCACATTCCTAATCTGGATAATGACACTATAGCCCTAGATGGTATGCAAGGATCATTATAAATATATATATATATATATATATATATATATATATATATATATATATATATATATATATATATATATATATATAATATATATATATATATATATATATATATATATATATATATATATATATATATATTATGTTCAACACAAGATGCCCAAAATTTATGCAAGGATTACACTACTCAAGTTATACACCAACACATTTCTCCACAAGAGAACTTTTCGAGACAACACAGCTATGCACAATGGATATTCAAAATTTAGACAAGCATGAGAATCAAAACAACTAAACAAAAACAAAAGCAATGATACTATCAAACAAAATAAGAAGTTAACCACCATCAAGTTATAATTATAATCCAAGAGGTATGAAAAAATCAGAGTATATATCAAAATTACATCCCAATCAAATAAAACTCCCTCTATTCCACAAAATAATAGACATTGTCCTCTAAGCCACAAAATTAAGTAGAAAATCATAGAGAGAGTAAGAGGGTTGCCCTATCATCTAGGGAAGTGGAGAGGTGTGGCCAACTGGTGCAGCCTCATTTAGGGTATCAGTGCCATCTCATCCCCAAGGTAGGTGTAATGGGCTCTTTAGTGGTCTTCGACCCACTAGAGCCAATCATAGAAGTGTCACACAGGGACACCTCAGTAGTAATCTGCAGAATGACCTTCTCAAGGTACTACAACTCCGCATTTGGATTAACTATCTGGGGTATAGTCTCATCTCCTCCTCGGAACCTAAGCCCTCCTGCTCAACCTTGAAGGTTGAATCATTAGTAACTTAAGGCCTTGCAGTACTGATCATAAGAACCTGTATGTGCGTGTCCTCAAGGACACCAGAATCAGTCCACTAACATGAAAATGGATTTTGATTCATCCATCTCATTTATCAACTCTTTTATCCGGGCAGATAATCCATGAATACGTTTCTCATACATCCGTAATATTTCCCTATGCCCCTGATATCTACTTATAAAGGGGTACAAGGCAGTCTCAATAGTGGTGGGAACATGTGTTTTAAGACGAGAGGCTTGCTCATTTGTAAAATATGCAAGGTTACCCAATAACCATCCAAAACACAGCCTCTTGAATCAATGAGAGTGAGAAAGAGTAGCAATAGTAGGAGTACCTGAGGCATAGACAAAAAGTGGGAGGTATAAACTCACCCTCCAAAGATCCTACATAAACAACCCGGGAGTTATCCACCAGTGTTGTCTTATTCTGCTTGACCTTATCATAAAGGTACTCAACTTCAATCCAACGAACATCACAGGCTGAGGTTGGGGTGATCTCTATACCCTTCTTGTCCACAAAAGAAGCACCTGTCTTTTGGCGCAGTGATGTGTATGTATTTCTTATCCCTCATGGCTTTCTCCAAAGCAATGATTGAGCCCAAATTTAGCCTCTCTTTAGTGATGATTAACCCTAACAGATCATCTATTGGATGGTGGAGGATGGAATCGTTCTGAGATGGCATCAAAGAGATACATATAAACCAAAACCAATATCACATAGTAATTTGTATGCACTTCTTTTAAATTACCACTCCCTCCTTAATGTAAGGAGTTGTAATCTCACTTAACAATGGGGCAAGCCAACCCCTCAGCCCATCTAATGTCTTTTCAAGATTATTGGCCAACTTGTGACAAATTTGCATATGCAGTCAAATGCATTATTAATGTTAGTTTTGCTACACTTCACTATACTACCTCGAATTCAACAACTTCAATAGGGTCAGGCCAAACCTTTTTCTTCTTACCTCTTGGTAACGATTGTGTGTACACATCACAGGATTCCCTCACCTAAGTGAGAACATATGGGTGATGGGGCTTTGTGAACTTTACAAATTTATGAAACCTTATAAGATCTCGCCAAATATCAGGATATCTACTTATCGCACCATCCATGAACAACCGTGTCTCCTCAAGAATAGTATGCATCCTACAACTTTGAGATGATTTAGAAGCCTAGGGACTAGGTATCATAGGGGCTAGAATAGAAGCTGGAACAGGCTCCGTGGCAGTAATAAAATAGTGGATGGCCTTACAAAAGAATCTCACTCCTCTTTTGTTTAGAGGATTGTGCTTCCGCGAGTGGATTGAGTAAAATCTAAGAGAAACATTTAATAGAGAATTGAAGCAATCATGCAATTACAACTACCCAATCA